>QEPC01007782.1:187899-201386 GCA_003113815.1 Sphenodon punctatus
GTCTATGGGCAGGTTGAGCTCTTCTCTAAGGAACATGGACCCCACCCCAGAAAGATCCTCGGCTTGCACGGCGGCTATTAAACCTTTGTGCAAGTCGAGTTCTCCCCGCAGCCTTTGGATTGCTTCCTCACAAGCTGCATGGTTCACTGCGACCTTCTGGGTCTGGGTTCACTCTGCAAGGAAGTGAGCCGCTGATTAGGCTTGCCCTAGTTGCTCCTTAAATCCCTCTAACTCCTTCTCTGCCCATTCTGCCCTAGTAATGGCCCCGGCATCCTCCTTCTGAGCCTTTCTATAGAATGTGGTCAGATTCCATTTTTCAGTGACCAGTTCAGTTTTGTCTCTCTCCAATTCAGCACATCTAATTGTCAATTTCTCCGCCCTCTCCCTTTCTTTTTCAGCTCTTTTTCCCTCTGCCTCACATCTCTGCTTAGTTTTCTTCAGCAGATCCTAGAAATCCCCGCAAACATGCCACAAGGCCCAAGCTGCACAAGCATCTTTCTGGTTCCCCCGGGGCTTGAACTTCTGACAGTAGTCAGAATAAGCTTCTCCTACTGCAGCCACCGGGTCCTCCCCCTTAAAACATCCTGGTTCCCATGGGCACTCTTAATTTTTCGCTGCCCATCAATCCAATTTAACCTTCCCATGCTCTTTTCAGAGTGTGCCTCCCACTTCCCAGTTGCTGACTGTCACTCCTGACCCTACCCGGGTGTATCTCCCAGTAGGGCCCTGTATCACTTCTACGTTCCAGTGATACAGTTTCCTAACTGCCGAAGCAGTCCCCCACAAGCAACACTTTACTATCACAGGCACCCCTACTAGGATCCCTAGATACAAAAATCCCATGACTATCCATGTGCCCCAAAAATCCAGGTTTCCCAACTGCCTTGCACTTAGGACAGCGAGCTCTGGACCCCAATACTCCCAAGGCTGTGCCTGCGGCTGGATCTGGGGTGGGATCGGCAGCGGTGTCGGCTCCTCCTGAGACCACAATTGCCCAAACATTTTTCTAAATTACACATGTCTCTAAACTTCCTATTCCAGACCACCCGCTTACCCACAGGTATGAAACAACAAATCCCTACAATACAAGACCACCTGCTTACACACGGGTGGGACTATGAGTCTCTAAGTTCAAGACTACCCGCCTCCCCGCAGGTTGGACCACAAGTCGCTGGGATATCACTTTCAACAATTTCAATTCAAGACCACCCACCTCCCCACAGATGGGACCACAAGTCTCTGGGATATCACGTTTCAACAACCCACAACCCCACACAATTCCTTCCCAACAACCCTAGACCCCAAATTTTAAATCCCCAGATCCAGAAGAAGAGAAAGGAGACAGATAGAAAAGAACAGGATTTTGGGGGGTTTCGGCTGGCTGTAGCTACGTATGCCTCCGTGGACAATCCTGCGTGGATTACCACGTGCCTGCCTGTGTTCTCCACCAATTTGTTGACAGGAGACCCCCTCTCACTCATGACCCCTCGAGGCAATGTACCCCAATAATCACCGTTCCTCTACTACAGGGGGGAATTAGCTTAATTACTTAAACCGGGGTCTCCACGTGTTCAAAAGGATCAGGCTGAGGACAGTACGGGCTACAGGAAGTTTATGTACCTTCCCCAAATAGAAAGAGAGAGAGAGAGACAGGTGTCCAATAACAGCAAGTTTATTGCTACACAAAAACAAAGAAGTACAGATCCGGTCTGGCTGGCGGGATTTCTAAAGGGTAGTCTGTATGTGTCTAAGTTAAGGGTTCTCACAGACCTTGGTTTGCCCCTCCTCTTTCTTCCATTCCCCGAATGCTGCTGGATCCGTGGGTCGCCTGTCCCCTGTCAACAGGCTAGGAAAGGTAATCTCAGGTCCAGCTTCTCCAGCCAGGTGGGCAAGTCTCTCTCTCTCTCTCTCTCCCCCCCCCACACCCACACATACACACACAGAGTCCCCCTTTGCTGAGCCTTTTTCGGATTCTCCCCCACCCCCCTTCGTCTACCTTACCTTCGCTTTCCCAGCCGTCGCTCGTAATTTTCCCCTTTAGAAATCCCACCAGTCAGACCGGGGCTGTACTTCTTTGTTTTTGTGTAGCAATAAACTTGTTGCTATTGGACACCTGTCTCTTTCTCTCTTTTTCTATTTGGAGAAGGTACATAAACTGCCTGTAGTGTGTACTGTCCTCAATCTGATCCTTTTGAACATGTGGAGACCCCGGTTTAAGTAATTACGCTAATTCCCCCCTGTAGTAGAGAAACGGTGATTATTGGTGTACATTGCCTCGAGAGGTCACGAATGGGAACGGGTCTCCTGTTAACACATCTGTCCCCGGATCTTCCCTCCTTTCGGCGCTAGCATAAGACCTATTTATTTAACCAGGCTTTTGGCGGGGGAGATGGATAAAGAGAGGGGTTGGGATGGATAACTTTGAACTCTGTGGCCTTTTGTATGTGAATTAATTTTATATTTTATATTTATTATCATTATTATTATTTATATTTGAGATTGTTATGTTATTGCTTTTGTTGTAAGCCACCCTGAGCTGCCAGAGGCAGGAGGGGATGGGGTAGAAATTTTAGTATAAATATTAATAAAATTAATAAAATGGCCAGAGGACTGCAGAGAATGTCTTTAAAACTTTGGCTGTTGGGAGTGGAAAACAGGGAATGATCACTCTATATATGTCCTGCTTTTGTATGTTTCCCCTGATGCTGGTACTTGATGCTGTTGGAGACAGGATACTACGGACAGAAGGACCACAGTTCTGATCCAGTACAGCAGGTCTTATTCAATCCCAATTTCAATATCTGAGTGTTTAAAAAGTGTAAATAAAGTGCTTCAGTAGGAAAGCAGCTGAATTACAGAGTCTGCAGGGTTTGCCAACAAAAAACATTGAAAATCCTTTTTAAGAGCATTATTCTTGCCTCACTCAATCCTAGGAAACTGCATCAGAACCTCATATACCTTGTTTCTTCACAAACTGAAATTCATTACCAGAGGTAGACCTCAAGATTATATTCACCCTGGTATCCAATCTGTAAATGGTTAAGAGTTAACTAAATAAATGACAAAGCCTCATAGAAAACAGGAATCTTGATTTCTGTGACAAGATTACTTTATTATTGGAGTTTCAATATTATAATCTGGTGCTGTGTTTTAATTAGATAGCATGAAATCTGGTTTTCCCTTCAGATTATTTTGTATTGGTTTCAAACTATACAAAATAGGAAATAAATATGTTGATGTTTTTCACCATTGCTTAAATATTAACGAGGCAATTTAGGATAGTATAATATTTTAGAAAGAAAAGGGCCCTGTAGCTGAAGGATCTTATTTACTATTATGCCTTACATAGGAAGCAATACACTACATCAGAGCAGTGGTCCATCTTGTGTGACCTACGTTTCTAGATTTGGCACTGGATTGCCACATGCTCTCAATTTTCTGTGCAAATTCTTTCATTTTTATGCATAAGTGATCATGTGTGGAAGTCAGGCATCCAATTAACTGAATATGTGCAAATCATGGCTACAGTTGGAAACACTAATATTTGCCAAGATAAAGACTCAAACTACTTTACCTCTGGTTTTCATAGTTGTATATGACTCCAACTTTGAAACTTGTTTACAGGTTACAAGTGTTGTAAGACTCTTTTGGATGTCTTCCAATAAATGCAAGTTCAAACAAGTAGATCTGTGCAGCAACAGCACTTGAACTAAGGTGTTCATGAGTCATTGTATGTGCAGGCAAAATATTACATTAGTGTGATTTAATTATTCCCCAAACAAACTCTGCAAACCCAAGGAATTTGTAGCTAGAGGGATGAAGAAACTCAAAAGAAAGGAAACCTAAGGTACAGTTAAGGCACGCAACAAATTTTAATGAAAGGAGCGTATGTTAATGGTAGAGTGGCACTGAGACATGTTGCTTTCCCACAACCTTCTTATACCTGGGATATATCCCTCTCAAGTTGAGTGTATTGGGGGTGTTTGGGGCAGGAGTTGGCTTCTGCAGTTATGCTAAGGAAGGGTATTTTCAGACGTTACGGGGCCACTTGGCCCCGTACCGAAAACAACCCTTTAATTCCCCGCCGGGGTCACCCCGTCACGCCATATCAGACGTGCCGGGGGGATCCCGGCGGGGAATGTGGGAGGGGGTGGGGCCGCGCGGCGCAACGTGCAGCCGCACAGCCCCGCCCCCTCTACACACCCCGCCGCCCGCCCTCCAGGGAGACGGGCAGGCGGCGGGGCCACTGCGGCCGCCGCGTCGGGCCAGAAGCGCCATGGCCCGGGATCCCGCCGGGGATCCCGGGCCGTGGCAACTGGCCAGACATGACTTTTTCTTGGTCCCCGCTGGGGATCTTTTTGACCACGCTTCCTGGGACATTCCCCCGGCTAGCCCGGGAAGCGTGGTTCAAATTGACCCCATGTGGGTATTCACCGTGGCGAACATCTGGCGGCTGCCAAACAGACGTTTGAGACACGGTGACCACAGGTGGGTATTCACCGTGGTTCACCGTGATCTCGTAACATCTGAAAATACCCAATGAGAAATGGCCAGAAAAATGAATTCTCTGTTAATAATTTTACAGCCAGATTGTACTGGAGAATCTTCTGCTTTAACTCTTTCCTGCACAACTGGATATTCCAAACCACCATGAAACATTTTTGATTATTTAAAACATCAGCATGCTTCTAAAATATACTGTCATAGAAAAGCAAGAACCACATCACTCTACTGGAGCATTATCTGACTTTGAAACAATAATAATAACCCTGTTATTTGCTCAGCAGTGAGTTTATTAAATGACAGCTATTCTTTTCTCTTGTGGAACCGATATGGAAAGTAAGCGTGTTAACAAATGAGATGTTAGCCTACAGTAGCCCACACCAGGTGGGTATCCACCTGCCCGTTTATTAGGAGACTGCCACCACCGGCCACAAAGCCCTCACACACCAGCCACGCAGCCCACACTCACGGTGGGGTCTCGGAGAATGTGCAGCCCATCGTACAGGTGAATACAGGCTAACATACATCCACGTGTCCACAGCCTGTCAATTAGGTTGTAGATGCAGTGCCTCTGCATCTACAAGTCAGCCAGAACCATAAAGTCATGGGCCAAAATCCTAGAGTGTGTGAGAAGAGACTGCTTCCTGCCCCTCTTTCCACTCTCACTGGCACTGTCAGTGGGGGCTGCCTGAAAGCGCATGAAATATATGCAGGGAGCTGCCTGTTTATTAGACACGCTAAACATGTGAGTGGGGGCTGCAACAACTGAGCACAAACTCCAGCGGGCTATCATCTCATTTGAAAACAACATAAGTAGCAAAATATCTCCTCATATTTGGATACAACTGTAAATTCCCTCTATTAATATGCAGACATAACAACAATTGTGCATTATCAATGATTTTCTGTGGCACAGAGCCATGTATGGAGGGCTACCTTCACCTCTGCACTGAGGAACTGAACAAACCTCTTAAGCACCACCTGGTGTCTGATTCTCCTGTCCTCCTCATATCCAGTCACTAGTAGAGATTTGATTATATGATTCCATTGTACAATAACTTGTGTGATGGGCTTAACTTAGCCTCTTGTAGACCTTTCCCACATGACTGACTTTCATTCAAATTAATAGAAAAAGAGAGTTTATTCTTACCGTGTCCTGTTCTGTATGTCAGATGGGCTACTGATAATTTGGCCAGAAGGACTCATCATTTGGCGGTAATGTGGAGGCGTTTTCACTGCAAAAGGAGGAAAAAGCACCTATGAGAACAATATACACACCACCCCTCTGAGCTGCTACAAGCACCAAATGTGTTAATAATGTTACCAATATAGTCCTCACCGCGCCCCCCCCCTCACCATATGGTGTCTCCGGTGACACTGGAAAAGCTGGAGTGGGTGGGACTGTTTCATTTCCATTTTTGGTTGGTGAGAAAATGCCACCATCTACTTCATCAAGGTGTTCTCGGTAATGGGTGGCACCCATCTGGAAGAAAAAGTGGCAAAGTGACCATGTTACAATCCTTACAAATCACTGGATTGCAGCAGGCAGTTTTCCAGAAAATTTTACAAGTTCTTTCTTTGTATAGTTGAATCCACTTTTATAACAGACAGATCTAAGTACTCTAAAGTGACGGATCGGCACCCATAATCACACAGAGGGAGATATGTGCAACTATTGGCTTTTTATCCTCTGGGATAACTTCCAACTAAGCTGTTTTAGGATTATAGCCCCAACGGTTTTCTGATTAATAGGATTCTCCTGTCCTCCTCATACCCAGTTACTAGTAGAGATTTGACTACAAGTGTATGACAAACCCTTGAACTTGACAGGCACGTCATTAAGCCCTGCTTGACCATTCTTTCTTATTTACCTCCTTGGGCTCTGCTCCAGCAACTAGTGATCCAGGATTTTCCGATTGGTCTATAGGAGTAGACTTCATCCATCCACACCTAGTAAATGGTGGTTGCCCTGGAACATCGTTGTCATACTGTCCCAGACTTAGCTTCCTGATCCGTCCCCCTGACACATCATCTCCTTGTGAACCTGTAAATTCAAGAAGAAGGGAAAAAAAGAAGAAAATAAACATAATAATTTTAAAAATCCTTGTTTAATTTCATTAGGACTACTGCTAAGTTCAGTCAAATACTTGGCAGCAAAATCTATCGCCATTCTGACTGGCAGTCTCTATGGCTAGATTTGCCATGACTATCAGAGGTTTGCACATATTTACAAGGTCCTCCGCATTCCATTTTGATATGCATCATTTAATAAACATCCTGAGTCTATGGAGAAGGGCAGGGTAAAAATGTGAATGAATGAATAAATAAAAAAATAAAAAATAAAAAAATAAATAATTTCCACAGAGCCAATTCTTGGTAAATGATGATGAGAAAGGGAAGTTTTAATATCCAAATAGGACTCTACAACAGCACAGCCAGCAACGGCTGCTTAGGTACAGGACTAAATCCAGGCAAGTGCAGACTGTGCAACTACGTAAGGTCTGATGTGCATGGGCCTCTCATACATGGGTCTCTGAATAAACTTGAGATGACAAAAGGAAATATGGGCTCAGAGGCTTGGATAGAGGGAGTCCTGGCTCATGGAGGGCCTGCAGCAATTCAGGAGGGAGAACCTCAATTTATTGGGCCCAGGAGTAAACTAGAAAGAACATCTGCATGACATACAGGAGCCTGCAATTCAGGGATCCCAGCCTGAAAGGGATATTAGGTTTAATTAAACATCCAAAATTAATTATAGTACATCTACTTCAGGGCCGGCCTTAGCACAGGGTGACCTGGGGAAGCTGCTCCGGGCCCTGCTCTTTCTGAGGGCCCTGAAGTGGCCTCTATTTTCACCAGGACAGGTTGTGAGGGCCCCACTCCCTTTCCGTGGGACCCCAAATATGACCACCTTCAGGGCACTACAAACGTTGCCCCCAAGGAGGAGGGGCAATCAGGGTCCCTACATTTTATCTTTGCCCTGGGCCCCACCCTGATCTACTTGTTTCTGGGTGAGACAGGTTGAGTCAGGGCTTGTCTGTAAAACATTCTTCTGGTAGGAAGTTTTCCACACTAACGTGTGGTGTGAAAGGGCCCCACACCAATGTTTGGCACAATGCCCCTCCTTTTCTTGATCTGGATATGCCTCCATATCTGGTCAGTATCAGCCATATTCTGGAGGTGAGATGTGGCCACTTTCCACAAAATTTGTCTCCAAGAAAGACTTTTTAGCTCCAGAGCCTCGACCCTGCTTGTGACACTGTGGCAGGGTTATGCCACAAGGTGGTGCCTGCCAGGTAATTGAAGTCAAAATGGCCACCAAACAGGAAGTGGCTATGTTTGGGGCATGGCCTGATGCATAGAGAAAGAATAAACATGAAGCAGAGGGACAGTCTTCTCTGGGATAGAGAAGAGGGCACAGCTCTGGAGAGGTTTGCTGGTCTGAAGGAAGGAGACCTGAACCTTGAGGAGAAGAACCTGATGTGAGTTGGGTAGTTAGTAACTGGACCATGTGGGGCGAAGTTAAGAAGATATGGATTATATCTTGTGGAGATTGGCCAGAGGTTAATGCCTGGTGGTTTGTGACATGTAAATAAACTGGCTGTTAATTCCCCAACAAAGTGATGGCTGTGTAACTCTGGGGCCTGATCCTGCAAACACTTACACCCACAGTGACATGGCACCTGCTACAGACACAGGTGAGCACAAGCCACTGTCCAAATTTTGTGATGTGTGATAAGACTCTATATTTAATGATCACCTTAACTAAAAGCAAGAGTATTATCTATACATTTGGCCCTTTTTTTACACGGATGAGGTGGATGGGTGGGATGGGTGTTTAGTCATGGTGGGTGGAGGTGTGTGTGTGTCCTTTTACACAGACACCCCCCCCCACCTACATCCATGGAGCCTCCTCCGGTTTTCCGGCGGGCTCTGTGGGTGGAGGTGGGTGTTGCATGGGAGTGGGCATGCACTCCCACCCATTCCACTCAGTGTTCACACAGGTGAACACCAAGCAGATACCTATCCACTCATCCACCACCGGCTGTAGACAAGGACAGCCCCCGCCCCCAAACACCGAGTGGGTGTGTGGGTGTGTCTGTGTAAAAATGGCCATAGTTTGTTTGGGGGTTTTTTGTCGGTTGTTTTTTTTTTTTTTTAAAGTCAGCATCCTTTTGAAGAATGAGTGCCAAAGCATTCAAGGCAGTGAGGCATTAAAACTAACTAATTAATTAACTATTTAATTAACTAATTAATTAATTAAAACAATGAGGTAGTAAAACTAATCAAGTTGTTCAGAAAATGAGTGATTCCGTGCAGTAAAACTAATGAAAGCCTGCTTTCCTAAGGAGGGGAGCAATGCTTGATGGAATAGAAATGTTTTGCTGAACATGTCCACAAGCAACTGTCAAGAAATTTTGGATCCTTTCTTATTTTGGGTTTTAAATGGGTCTTCTAACTATTTATCAACTTTGGATGCAATTGGCCTGCAGGATCAAAAGTTATTAAAAACTGACACACAAAAGCACTGTGCCTTGTTCATTAAATTATAAATGTTCAGTCCCAAGTCCTGACCAATCAATTCAGTCTTGTAGCTATCATCTATGGGGTCTGCTTAAGCCTCTGGTACCAGGAGCCATCTACTATTTCAAGAGTCCCATCATTTTGAATCGTGTAGCTGAAATAACACGATTTGCACATTTTGATCAAGTCTACTAGACATCTACTTTCTTCTTTCTATACAGTACATCTCTAATGTGTGGATAATGCACTGCTAGTTTTCAGGATGCTGAACGATATTTATTATTATTTTATTTTTATTAGCTTTTATATAGCGCGAGCGAAGTACCTTGCGCTTTACAGAGAACAAGTTAGACATGGTCACTGCCCGAAAGCTTGCAATCTAAAGACAGGGGAAGGGGAGACAGGGAAGGGGGAACAGAGGGAGAGACAAGGGATGCAACATTCATGAGGATGTGAGAACTCAGGTACACATTCTTTGCTTGGTTACAGTAAATCCGGAGTTTGCAGATAACAGATGGGGGATAATCCTGGGTGGGGATGATTAGAAGGAGTTAAGAAGGGCGGAGCGGAAGAGGTGGGTTTTGAGGAGGGACGTGAAGGTGTGGAGGGTGGGGGCAAGGTGGATGAGGGCAAGGAGGGAGTTCCAGAAGTGCGGGGCAGTGAGGGAGAAGGGACGAAGGCAGCTGGGGGTAGCAGGGAAAGCGTGGGAGGGTGAGGGAGGGGATGGAAGAGGAGCGGAGTGCTTGAACAGGAGTTCGGAGGGAGATCAGGTCAGAGAGGTAGGGGGAGCGAGGTTGTGAAGGGCTTTGTAGGTGAAGATGAGGAGCTTGTGCAGAATACGCTCAGGAAGGGGGAGTCAGTGAAGACAGGAGAGGAGAGGCTGCACATGGTCAAAGCGATGGGCTAGGTGGATGATCCTGGCAGCAGAGTTTTGAACAGAGATGAGGGAAGAAAGGTGAGAGTAGGGAAGGCCAGCGAGGAGGAGGTTACAATAGTCGAGGCATGAGATGACTAGGGCGTGGATGAAAGTTTTGACAGAAAACGGCAGATCTTAGCAATGTTGTGGAGGGAGAAGCTGCAGGATTTCGCCACGGAGTCAATGTAAGGTTTGAAGGTAAGGTGCGAGTCGAAGATGAAGCCCAAGCTACGGGCTTGGGGGACAGGGAGGATGGAGACCCCGTCAGTGGCAATTGACAGGGAAGAAGGAGAGGAAGGATTGGGAGGGAAGGATTGGGAGTTCAGTTTTCGCCATGTTCAGTTTGAGTTGGCATTGAGACATCCAAGTGGATATATCAGGGAGACAGTTGGTGAGACAAGCTTGAATAGAGGGGGAGAGGGAAGGAGTGGAGAGAGGGAGTTGAGTGTCATCAGCGTATAGGTGGTACTGGAAATTTTGGGAGGCAATGAGTTTGCCTAGGGATTGGGTGTAGATAGAGAAGAGGAGAGGGCCAAGGACGGAGCCTTGGGGAACCCCGACCGAGAGGGGTAGGGAGGAGGAGGGGGAGGAGTTAGGAAGAGAGACATTGAAGGAGCGGTCAGAAAGGTAGGAGGAGAACCAGTCGAGGACAGAGTCCCGGAATCCCAGGGAGTGAAGCAACTGAAGCAGGAGCGAGTGGTCAACAGTGTCCAAGGCAGCAGAGAGATCAAGGAGGAGAAGAATAAAGGTGGTTGGATTTAGCCACAAGAAGATCGTTGGTGATCTTAGGCACAGCGGTTTCAGTGGAGTGAAGGGGGCGGAAACCAGATTGGAAGGGGTCAAGGGAGGAATTGGCGGAGAGGAGGTTGAGGCAATGGGAGTAGACAACCCATTCGAGGAGTTTGGAAGCAAAAGGGAGGAGCAACACAGGACAGTAATTAAAGGGTTCAGAGGGATCCCAAGTGGACTTTTTGAGGATGTGGGAGACAGGGGCATGTTTAAAGGCAGAGGGGAAGGAGATGGTAGAGAGGGAGAGGTTGAGGATGTGCAGGAGGGGAGGGGCGATGGTGGAAGCAATGGAGGTCAGGAGGTGGGAAGGAATGGGGTCCAGGGGGCAAGTAGAGGGGTTTGAGGAGGAGAGCAGGGAGGAGATTTCCTTAAGGGGGGCAGGAGGGAAGGAGGACAGGAGAGAGGTGGGGGGAGGAGTGGTAGGGGGAGAGGACTTGGAAGTGATTTCCAGGCAGATCTTGCCAATTTTAGAGGTGATAAAGAGCAAGATCCTGAGTGGAGAGAGAAGAGGGAGGAGGAGGAGGACAGGGGGGGGGTTGAGAAGGGAGTCAAAGGTGGAAAAGAGGTGGCGAGGGTCCTGGGAGCAGGACTTAATTTGGGAGGCATAGTACTGCTGTCTAGCGAGGGAGATAGCAGAGCTGAGCGATGAGAGGCAGAATTTGAAGTGGAGGAAGTTAGCACGGTAGTGAGATTTGTGCCAGAGGGTGAAAATCCCACTACCATTTGCGTTCAGCAGCCCGGGTGCAGGAACGGAGATGGCCCTGGCCATTGGGTTGCCACCTATGTTTATTTTTCCAGGCCACGTATGGAAAATACATGTTCCAGGCCTGCACTGGTGTCATAGGTGTCAATGCAGGCCCTGCAACGTGTATTTTTCATAAGTGGCCTGAAAAAAATATACATATGTGGCAACCCTACCTGGCCATATATTTAAGACCTGATCCTGGAGCCTTAACGCTGATGATTATCTGCACTCCAAAACCACCCACTGTTTGGAGATCCCTAATAGCACCTTAAGTCAGTGAGCAATTGGCTTTCCTGTGACAGGCCCCTCAGTGCAGACTTGCTCCCTCCAGGTATCTGCCTCAGTTATTTCCTTCTTACCTTTAAAAAGCACCCAAAGACTTATTCTCGAGGTGCTTTTGGGATCCCTTTAATCTGTTTTTCTCCTCCCCCATTACATTTCCCTTTTAAATTGTTTTTACAGAGATTTTTATCCTATAAAGCGCTATGAGAACCATTTAGCGAGGGCACTATACAAATAACGTTTATTACAATTATTAACACCAGATGGGTGAGGTCAGTGATATCCAGACTACAGCTGTCGATTAACAAGTGGCTCTTTAATTTATGCCATGCTGCTCTTTGAGGCCATGTCCACCTGTTGACCTAGATTTTACAGGTTAATAGCAAGCTGATAAATTGATGAAGCAGCTGAGGATTGAGAATATTTGGCATGCTTGTGTATCTTTCAAGCTTGAGATTGCTAAATACTGTCAATGGCTATAGATAAGAGATTGGAGGATGGCACCAATTCACAGGAAAATAATGAACTCTATTTTAATGTTATGGGGAAATGGGTAGTCATAAGTGAGAAGCCAATGGGATCAAATACCTGTGGTCATATTTGTCACAACTGGGCTAGAATGGCGATGGACAGAATACAGCAGGTGGGACAACTATAACTGGTTTCCATTTAACTTTGGGGATCTTTCTGCATAAGACTTTTCTTTCTTTTCCAACCTAGGTTCTGAGTAAGCTATTTTCTGTTCTCAGCCTGTCCGGATAATTAAAGGACCACTCAAAAGTCATACACGTTCTTAAGTTCTTCCCTGTGTAACCATTATTTCTTTTAATTTTATACTTTATATGCTGTTCATATATCTCTACTGATAACTTGTAGTGATTTCATACTTTTATTTTGTTGTATCTATTTACTCAATTATAATGTTTCATTTTAACATTTTAGTAAAGATTATAAGATTCACATCCTGAGACTGGCTTGATTATTCCTGGAGTGGGAGGCAAACTCTGTTCATAGACTCCTCCCTGACTGGCATTTTTCACAGACCAACACACCCAGCAAGGACATCAGTCTCCTTCCCCATGTTCCTTCTCCCATTCTGAGGAGCAGGAGGCAGCCAGGTCACCATGTATTTGGGCAATAAGGTAAGGAGAGTGTTGTGCCTCATTTTAACCAGGGCACCCTCCTGGACAGGGCTGCTCCTACCATGTAGCAAGTCTATGTAGATTATAGATTATAGGCTGTGGTTAGGCCCCTGCTCAAGAAACCATCTCTTGATGCTGATGCTCCTGCCAGTTATCGGCCAGTCTCTCTTATTAAACAGGTTGTGGCATGGCAGCTTCAAGAACACCTGGACCGCACCGGTTTCCTTGACCCCTCTCAGTCTGGATTTCGGTCTGGGGTATGGAGACTGCATTGGTGGCCTTGATTGACGATCTCCGTCTGGCGTTGGACCAGGGTCGTCAGACCTTACTGGTCCTGCTAGACCTTTCGGCTGCGTTCGACACAGTTGATCATGAGGTGTTGGTGATTTGCCTGCGGGACCGTCCTGGGATTGGCGGGACGGTCTTGGACTGGTTTAGTTCATTCTTGGCCGGGAGAACTCACCAGGTGGTCTTGGGGGAGTGTACGCCTTCCCCCCCGGGACCTCACGTGTGGAGTCCCGCAGGGTGCCATTCTGTCCCCTGTCTTGTTTAACATCTATATGCAGCCATTAGGGGAGATCGTGAG
>QEPC01007782.1:202244-224021 GCA_003113815.1 Sphenodon punctatus
AGGGTTTGGGAGGGAGAGGGTGAGTTTTCAGTTTTGTTTTAAAATTTGTTTTTTTATTGTTCAATTTTTTGTGTGTTGTTTGCCGCCCCGAGCTGCCTTTGGGCAGGAGGGGCGGGATACAAGTTTTAAATAAATAAATAAATAAATAAAATTAAAAAAAATATATGTGGTGTCTCTTTGGTTAACATGGACTAACTGCTCAGGTGGTTCCTGACCTCAGCTTGTCAGGACGGAATGTCACTGGACCAGTTTCTTCAATAAATAAGGAAAGAAGAGTTGGTCTCAGTTTAGATGTGTGTGCAGTTTTTACTGACCCACAGATGTGCTCATATGCAAAGCCAAAGGAAGCCTAAATAAACTCAGTGTGTGCATGTAAAAGAGCAAGAGTGACTTCCAAGTTGATCTAGAGAGGGTGTGTAGTAGCCAAGTTGGTCCTGAAAGGTAATCTTTTAGTTAATTAGTTTATTTATGGGTAAATGCCAAAAAAAGAGAGAGAAGTAATATATGGAGACAAAACATTTCAGATGAACTATTTTATTGAACCAACTTCTGTTGGTGAGGGTAAGTGAGCTTTCAAGCCACAAGGTTCTTCTTTAGACTGGAAAGATTGCTTTTGCTCTCCATTTTGTTCTTAAATGCTAATGTCCTTCTCCTGCCTCACCATTGCTTCCTTAACGTTGACTAGTTTGTGCCAATCGTAGATAGCATTTACATTTCTTTACAACTTGTTTCTTTTACTGCTGAATCAAGCAATTGTGGCGAATGGTCGGTTTCCATTGGAAACAGACCATTCGCCTGTGTTTACGCGTTGAGGAAACTTAAAAGGATTTTTCACTAGCTCCCGTTCGGTAATTGTCATTGGTTGGTACTTCTGGTAATTTTTCCTAGGCAGGAGCAGCCACACAAAACGTAACTTTCCTTACATGCTGCTTATGTTTGCTTGTGTACAATCACAAGTTCATTCAGTAACTTTCATCAATTACCTTATTGGTCCTAGTTTAGGCTCCTTGTACACTGTGTTTTGATCGGTGTATTTCAAAGGCTAGCCCTTGTTTTCTGCATTCTGAGGCTGGAAACTGTCGCAAAATACTGAGAATTGCTTAAAATACCAGAAACTAACTGTCAGAAAAATACCTAAAATTACCAAAAAATGGACAATCATGATCTTGATAACAGTAGAAGCATGGATTCAATGGATAGTGAGGAAATACTGATGAACAGTCACAAGCGCTCCTGAAAGGTATTCATAGTCGTTCTTGCCTCTGCTTTAGTTTCTTTGTATTTACCTCATCTTGCAAATGTTCAGATTCAGTTCTGACTTATTACTAGCCTGAAGAAGAATTGTGTGGCTTAAAAGCTTGCATATTCTCTCCAGCACCAATAAAAAGTAGCACCTGAATTTTGTCTCCATCTATTTCCAAGATTTTTGGCATTGGCTTATGGCTGGTACTCCCACTGAACTCAATGATAAAACTCTCTGAAGGGATTCTACCTACAGAGATCTACATTTACCTGCATTTTCCTCATTGCCAGAATTGAGGAAAATGCAATGAACACGGGTCTCTGCTTATAACCTTAACAGGAGCTCTATGTCCTTATGGTGATAATAAGAATAGGGTTGACAATGGCAGATAAGCAACCCTAAGCCTGCCAGGTGAGTTTGGATAACAACCCGCACTCCTTCTCCACCCCCCAAAAAACAATAATATAGTAAAATCCATGAGATATTTGTCTAAATAATAAGCATTTCAAATATTTTTGCAGCACTATTTTTTTTGTTTTTTATAAAATGTCTAAAAATGTTGTCACAAGGCTTTCATTACCCCCTCCCCCCAAATGAGACTCATGGGGGGAAAGATTTGGCAACAGCTCTGCTGCTTATTCTGTCAGGACCACACACTTGCATCTGGCATGAACACACACCTCAGTAAAGCCAAAATATTTATCAGCATAACCTTCAGAGATTGTAAAACTCATAAACTCTACTTCTAGACTTATAAAAAAATACAAGCTCCCCCCCGCCCCCCGGCAGCAAATCATAGCAGTTATAAGATGTACTTGCATGTGGACACAATGTGCAAGATGAGTTGTATACTTACATACAGATCTCAAGGTTAAAAGGATTTTTCAAAGGTCATAATGAGAACCAAAAGCTACTTTAGAGGCTCATTTAAAAAAAAATATTTGGTACTACCAGTTGCACCTTGAGCTGTGAAGGCTCTGAAAGCACATAGATTCAGAGGAGCGTGGGGGAAATGTTGTTCAAGAAATGTTTGCAATTTTTTCTTTATGGAAAGAAAGATTCAATGGGTTTTAGTTTAAGAAGTTTTTAAACCTAATTCAAGAGAGAGGATATAAAAGGGGTTAAAAATGGAGAAAAGAATACAAGTGTAGCAGGAGTTGATCTGTGCAAAGTCACTTCTGTGAGGTTAAATTTAATGAGGAAGGAAAGAGAGAGCCAGTCAGGGAAGACAAGAAGGAAGTACTGCAGTCAGAGCAGAGGAACAGAAAGGTGACCTTTACTCACCAATATCATAAAACTTGCCCAAAGTTTCCCCATTTAAGGCACCAGCCATTTCCTTTCCTACTGGATTATCTGATTCAGAAATCTTCTCTTCCAGGTTTAACATACCTTAAGGTAGTGGTTCCCAAAATTTTGTTTGTATGACTCCCATTTTGGGACTTAAAATATAATTTTGTGATCTGAGACAGCAATAAAGACATGCAAAGCATATCAAATATCACCTGGTATCATGACCCCCTATCTGCAGATGACACAGAACCACTTGGGATCCTGGCTCAGAGTGCTGGAACATTTTGTATAAAGCATTACTGCATACGAGACAAGAATGACTAGAAGACTTTTCAACTATTGATTTAAAAAAATAATTTGGCTTAAAATTTTGTTTAGGGTTCAGAAATATCCTACAAGTGTTTATTTCTCAGGAAAAAATACACTGCATACTACTATGTCTTTTCTCTAGTTAGATACCACTTCTTTTATAAAGAACAAATATTAATGTTGTTGAGAACTAACATCAAAGCAGTGTCAGAAGGTTTCCACTGTAGCAGGGATAAAAGGAACTGCAGGATGGCTAGTGTTTAAAACTTAAAGGTTATTCTTTGTTTAGTTTCTTTAACTGCTTGAAGAATTACCAAGTGGTATGATCCTTTAAAAGAGAAAACTGTCTCTAGCAGCTTCTCAACAGCATTGACTTAGGTCTTTTTTAAATGGACCGCCAGGGTGGTGGTGGTCTGTGTGTAGCGGGTGGAACGCCACTGTGGGAGCCGTGCACGGGGGGAGGGTGCACACCGATCTCCATCTATCTACATGAACAGAGCAACTCAGCTTTTTGCTAGTTGCTTCGTGCATGGGGGATGAGTGGGGATGCGTGAGTCACAGGAGTGCGCACCCACGCAACTGCAAATTCACTCCCTCGTGTGTCCACTAGGTGGACATGAGTGGGCGCGTCTCGTTTAAAAAAGGTCTTAACTGATACACGAGTACAGGAGTTATGCTGGCTAAGCTACAGGATATGTATTAGTTAAATTATACAGGACTAGTCTTAATTAATCATAGGGCATTTTCAGACAAGACACTCCCCACCCACCTCCCACCCCACTATACACATTACAGGGCACACATAGGGCAACACTGCAGCCCTGCAACATGTATAGTGGGTGGGTAGTGGGTGGAGAGTGTCTTGTCTGAAAATGCCCATAGATTCATTGACTCGTATGGTTAGAAGAGACCTCAGGGAACATCCAGTCCAAATACAAATCCCAGTTTGTATTTGTATTATGAACAGAGGTCACTGTATATACTAGCGGTGACCAAACTATGGTTTGGGAGCCGCATGCAGCTCTTGGCCAGGGCTGGTACTGGGACTCACAGTGCCTAAATAGTCCTGTGTCCTCCTTCATTTCATCTCAGTCTCAGCAGCTGAACTGAAGCAGCTCCTTGGAAACTCAGCAGTCAGGAATGCAAAACATCAGCACCAAAAGTCAATCATGAAGCAGAAGATGTTTGTGTGTGTGTGTGCGCAGACCGTGTCTTGTGGCTTTTGACCATATGATGATTTTGGTACATGGCTCTTGGTACTGGGAGCTTTGGCCAACCCTAGTATATACTAGGGATGGGACTCTGGGCAAAGTTTCAGTTAACTTTGGTTTCGGTTCTCATGAATTTCGGTTCTTTTTTGGTTTCGGTACTATCTGATCTTTTGCATTGATTTTTGTACCGGATTTTTAACATTATGTTTTTTCAATGGGGGACAAATCAATGCAAAAGATTCAATAGTACCGATTCTACCAAAAAAGAACTGAAATTTCGGATTAATCCGAAATGGCCGTTTTTGGGTACTTTCGGTTTTTTCCAAAACTGAAATTCCAATCCCTAGTATATACCATAAACAAATCAACATTGATCTTCAATTTCCACCTGAAAAACAAAGATAAAGGTGTCAGGCATCCAATTCAGTGCATGGTTCAGCCAGAATTAGGACTTAAGCTCAACCTAGAGTCCAAAACCATCAGCAAGACTATAAATTCAAGTCATCACTCAGATTCACCATGACTTCAACTCCGCACTTATGAAAATAGGAGAACCAGAGGTTATGGAGGTCCTACATTGTCTGATTTTGTAGGATCTGTTTTGGTGGGTGATTCCCACCACTGCAGACGATGTTCTGGGGGCTGTTACAGTCACATCTTGTGAACTTGACCCATGCCCTTCCTGACTGGTTAAGGCCAGCCAGGAGACATTGGGGCTGCTGATGGCAGGTATTATTAATGCCTCCCTTCGGGAGGGCAGGATGCCAGAATGTCTCAAAGAGGCGGTGGTGTGGCCTCTGCTCAACAAACCCATCACTTGATGTTCATTCCCCTGCCAGCTATCAGCATGTCTCTAACCTTTCCTTTTTAGGGAAGATTATTGAGCGAGTTGTGGCTCAGCAGCTGCAGGAGCATCTGGACTGCACCAGTTTCCTGGATCCCTCGCAGTCTGGCTTTCGTCCGGGTTATTGGACCGAGACTGCATTAGTGGCTTTGGTCGATGACCTTCGCCAAGAGCTGGATTAGGTCGATCAACTCTGTTAATCCTATTAGATCTGTCAGCTGCTTTTGATACCATTTGACCATGAGATGTTGGTGACCCGGTTGCAAGATTATGCTGGGGTAGGCGGAATTGTTCTTGAATGGTTCCGCTCTTTTCTGGCCAGGAGATCCCAGCGGGTGGTGCTCAGGGATTGCTCTTCATCTCCCTGGAACCTCTCGTGTGGAGTTCCACAAGGTTCCATTCTGTCCCCTCTCCTGTTCAATGTGTATATGCACCCGCTGGGTGGGGTTGTGAGACTGTTTGGGGTGCGGTGTCACCAGTATGCTGATGACACCCAGCTCTACCTCTCCTTTTCATCCCACAAAGACCTGGCAGTCTTGGTGTCTGGCAGCTGTGGGGAAGTGGATGAGGGCGAGCTGAGTGAGGCTGAATTCTGACAAGACGGAGGTCATGCTGGTGGGGAGGGCAGTGGGTGTGACATCCCCCATCATTGATAAGGTTTGCCCCCTGTTGGTCTCCCAGGTTCGAAGTCTGGGGAGTGCTCCTCAATTCCCCGCTCCAGGTGGCAGCTGTGGTGAGGAGCCAATTACAACTGGTGCGGCAACTTCAGCTGTATGTCAGACACCGACCTGGCCACCATCATTCATGCCTTCATCACCTCAAGACTGGACTATTATATTACTTTTAGCTTTTTATGTTTGTTTACTGTGTTGTAGGCTGCCCCGAGCTGCCTGGAGCGGGAGGGGAGGGGTAGAAATGCTGTAATAAATAAATAAATATTGTAATGCGCTCTACGTGGGGATACCCCTGGTGATGGTCTGGAGGCTGCAGCTAGTGCAGAATGCGGCAACCCGCCTCCTTATGGGGACGAGTCACTGTGAGCACATTACACCAGTGATCTCTGTACTGGCTGCCTATAGTCTTCCAGGCCCAATTCAAGGTGTTGGTACTTACCTATAAAGCCCTACACAGTGTAGGCACCTCACTCTCCATGTCCTGGATCGACCCATGTGATCTGCCGGGCTTGATGCCCCCCAAGTAGGCCGGGGGACTACAATGGAGAGGGAGTTCTCAGTGGTGGCGCCTAGGCTGTGGAACTTCCTTCCGGCGGAGGCTCGGGTGGTCCTGGACCTTGCCTCATTTCGATGTTTACGCAAGACCTGGCTGTTCCACTGGGCCTTTGGTGACGGAGATGGGTAGTGTGGGTGGGGAAGGGTTTTATGCTACCCCTTTTATGACTTGATTGTTTTATGGTTTTATGTGATCTATGGTTTTAATGATTTTAAAGTATATTTTGTAAGCTGCCTCAAGTTGTATGCAGGAGAGGCGTGGTAGAAATTTTGTTAAATAAATAAACATTTCAAAGGGCAAGCAAGGTGCATAATCTGGTGGCCAGACAATGGACAAGTGCTGTGAAGGTGCTCTGTGGAATGTTGATGCTTAAGAACTAGCAAGGATTTGCGATTCTGGTCAGCACAAAGGTTGGTAGTCTGTATAGGGCAGGGTCTAGGGCAATGAGTCAGGGTAGAGGAGAAAAAGAGGTAGGGACTTAGAAGTGAGCACAAAAGGATGCGTAGAAAGAAGCAAAAGGCTGGGAGCAAGATGGGGCAATGGAAGATCATTAGCAAGCCAGGTTTGGGTGAAATTAAATAAAAATCCTTATCCAATCAGGGTGTAGGTCATCAAGAACCAATCAGGTGGTGGACAAGGTGGGACTTAGAGGATTTTGGCTTCACAAAGTTCTGCAGAGGTGTAGTATTACGACTTATCAGAGGTAGTGGGTACTTTCAGACATGACGCTAACCACCCTTTAACCACCCTTGGTGGTTATTTATGCATGTTGCAGGGCTGCATAGGGCACCAATACAGCCCTACAACATGCATAAATAACCACCAAGGGTGGTTAAAGGGTGGTTAGCGTCATGTCTGAAAGTACCCAGTGTTCATAGCTATATCATAGGACATGGGTTTGAGATCTGAAGTCCCCTTGGGTCACGACATAAACCAGTAGAGATTGATCCCAACACGTGTGCTATATTTATTGATTTCTGGGGAGGGCAATATTGCAATCTCCTGATGGACTACTTAAAAATAAAACTGTTTGGAAGAAATTTATCCAAAACCCACTGAAGGCAGAGTGCAGTAAACTCCCTGTTATCTGAAAATCCTAGCTAAGCTATCCATCTATACAATACATCTTCCATGTAGTTCTGTGTAAATATACCCTTACTGCCTTTTTAAATACCCAGTTATATGATAGTTTTGGATATTTTAGATGTATTCAAAAATAAGTACGAGTTTATTGTGTTTTCATTGTCTTTAAGGAACACTGGCTGTATTCGACCCAGAACCAATGCAGCAGGGTTCAGGTTAGCTCGGGCCCAAATTTCTGGCCCAAACAGGGTTCAACCTTGAAGGCCGTTCCAGCACTATGATTCTCTATATCACTTCCAATCAGATGGTGGTGCCCTTGTTCTCACTAACATATACATATGCTTCCATTTTTCTAGATAAGATATAAATCTGAATCAAATAACTAAAAATAAAAAATAAAATAAAAAATAAAAAAGTAACTCCTCAGTCAGTACATGTTTATTTTTACAAAGTAAACCGATGAAAAAAGTGTGGAAGTATATATACATTTTTATCCCTATCTACATTACTGTTTAGGAAGAGGTGGTTTTAGAGGCTTTTTCCTGCAGGATAATAATCTTTTAATGTTCACCACTGTGGAATGTACTCACAGGTCAGATTAAACAATAAACATACATAAATAATTCAGTACCAACAGATAAATCATGAATGAAGGCATAGGCTTAAAAAACAAATAACTCCTTTACATTCTTGCTTTACTAGCCAACCACAAATCACAAATCAAATTTAGATGAGACTTTTTGATTTACACTTACCCAATAAAATAATACAATCTCATCGTAACCAAGCCAAGTACGTGCACTTGAGACCTCGCATCTTCATGAATGTTAGACCCCTTGTCTTTCCCTCTGTTCCCCTTCCTAAGTCTCTCCCCCAGCTCCTGTCTCTCAGATTGTAAGCCCTAGGGGCAGGGACCGTGTCTATTTTATTACTTTGTAAAGTGCCAGGTACACTGCTGGCGCTATATAAATGTTTGTTAATAATAAATAATAAAATCCTTTTTAAAATGTACAGCCACAAAGTGAAAAAAGTTGAGTCGAGATTGAAAATTCTTACATTTTAGAGTGTTTCCAATTGCTGATATTTGAGGCATCTAGCATGAGCACTCAACTAAGGGTGTTTTCACACAAGACACCCTCCACCCACCTCCCACCCACTATACATGTTACAGGGCACCCATAGGGCAACACTGCAGCCCTGCAACATGTATAGTGAGTGGGAGGTGGGTGGAGAGTGTCTTGTCTGAAAACAGTCTAAGTGTGTGTGTGTGTCTATATATATATATATATATATATATATATATATATATATATAAAGATTTCAATACAACACAACAGGATACAACAGTAAAAAGAAAAAAAAAGTTAATACAAAAGTCAGCAATAGCCCCGAGGGGCATGACAGCAGAACAGAAATTACCTCCGTGGACTTAAACTAACAAAAATGAAAAACTACTAACTGGAGGTGAAACTATAACAAAGAAACATCATCTGGACTCAACAGCTCCTTCCTAAGTATCTTCAATTTAAGGCAGAAAAAAACTACCCTCCGCGTAACATCTGCATCAGAATTAACGAACAGAAAGGAAATCCACGCAAGAGTGTCCCAATGCTCCCTGCCCTCGAACCAACTCCCAAATATCTCAGCTCACAGATGTGCGGACTTAGGGCAGGTTAGCAAATAATGGGGAAGATCCTCCACCACAGCTGAACCACAATGACAAAAATGCAAATCTGCAGGAATACCTTGATAACGGCCCTGCTGCACTGAGGTAACCATTGTGTTGAATCTTGCTGTTGTAAAAGCCCTTCTGCAATTAAAATTGCTTAAATTCAACAAATAGGGCTCAAATTCGGGCTCAATCTTAAATAAAGGGTATCACGGAGCAATTTTTTGGTCCTTTAAGGCCATTCTCTTGCTTTGTAAATTGATGTCATTAATCCTGTTTCTAATCTGAAATTTAGCCTGCTGATGGGAAATAGCATGAAAGTTGGGTAGAGAATAACCCAACTCAGCCAAATTTGCCACTACAGAGTTATACCATTGGTACTTAGCAAATGCATTCCCCTGTTTCTGGAGGCAAAGTCACGGCAGCCGATCCAAAGACAAGTTACAGAGTCTAAGTCAGAAACCTAATATTAATCGTCTGATTTTGGTTACAATTGTAGCAATACCACATTCAGCCCTAGGGAGAATGGAAGGGGTACTACGGGGGACTCCCAGAATAGTTCTCAAGATTCTGTGCAGTAATGGCTCCAAGTTGGGTTTCCCCAAATCTCCACACCGTATAACAATTGAGGGATCAGTTTGTTCTGAATAAGTTTGAGCATAGGGCGCATTCTCTTCCTGCCTTTATAGCTCCAAAACTTCAGTAGGCCGGTAGAGGTCTGGGCCGCTTTCAGCTTTACGTGATCCAGATCTACAGTCCAACTACCTGGTTGAGAGAACCAAATTCCCAAGTACTTATAGGATTTCACCTGTTCTATGTTAGTCGAATCCAATTGCCATATATAAATTGTAGGTTTCTTGGTAAAAACCACAATCTTGGATTTGTCATAATTCATGGTCAGATGATTATCTCTGCAATAGTAGTTTAATTTAATCATCTGGCACGTCATTCCCACCCTAGATGTAGTAAGGATGACCATGTCGTCAGCGTATAATAGAATTGACACAGGGCGACCAGCAACAGCTGGAGGGTGACTGTCCGGACCCAAGAGTTTGACAACAATGCCATTAATAAAGACATTGAAAAGGAAAGGGGCCAGGACACAACCCTGTTTTACCCCGTTTGTCACCTGTATGGGCTCGGATGTAGCACCAGATGTGTTCAATCGAACTCTTGAAGAAGTTTCTGAATAAAACAATCGAAAAAGGGTTCAATATTACAATTTTCTAGCTTACGCCAAAGAATATCCCTATCTATACTATTGAAAGCTGCTTTTAAGTCGACGAAGAAGGCAAATGTTGAACCATTCCGCGGATGCACGTATTTATTAACTATATGAGCGAGAATATAGCATTGGTCCAAGGTAGATCTATTGACCCTGAAGCCCGCTTGCTCCTCTGCAAATAGGGCTTCCCTCTCCGCCCATTCTTCTAGTCTAATTAGAAGAAACTTTGCAAAGAGCTTAGCCATAATATTGATTCAACGAATGGGCCGGTAGTTAGCAGGGTTCCTCTTCTCGCCCTTTTTAAAAATGGGAACAATGATACTTTGGTTCCAACCCTCTGGGACTACACCTCATCTGATTATATGGTTGAATATTCGACAAATGACCAGAGCCCACTATTGCCTATGTTCCCGTAAGAGACACGGGGGGGATCCCATCTTCACCAGGGGCCTTGTTGGGTGGAAGGTGCTCAAGCAATTGTTCAACCTCCAGCAAAGTTGCCATAATTCCTTGTCCCATAACGAGGGGAATCCAAGTACCCATCTTGATATCACAAAATAGATTGAAAATGCGGGTGAAGTGGGATTGCCAAATTGCCCCATCAATGGGAGGGCCCGAGACACGGGCATCTTCATTGTGGGCCCCATTAACCAAGACCAGAAGGCCACAAAATCCTTCTTGGATATGTCGTCCTCCATCCTTTCCCACAGTTCAGCTTGAAATTCCAGATGTTTTGATCTAAGCAAAGCCCTATACTGTGTCCTAAGTGAAACATATTCATTAATCACAGTTTGTGACCTGCATGTTTTAACCACTCTAGTGGCCTTCCTAACTTGAATCCTCTGGGTTCTGCAGTTTTGATCAAACCATGGCCGGGTTTGCTTAGAGTACTTATAGTTTCCCTTTGCAGACAGCCGAGATCTAATAAAGCCTGTCAGCCTCAGGAAAATACAAAAGTCATCCCCCAACGGAGTACACTCAAAGCATGATTGGATCTGTTCTAATTCAGTAGAGGCAAAAAGTTATTGCACCCGTCTGACCGTTGAGGGTCCCCATCTTATTGGCACAATACTGCAAGAAGACTGCACCTCAGGAAACACAGAAGAGGAATGCAGCTTAGCACATTGGCCGGTTAGTTGGAATAGGGCCGCTATCGGGAAATGGTCACTGCAACCAAAACATAAGATGGCAAAGTCTAAAGCAGACACGCACAGAAGGTGGGGAACCACTATGTAGTCAATGACACTGGTTCCCCCATATGAAACAAAGGTAAAATCACCTCTCGGATCCAACTCGAAGCATCCATTCATCACCTTGAGATTATTTTTATACAAAGAGAAAGAAATTGGAGGCCGTTCGCATTTAATATTAGGTCTCTAGAGTTACGTGGGGGATAAAAGTAAATTTCTTCCTCCAAATCTAGACCCAGTGCTTCAGCTCTGGTTGCATCTGAGCTGCCAGTGCGAGCATTGAAGTCTCCTGTCAAAATACACGGAATGTTAGGATACTCTTTTTCCCATGCAGTTATACAATCCTCCAAGGTTCGGAGAAAAGTATGATGAGAATAGAAGCTAAGTGACGGTGAAAGGTAAATGTTAACCAAAATTAAAAGGATCTGGGCCCTTAAACTCAATAAAACAGCTATCATATTGCTGTTATTAACCAACACAGTACCCCCCAATACCATAGGTAGAATTGAGAAGAATCACTAAACCCCCCGTTGGTCTCCCCTTTGACTCCTGACTCAACGTTGGGGATGCCCAAGTCTGAAAACCTGGTAAAAGAGGGGCCCCAGAGTCTCTAATCCAGGTCTCCTGTATACTCAAAATACAATGGTTCTCCAGGTCACACGAGTCCACATTGGCCTTACTTGCGTACCAGCCATTAACATTCCACGATAGTACTGAGAGCAAAACCTCCGAAGAGGATAGAGAAATATTTGTGGGAGGCCTAAGTGTGTATTTGAGATGGTTTCTTCTTTAGCCCTCTCCAGTCCATGTGCTGCACAGCTGGTGTGTGTTAATTTCTCCTGACAGAATAAAACCTCAAATGAAAGGTCTAAGCTAGAAACAACAAGGTTAAGGAAAATTAACATCTCTATTTCAGCAAAGATGTGAGAGACCTCCTTTTCCAAGACCATACGAAAGACAAACAAAATTCCTCATGGGCATAAACGGAGACTCGCTTTCAAAGTATCCAATTCAATTACATCTCCTCCTGAATGTGAAATAACAGTGCTCCTTAAGAAGGCAGGGATGTCTCATCTTGACTCAATATCTACCCCCAAGAGACCCAGTCTCCCAGAGCACTCCCTTCACACAACCTAAAGTTCTCTATGTCTTTCAAAGCTCAGAAACCACCATTCCAGCACAGTTATACTAACCTTGCTTCCCCAAACCCAAGACATTGCTCCATACGACCTCTCTGGTTTTCTCAATGTTGAGTGAATGATCTAGTTCTTTTAAAAAATAAACTTGAAAAACAAGATAGTCACATGAATATAATGCCCCCTCGCATAAGAAAGACTTGAAACACAAATGGACCTTCCAAACCTCAGTGTTCTCCCAACAAGCTACAGCTACTGCTAATCTTAGCTTTCTATTCAATTCATTGCTGACAGGAATGACACCTCCCCAACCTGCCACATAGCCATTTGGAAGGAGACTCTAAGTGCCCTCCGCCGCTATAGCGGCAGCGGGGCTGTTATCGCGTCCCCCCCCCTCTTCACCTCCAGGTGGGGAAAGATGGCTCTGAGGCTTGCTGGCGCGGCACTGCAGGCACGGGAAGGAGGCCACAAGGGACCTTAGCAACCCTGGCTGGCAGGCACGAAGGTTTTGGCTGCTGATTGGCCTCCCCAGTCATGTGAGGAGGTCAGAGAAGCGTGGCTTGTGTGTTCCCTGCTCATTCTTGGAACTGCAGGGAATGGTGAAGCAGCGATCCTGCATGTGCGAGGCCGGTTGGAGGGTTTGGAGCTCAGCGCGGATCGGGCAAAGGAAAAATAAATAAATAAATATTATTTAAAAAGAAAAGGGGAATGGCAAAAGGGAGGAAGCGGGGTCTCAGACCAGGGCCCAAGGCCAGGGATGAGAAGGTCCCGAAGGTGGTTGGAAAGGGGGGAAAGAGAAGTGGAGGAGAGCCCCCAGCAGGGGGGAGGGCAGAAAAGAAGGGCAAACAGGATGGGGGGGAGGCGCGCTCGCCCCCCCCTGAGCAACTAGGAGCTCTGCGTGGGAGCAGCTGGCGACCTGTGAAGCTGCATTGTTTGGAGTTGGGGCTTTGGGTACGGGGGCACCAGCCCCAAGAAGCAGGGAGGAGTTGGATGGGTCTGAGCAATGGGAGCACAAGGGCTGGGGTCTTCCCCCCGCTCTGGTAGTACAGGCCCTGAGTAAGGCCCTTGGCCCAGAGGTGCAGGAAGGAGGCGAGTGCCCAGCCCCTGAACTGGGGACTGGGCTGGGGCAAAGTCCAAGTGTGGGAAATCCAAATGAAGGGAGGCCTCTCAGGCGGGGGGGGGCACATTGTGCCCCCAGCCCGCTACACTGATGAGGGCAACTTGGAAGGGCAGCAAATGAACGAGCGGAGGGGGGTGCCGGGTGGAGACTCATGGGGGGACCCCAACTCCCAGGCACAGTATATGGTAGAGGGGGAAGGTGAGATGGGATTGGAATTGGAGGAGGTCAGGTCTCAACAGAGGGGGCTACCACTTCCTTCTCAGTATGCTTGCAGGGTCCAAGGTGAGCAAGAGGCAGCAACACAAGGTATGCAAGCAAGGGGCCAAGGGGAACCCCGGTGCCAGGGTGGTCCTGCTTTCCCAGCACTGCAGGGATGGGGGGGGGTGCAGAGACATGGGAATGGGGGTCCCGGGGGCCCAGAGTGGTGTATGCACCAGGGATACAGGCAGGGGAGGTGGCTAGGCCATGCCCCGCAAGAAAGACCCCATAGTATCTGTGGTGGAATGGGGGATGGGTGCAGGTGGCAACCCCAACCATGCAGGGGCAAGCTTCCCAGCCTGGAGGGCTGTATGGGCAAGGGGCTGGAGGGATAACACCCTCGCTGGGGTGGTCAGCGTCGCAGCAGGCCCTGAAAGTGTGGGCCCAGTCGCACCCCAGTCAAGATACACAGAAGGAGGCAGGATCCCGCCAGGCGGTGCCAATCGGGGGAGGGTATGCGGATCTCTCTGATCCTATTGGTGAGCACCTCTTGCCCACCACTAGGGAGAAGATATGGAGGGGAGAGTACGTGGATCTCTTCGCCTTCCTGTTCAGTGATCCGATTGTGGATCCTGGGGACAATGGCGAGAAAAAAGAGAAACAGAAATATAAGCGCCCGAAGGCTGACAGGAATTGGGCCAACTGGACAGCAGCCTATGCCATCTATTCCGGGGTGCAATTGGAAATGTTCCCCGAAAAGGGGGCAGTGTTACTAAAATACGCTGAGATAATACGTAGGGCTTTTGAGACACGGCCACCGGGAGTGTGGCTCAGATATGATGAGGCTTTCAGACACAGGGCGTCGTTCAAGCCAGCTCTACGATGGGACATTCATGCCAACAATTTATGGTTAATCTGCATGAGTGATGCGAAGGGAGCTCCTAAGACTGATAGTGGTCACTTGTTAGCAAAAGATGTGGTGGTGGTCCCAATGAACAACCCCAACAAGGCCGGGGGAAGGCAGGCTGCCACTGGAACCGCTGGGCAATGCTGGGAGCTTTCCCGCTCGAGGGCATGTTCCTGCCCCACGTGCAGGTTTCGTCATACCAGCTCCTCCTGTGGGGGATTCCATGCGGCTGCCTCCTATCCCCGACTGAAGCTGTGGAACAGGACGAAAGATGGGGTAGGAGGGGGACCAAAGGGTTGCCAAGTGGGTGCCAGCCCAGGGGGAGCAGCGAAGGGCACCAACGCCAGTGAGAGTAGATAGGTTAGCCATAGCCCTGCACGTGCACCCAGACAGGAAGGAAGTAGAATACCTGGTAGATGGTTTCAAACAGGGATTTAGGATACCAGCGGGCAAGGTGCGGCAGGGCAAGGTAGCACCTAACCTGACATTGGTACGGGGCATGGAGGAGGTGGTGGCTGAAAAGATCGCAAAGGAAAAAGGGGAAAGGAGAGTGGCGGGCCCGTCTGATGCCCCCCCATTGCCGGGTATGATATTCTCCCCGTTGGGCGTGGTACCAAAGAAGACACCAGGGCAGTTTCAACTCATCCACCACCTCTCCCACCCCCGCGGCAGCTCGGTCAATGATGGTATACCCAGGGACCTGACAACAGTGCACTATGCGTCCTTCGACGCGGCAGTGGGACTGGTCAGAAAGTTTGGAACGGGGGCGTTGCTGGCAAAGTGCGATGTCAAATCCACATTTCGCCTTTTGCCAGTACACCCAGACAGCTTTCACCTCTTGGGTTTCCACTTCCAAGACAAATTCTATTTTGACAAGGCTATGCCCATGGGATGCTCGATCTCATGCTCAGCTTTTGAGCATTTTAGCTCCCTGGTGGCATGGATTGTACGCCGCAAGGCGAATTGAGGAGGGGGGGAAATCACAAAATATCTTGATGACTTCCTCTTCATCAAGTGAAAGGGCACGGAGGAATGCCTGGAACTGGTCGAGCTTATTCAGGAAGTGGCAGGGCATTTTGGTATCCCTTTAGCAGTCGAGAAGATTGAGGGGCCCTCCACCATGCTCACTTTCTTGAGCATTGAACTGGACACGGTGGAAGGAGTATGCCAGCTCCCCCGGGACAAGATTGGGGCACTAATCCTCAAGATTAGGGACTGCGAGGCTGCAGTTACGGTTACCGTCAGGCAGCTCCAGTCCTTGATTGGGAGCCTCAATTTTGCTTGTAGGGTGGTGACTCCTGTTAGGGCATTTATGTCACGGTTATATGGTAGGCTGGCGGGCGACCCCCTTCTGCATTATCATGTCAGGGTGACAAAAGAGATGAAGCAGGATTTAAGGGTATGGTTAACTTTTCTGGAGCATTTTAATGGGGTCACTGTGTGGAGGGAGCAATTGTTATTGGCCTCAGAGCTGCAAGTCCATTCTGATGCAGCAGGCGCCTACAGCTTTGGGGTGTATTTTAGGCTCTAGTGGTGCATGGCCCCATGGCCAGTGGAGTGGGTGGCAATAGGCATCACAAGGGACCTTACGTTCCTGGAATTGTTCCCCATAGTGGTGGTGGTCAATTTGTGGCACAGGCAGCTGGCCAATAAGGCGGTTCTGTTCTGGTGCGACAACCAGGCAGTGGTGCACATACTGAACACCTTGTCATCTCGCTCCGCCAGGGTCATGGGCCTGGTCAGAGCCCTGGTGTTGATGTGTTTGGAGCATAACATACTATTCCATGCTAAGCGTGTGCCATGACTTGAGAATGAGATTGCAGATGCTCTTTCTCGGTTCCAGATGGAGCGTTTCCGCTTGCTGGCGTCACGCACCAACCAGAACCTGGAGTCTATGCCAACGGCACTGTGGAACCTTGGATTGTAGAGCTTTGTTCCATGGTGCAGGGCTCATTAGCCACACGTACCAGATCAGCCTACCTTGCAGCTTTCCAGGCTTTTCAGTGTTATCGGGCCCAGCAGGGATGGAGCATGGGCTTCCCGATCCCCGAGAGGCAGGCGTTACAGTTTGCCATGGCCTTGAGAAGGGAAGGGTTGGTGGCCAGGACCATTGCAGGAAAGTTAGTGGTCCTGGGCTTCATGAGTCGGCTGGTGGGCCACCCTGTGCCAGACAACATTTTTTTCGCCCGGAGACTGGTGGAATCCTGGGTGCGCGAGCAGCCGGTTCATAAGGACACTAGGTTACCTATCACACACACACACACACTCTCCCTGGTTCAAATTGTGAGTACATTGCAGTTCGTTTGTTATAACCAGTTTGAGGAAGCCATGTTTGCCGCACTGTTCAAGTTGGCATTTTTCGGGGTCTTCCAAGTGAGCAAGTTGGTCGCCGAATCAGCAAGGGATAGGTCAGGTAGGGCTTTAGCGGTTAACGACATAGAAGGGGGGAGGTATGAGATTTTAATTCAATTACGAATATAAAAAATGGACCAGCGGGGGAGGGGGAAGATTGTTAGCCTTGCCAGAGCAGGGGACCCGGTGTTATGCCCAGTCCGGGCTGTCCACAAGTACTTGGCAATTCGGCCGACAGCTGGGGTGTGTGTGTTCTTTTGCAACCCAAACAGGGCAGCAGCTACAAGGCACCAGTTCACGTCGGTCCTGCGAGCAGTGCTGGCCCGCCTCAATCTCCCCCATTGGGAATATGGGTCTCACTCCTTCCGAATAGGTTCGGCCACGTTCGCAGCACAGATGGGGATATCAGATGGGGAGATACAAGCGATTGGATGTTGGCGATCAAGGGCATATCGCACTTACGTGTTCCGGGATCCGACTAACAGCATGTCTTCATTGTATCATGTGCTTTCCTTGGCAGATCACCTCAGGCATCGGAGGGCGAGGATCTGGATCTGTGGGCACAGCCTGGTTTGGTGGGCTGCGAAGGCGGCAAGAAGCAGTGTGAATGGATCCCAGATGGGTCTGTCAGCAAAGGCAGTGATCAGGGAAGAGTGGGATGAGGTGGTGTCAGCTCCTCGCAGTCCTCAAACAACAGACTAGACATGGGGAACCAAACATTTTGGTGATACACTTGGGAGAAAATGACCTGCCGGGCTTAAAAAGGGTGCAGCTGATCAAGGACATTAAGAGGGATTTGTGGGAAGTCAAGCATTATTTCCCTGGGGTTAGGCTAATGTGGACCGAGCTAGTGAGTAGGGTTAGTTGGGGGGAAGGGGTACCGCACAAAAAGATAGATAAGACCAGGAAGACAGTTAATAGGGAGATTAGAAAATGGTTGGGGACAATTGAGGCAGGTACAATTAGGCATAGTCAGGTTACGCATTGGGAATTAGGTTTATTTAGGCCAGATGGAGCGCACCTGTCCCTGGCGGGTAACGATGTCTACCTGTGAGCTCTGAAGGCTAGTTTAGAGAACATTTCAGGATTGTGGGCGGGGGGGAGGCTCGGACCTGTTGTGTGAGTACTGATGGTTCCTTGGTGGTGGGGGTCCAGTATCAAGTTAATTTAGGAGATAGTAAAAACAAGAGTCATCTCCCTAAGAGATGGGGAAGCCATGCATACCGCAGTGCAGGGTATGGCAGGCGGGGTGTTGGTTTTCCCTGGGAAGGGTGCCTAGGTTGGTGGTAGGGGCATTGTATGGCCGCCCACCGGCAGGCACTGGATTTCCTTACTTGAGTCCGTATGGACAATGTCCCCTTTGGCCGCGCGCTTAGCGCTGGATGAAGGGGAGACATCGTCATTTGGGGAGGCTGTCGAGGGTATATCAAGACCTCCCCTGAGTTAATCGGTTCGACTGAATTGCGGTTGATACTGAACCTGGATCACAATAGGCGATGTCACCCCCTCACCTATTCAATCAGTTGTATCTGCATGAATAAAGGGTGCGGCCATGTTAAATCCAATAATGGAGTCCTATCTTGTTTGGAGGGGTGTGTGTTGACCACTTGGTTTAGCAAACAGTTAGGTTCAAGGTCCACCATGCTCAAGTCCTGAGTCCTATATACAACACTGAATACCAGTAAGCCTGTTTCTAACATCAATGGGGCAACTCATGTCAATAATTTGGAAAACAGGGTATCATGGCCTTGATCAATAACCAGAGCTCAGGGAACATTCCCCAGTTCTGCAGGGGGCTCTCTCTCACATGTTTTTAAAGAAATTCATCACAGAGTTTGTCTTTGCTTCCTCAAGGTCAGGAAGATCATTTCCAGCTGGTAGGAACCTGTCATCTGGCCCCTAGAGGCTTCCCTCTCCTCTTTTTCACTGTGGCCACCTCCAACTAAGCTCCACAGGCCACCAGTGGCCCTCCACCTGTCTGATAACAGTGGAGCACTTCCGGACTGCTGGCCACACCTCCTCATCCAGGACACTCTGCCCTGTGGAAACCCACAGGGGTATGTATCTGGCTCCCAGCAGGGAAAAGGTTCCTCACCCCTGCAGTAGTCCTACGCTGGTTTTAAAGATTTCTACCTCTTTTCTTTCAGATGTAAGAGTTATTGAACTGCAATTATTATTTTATTACCACTCTAATAAAATGAACCATTATCATTTTTATCGCCATTGTGATAAAATGTGGGACAACTGACCTAGTCTGAAGCATACAGAGCACTACTTCTATAAATTACCACCATGTCTGCCCCTGGAGGGGTGTGGAACCAGTTTGGTTGGTTTGCCCCCGGAGACTGATGTAACCAGAGAGGTTCTAGAACGCTTTGGGGAAATTACCCTCTGATCTTGACGACTGGATGCTCAATGTTGCTATTTGGAACATCTTGCTAACTGAGGCCATCGACCGGACAGCTCCTAGGCGTCTGCTCCCTAGGCATCGGCACTGCAGGCCTCCTTGGTTCATGGAGGATCTGCGGTTGCTGAAGCAAGAAGGGTGGCAGTTAGAGCGACAGTGACGCCGTTCTCATGCTGAAGCCAACAGACTGCGACATAGAGCAAATTTCCGAGCCTATGCCATGACTGTGTGGGCAGGAAAGAAGAAGTTCTTTGTTGCCCTCATAGCATCAGAAAAGTCTTGTCCAGTGGAGCTTTTCCAATTTCCAGATGGTAAGGGGGCTGGTTGGTCTGGCCTCCCTCCGCCTGGAACTGGAACCTTCCAGTGCCTGCTGTGACATGTTTGTTGATTACTTCGCTGATAAAATCACTTGCATTAACCACTACTTCAATGCTGCACTTATTACAATACGAGAACCAGAGTTTATGGAAGCCCCACCTTGTCCTACTTTGTGGGATTGGTTTCAGTGGATCTCATCTCGCTGATGCGGATGATGTTCTTGGGGTGGTCAGAGCCACCTCTTGTGAACTGGACCCATGCCCGTCCTGGCTGGTTAAGGGCAGCCAGGAGACACTGGGGCCATTGCTGATGGGGGTGGTCAATACCTCCCTTTGGGAGGACAGGGTGCCAATCTGCCTTAAAGAGGCAAAGGTGCGGTCCGTGTTCAAAAACCCATCTCTGGACATTGACTCCCGCACCAGTTATTGGCCTATCTCTAGGGAAGGTTATGGAACGGGTACTGGCTCAGCAGTTGCAGGAGCATCTGGACAGACTCAGTTTCTAGATCCTTCTTAGTCCGTCTTTCGTCCAGGTTATGGCACTGAGACTGCGCTTGTGGCTTTGGCAGACGACCTTCGGCGTGGATTAGATCAAGGTCGCTCGACCCTGCTGATTCTATTAGTTCTGTCGGCTGCTTTTGATACCATTGACCATGAGAATGTTGGTGACTCGCCTGTGGGACAATGCCAGGGTGGGTGGGACTGTTTTCAAATGGTTCCGCTCATTCCTGGCTGGAAGAACTCAGCAAGTGGTTGTGTGGAGTCCCACAGGGTTCCATTCTGTCCCCTCTCCTGTTCAATGTGTATATGCAGCTGCTGGGTGAGGTCATGAGGAGTTCTGATGTTCGTTGTCATCCATATGCTGATAACACTCAAATCTATCTCTTTTTCTCGTCCAACCGAGACTCCGCAGTCTCGATGCTTACATTATGTCTGGTGGCTGTGGGGAACTGGGTGAGGATGAGCTGAATGAAGTTGAATCCTGACAAGATGGAAGTGATGCTAATGGAGAAGGCGGTGGGTGTGGGGGCCCCCCCTGTCATTGACGGGGTTTGCCCCCCACTGGTTCCCCAGGTTTGGTGTCTGGGAGTGCTCCTTGATGCGCAGCTTCATCTAGATGCCCAGTTTGGAGCTGTGTCGAGGAGTGCATTCTGCCAATTACACCTGGTGCGACAGTTTCAGCCGTACATCTCAGACTCTGACCTGGCCACTATCATCTATCTTTCATCACCTCAAGACTGGATTATTGTAACATGCTATACGTGGGACTGCCCATGGTGATGGTTCGGAGACTGAAGCTGGTGCAGAATGCGGCGGCCCATCTCCTTATGGGAAAGGGCCGCCGGTAGCATATTACACCGGTGCCCCGTTCTCTGCAGTGGTTGCCTATAGTCTTCTGGGCCTGATTCAAGGTTCTGGTTCTTACCTATAAAGTCCTATATGGCTTGGGCCACATAGATCTGCAGGATTGCCTCACTCCCCAGGCTCTGGATCGGCCCCTCCTTGAAGTCCCCCGGGTATCCCAGGGGTGTGTGTCTGTGTCTGTGTGTGTGACTATGGAGAGGGCATTCTCAGTGGCTGCGCCGAGGCTGTAGAACTCCCTCCCAGAAGAGGTCTGGGTGGCCCCGGACCTCTCCTCTTTTTGATGTCAATGCAAGACCTGGCTGTTCCGCCTGGCCTTTGGCGAAAGAGATGGGTGAGGGTGGGTTTTTATTTTTATGGGGGGTAGTAAGGGTGGGGTATTTTTCCCTCCCCCCTCTTTTCTCGTGGGTGGGATGTTTCCCCTCCCCCCCTTTTAAGATATTTTATGTTGTTGGTGTGTGTGTGTGTGTGTGTGTATATATATATATATATATATTCACTAAAACAAAAAACTTAACAGTTTAAAAAGACACTTAAATGTACAAGAGTTTTCTTAAAATACACACAAAAACACAATTCAGTACAATTACAATTCAAAACACCTTCCACTTCATACATTGCAACAAAACATAAACTCCAAAAAACATAGAAATTAATTCACGCTTAGAGCAATATTTAATATTT
>QEPC01007782.1:225647-286053 GCA_003113815.1 Sphenodon punctatus
ATTCAAATGCACGAGGCCAGTATGAATTTTGACCACAAGCAATTAACGTTTAAGCTGCAATAACTTTTTATTTTCCTGATGGATATTTTTCAAACTTTGTGGATATGATGGTCCTCACAATTTACAGCCATGATGAAATTTTCAGAAACGTAGGTCAAGTGGTTTTTGCAAAATTGGGGCTTCAGCAGTCGCCTGTTTATAATGAAGAGTGGCTGTACATTTAAGTATTCAGGCAGCTGCCGCTGCCTGAAAATATATATATATATATATATATATAAAAAAAAACGTGTAAGCTGCCCTGAGCTGCCTGTGGCAAGAGGGGTGGGATATCAAGTGTTAATAAATAAATGTATATGCTCACTCCGAAAGGTAAAAAGAGACATACAAAAGACACTAAGCTAGCTCACCATATTGTACAGCAAGAAGAAATCTAAGCCGAGTAAAGTAAAAGGCTAAAGACGTTTTTAGACGAGCACCAAATATTGCAGATTAGTACTTATCACGCATTTAAAAACATATTTTAATAATCTTCCTGTTCAAAAAACGCAATGTCGGGGGTTTATGAAACTGATTTTACATCTTGAAAATTCCACCTTAAATGTACATTAGATTTCACTAATCCGCATTACTTGTCCATCTAAAAACGCCCTAAAAGTTTTCACAATCCTCATCTAGGGAAAAGTCAGGACAAAAATAAGTATATATTGCATCATGCTCTAAAAATATCCAGACTTTGGCAAAGATGTTCTAAAATCTTTAACTAAGTCCCTAGCTGGCCTTCCTTATTGTGTTTTCAGATAATAGCAGGCTTAATTTTGAGCACAATAAGCTGAAGGTGAAAATGATTTTATGAGGATTTTTCAAACAATTTGTAAACAGAAACATTATGCAAGCCCAATTGCATGAAAAAACTGAATCACTTCAACAAGACTGTAGGTTTAGAGCTTTATATTTTTAAAACTTAAGGGTGCAATTCTACTGTTGGTTTACGCTGGCAGTAGGTGCACTATCGAGGTGGACGGCAGGCGCGCAAGTGCTCCATGAGTGCAGCAAGCCGTGCGTCCCCTCTGATGTGACCTCCTAAGCCCACACACCCCGCAGCCCAGGGGATGGAGCAGAGTTGTGCCTGCACCATCCATCCCCCAGGCTACAGTGTGTGTGTGTGGGGTGTGTGTGTGTGTTGCATTGGAGGAGGCACACTGTTGCCCCACGCAGCTTGCTGTGTGGACAGAGCATGCACGTTTAGAGCTTGCAGTGTAAGTATGGGTGGGCATGAGTGGCCCATAGGATTGCACCCGATGCATATAGTTCATTTTGTTAATGATCAGCTAGGCTATAAGAGAACTTTACACATGTGGGGGTCTCACTTATTCCAATGGGACTATCCCAAGTGTATGGCCCTTTTCATAGAGGCACGCTTAGGCCACTTTTACACAAGGAGGAAAAGAAGCGCCTCTGAAGCAGAGCCTTCAGGGAAAAGTCATGCAGGGGGTGTTTACATGTCCACCGCGTTACCAGAAGTGATGTACTGCCCGTTCTCGGCAGTGGCGGTGGCTGGAGATGTGACATTTTGGAGGTGTGTTCTCAAAGCCTCACTTTGCAGGCTTTCAGAATGTGTCTCTTCAAAGTCCTACATCTGCAGCCGCCATCGCTGCCGAGAATGGGAAGCACATTACATTCCATAGCGCGGGGAGCGTGTAAACACTTCCCATGCTGTGTTCTTCTTGAATGCGGGACTCTGGAGGTGCTTCTAAGTACTTCGTATAAAAGCGGCCTAACACTGATAAAATGGGTGTTACATTTTATTATACATGTTGCAGGGCTGCCGGTGTACTTTATGGGTGTCCTGCAACATGTATAATAAAACATAATACCCATTTTATCAGTGTTAGAGTGTCTGTGTGAAAAGGGCCTATGAGACCTGTGTTCATAGTGTTTCCCCTGTTGATTTGGAACAAATGCAGCAAATTCAGGCCCCTGAGCATATGACCAGGCCCCACGTTTTTAATCAGTTGTACATACAACTTACTTTACTTTTAACAGATAACAAAAGATGCAGAGATAAGCAATCCAATTTACAGATTTGGGCCACAGTAGAGCAGTTGTTAGAATAAATGAAATCAAAGTGGGGAGAAGATAAGGAAGTACTAAAACACTCACTTCTCAACTGCAGGAGACACTGCCATACAACCATTCCCAGAAGTAATTCGAAAAGAAAGACACCGTACACCAATTTCAACACTTTACAGAAAAAAATTAATAATAATGTGCTCTCTAGTATCTGGATTGTTACATCAAACTTAGGCGGCATTTAGACGTGCGTTTAAATTGCATAGCTGCCACGGCGGCAGCGTGCGATTTAAAGCACCGCGCACTTCCGGGTTGGTCTGAATGCGGTGAGTGCTCGGAGCAGCTTTTCAAACCACACTCCAACAGGTCGGGTTAGGCTGAAATGTGCGCACTCACCGCATTCAGACCAACCTGGAAGTGCGCGGTGCTTTAAATCGCACGCTGCCACCGCCGCAGCTGTGCAATTTAAACGCATGTCTGACTGCGCCCATAAAGAACATAGACATTTTGGCATTTGGGAATATATTAAGTGTAAGCTTTTTTTATTACATGCTGCTGATAAAAGGGGTGAGCTTACTGTATTGCAATTTGTTTTTCAAATTTAAATAATTGTGAGGGTTTCCAGAAGTAGAATCATAGAGTTGGAAGGTACCTCAGACGTTGTTTGGTCCAACCCCCTGCTCAATGCAGGAAATCCACAGCTACCGCATCCCCAGCAGATGGCTGTCCAGCCTCTCTTTGAAAACCTCCAGTGAAGGAGAGCCCACCACCGCCCTAGGGAATTTGTTCCATTGTCAAACAGCTCTTACCATTAGGAACTTCATCCTAATGTTTAACTGACAAAACTGGCTTTCTTTTAAATTGAGGCCATTATTTTTAGTCTTTCCCTCAGGGGCAACAGAGAACAGGTCTTTGCCATCTTCTGTGTAATAGCCCTTCAGGTGTTTGAAAACTGCTATCATGTCTCCTCTTAGGGTATTTTCAGACGTGACGGGGCCTTTATTGGCCCCGTCACGGAATCACCCTTTGATCCCCCGCCAGGGTCCAACAGACGTGGCGGCTGATCCCGGCGAGGAATCAGGGAGGGGGTNCTTACCATTAGGAACTTCATCCTAATGTTTAACTGACAAAACTGGCTTTCTTTTAAATTGAGGCCATTATTTTTAGTCTTTCCCTCAGGGGCAACAGAGAACAGGTCTTTGCCATCTTCTGTGTAATAGCCCTTCAGGTGTTTGAAAACTGCTATCATGTCTCCTCTTAGGGTATTTTCAGACGTGACGGGGCCTTTATTGGCCCCGTCACGGAATCACCCTTTGATCCCCCGCCAGGGTCCAACAGACGTGGCGGCTGATCCCGGCGAGGAATCAGGGAGGGGGTGGGGCCGCACGGCACAACGTGTGGCCGCACGGCCCCACCCCCCTATGCTCCTTCACAAGGGTGAACATCTGGTGGGGAAATTCCATTCCTCCCATCACACGTTACGGTCCCTTGCTCACCATGTGGGTATTCACTGTGGTTGAGCGTGGGATCATAACATCTGAAAATACCCTTAGTCTTCTCTTTTCTAGGCTAAACATACCCAGTGCTTTCAACCTTTCCTCATCGGACTGGGTTTCCAGACCCCTGACCAACTTTGCTGCCCTCCTCTGAACTCATTCCAATTTGCTGATGTCCTTCTTAAAGTGTGGTGCCCAGACCTGGACACAGTACTCCAGATGAGGTCTGACCAGCACAGAATAGAGTTGAAATACTACTTCTCATGAATTGGAAACTATGTTTCTGTTAATTCAGCCTAAAATTGCCTTAGCCTTTTTGGCAGCTGCATCAAACTGCTGACTCAAGTTCAGTTTGCGATCAATCCCAAGATCCTTTTCAACATGTACTGCTGCCAAGCCAGCTATCACCCGTCCTATACTTGGGGATGTGGTTTTTCTTACCTAAATGCAAAACTTTATATTTATCTCTGTTGAATTTCATTTTGTTAGTTTTGGCCTAGTTTTCCAACCTATCAAGATCACTTTGAGTTTTATTTCAGTCTTCTAAGTCATTCTAGCTAACCCTTCCAGTTTTGTGTCATCTGAAAATTTGATAAGCATTCCTTCTACTCCTTCATCCAAGTAATTAATAAAGATGTTGGACAGAGCTCTGCGGTACCCCCATTCGATACCTCCATCCAGACTGATGGGGAGCCATTGGTGAGCACTCTGTGATTCAGTGTGTTGTGTTCATTGGTCAAATGGCAAGACCTTACATTTGTTGGGCAAACAGGAAAAAAACAAAATACATCAATAAAAGAGGGGTCATGCCCTCTGTGGATAACATGTCTCAATTTGATTGACATTTGCTATATTTTCCATGTCTATAATCCTGGGGTAACAGGATTATATAAAGGTCTCAAAATAGGGTCTTGTTTACACAAGCCAAAAGGCTAGGGACAACAATACATTATACCGTAGCAGGAACAGCATGCAGTATATCCAGCACTCTGTGTTACCAAGACACCCAAGCTTCCAGCTGGACAAGTGGTTGGGCCGATTCCAAGCCCCGAGGACCAGTTCGCGCAGCACACGTGAGGCGTATGCACCCCCTGCACAGGGCCCTTGACCTGCATGCAAACTGTGTGTGCAGCAGCCCCCACAGGGGTTGGGTTTGTGGTCAATTATAGGATTCAGATGGGTGCCGTTGTGAGGGGAGAGCAAACGTCTATAGTGTCAAACTGCATATGCTCTGAAGAACAGCTGCAGTGATTGTGCCCCTCACATCATTCCACAGAGGACTTTCTGCAAGTGGCAGCCCTGTAACTTTGCTTATGCAAATTTATGAGTGAAATTAAAGTGCTCTATTGTAATGACACTGAATATTCGATGTGAACATGGAAAAAACATTTACCTCTTGATGTTCCCCCTGTCAAAACAGGGGAGTGAAGGTAAATGGGGCTTTGTCGTGATCCCTTAAAAGGAAAGAACAATAGTTCAGGCTGCTGCTGCAATACCAGCTTGAGTGTGGGCACTCAGGTCAGGGTTGCCTAGGCAATGCCTGGCTGAGACGGGAACAATGCAGAGTCTGGCCGGGGTTGCTGGGTGAACAGGCTTGGGAGGCTCAAACGTGAGATCCCGCGAGGCCATATAGAGAACATGTTCAGGCTGACTCTGGAGCTGAACGCAGACCCTGCCTGAGAGGACCAACAGCACCCACACACCCTCAAAGCTGTTGCTTTCAACACTGTGACGTAACAGGCTGCCCAATTTGAGGCTGGGAAGGAATTTTTACAGGAACCTCATCCATTGGCCAATGGGATTCCTGTTTTGTTTTTTTGTTTGTTTTCCCCAGTTTTATTGGTTTATATTGCTCGACTGGGGCCTTTATTGGGGCCAAATTATATTTTCTGTTGTAATTTGTCACACTCTTGCAGAGGTCCAGTAATTTTTGCTATTTCCTTTTAGTGAGTTATGTTCAGTGTTGAGACATCTTCCTAGGAGATGGGGGACCGGGACCTAGCATAGAAGCAGGGTGTGGGAAATGGTGGGTCACATCCTGGGAAGGGGTAAACTTGAGGGAACCACACCAAGGTAGCGTATATGGCCCAGGGCTTTTTGTACCTCGTCCTTGCTCTGGTTCTGTGGTGGACATGATTGTCCTCTCTCACCCATGACATTGTCAGAGGATGGAGGGGGAGGAATAGTTATCCGTTTTAAGGGCGGGTGCCTGAGGTGCCTCAGGATCTGTTACCCTCAACGTTAAAGTTGATAGCGTAAGACAATTACTGGGCCCAAATTGCCTTCGGTTATTTACCCACCCAAATTTGTATTCATTTGAATAAAGAGCGTGGCCATTAAAATCCAGCTATTTGTGTTCTTGTCTCATTCTGGGATATGATGACAAAGGGACTCTTCACTTCAACTGATATCAAGGGGATCAAGTCACTAGTACATATTGTTATAAATATTTACTTTGGATTTAAAATTATCCGAGAGCTGACTCTTATAAGCATGGTGAATATCTTATTCAGTGAACTTGCCCACTTTGAACCATATTCAAAAAAGCGAATATTAACCACTATTCAATTCCTGGTTCACCAGCTAGCCATTTTGGGTATTACTTAATGGTTATTTAGTAGTTTGGTTATTCTGGAATAGTGAATTATTATCACTATTTCACACGTGGAAATAACCAAGCAAGTGGCTATGCAGATATCCATTTTGGGATAGCTATCCAAAAAAGCTAATTATATTTTTGAATATAAAAATCTAATTTTTGTTTTAGCACTAGTCCAATTTAACAATCAATTACCAGGCCAGCTCTTTGAGGCAGCAACCAAACTGTCTCTAAAACAGAGGATCCCAAATTATGGGTCAGGACCCCATGTAGGATCACAATTTCAGTTGATATTTGGTATACTTTGCATGTCTTCACTTCTGTCCAGGTTCATAGATTTAAGTGCCACTTACTTAAGTGCCATGCAGGCAAGTGCCATGCAGGCAAAAAACAAAACAAAAAAAGCTTGGGAACCACTGCCATAAAATGTTGTGATAGTTTCTGTTGGCAAAATTTAAGAGATTTATACCATAATCAAAAATCTAGCTTCTCTATGTGCTCTTCAAAGTATAATCTGATTTAGTACTGGTTTACAATGGAGCTGAAATCAGTACCTAAAAAAGGTATAAACTCTAAATTGTAAGCCCCTTGAAACAAGGACCCATAACTAAACAGGATTGTTCAGTGCCAATTGTATTGCTAAATAATTAACAGTAACAACAAATAATATACCCTACCCAAACTGGAAATGGCATTTCTGGTAATAATCAGTACCCATTTACACTCTGTTCGGTATGTGTCTTGGTAATTTTGGGATTTTCCCCTATTTATTTTCATTTAATTATTTTCAGGATTTCTGTTATGTCATTTCAGCAAGATTAGCATCATTGAATATGCACAGTGGTCAAAAACGTCATAACAAATACCAAACTACCTAGGGGGAAAAGACAAAATGAAAATAAAATACCTGTGAATATGGATGTGCAAAAACCCCTTTTGGTGAAAGATACTATTTGGGTACTGAAAGGGCTGCCTGAAAACATGAATGTCACCCATGAATAATAAAGCCGCTACCTGTTTCAGCTCTAGTTTATACAGCATCTTCTTCAACAGTAGACCTTCACACTTAATAATGTAGATGCCTAATAATTCACTCTTCTGTAATGAACAAAAAATCATTTTTATGCATAAGCAGGACAAACAACAATGGGTAAAAACAGACCTGTGGGCAGTGTGGTGGCTCCCTGGTGGGAAACCACAGCCTACACAGCCTGGTTCAGGGAGGGATACCCAACAAACATGCTCACAGATGGATAGACGTCCCACCACCTGCATGGCCTGGCTAGGGTGGGGAGCTGAACAAATGTGTGGGCATCTCACAGCACCCACCCACACCACGACACACATCCATGGGGACTCCTGCCCCGTGGCAGGTATGGCGGGGCAAGCCAGATATGCTAGCCCATGTTGGCCTGAGTGGGTGGCCCTTAGTCTAGGCTGTGACCTCGGAGATGAGTCCAGGCTAGCTGCCTACTTGCCCCCAGCGCAGTCCTAGGCTAACATCTGGCAGCACCTAAACAGATGTGCAGGTGGGTCTCGGACCACAACAGGCCACTGTCATGTCTGGTTTTACGCAATGTCAGGTAACACAAAACTTCAGAGTATGACTGCCTTGAATCAAAGTATTCTTCTGAAGAAATTTCACCTGTGACAGATTTATTAATGGCAACGACTCTAGAACAGTTACCATCAATTAACACAATGGTATACAATTTTTTCATAGTCAAATGCTCAGACGTCGCCTCGAGTACTGTGTCCAGTTCTATGGAGGACATCAACAAACTGAAGCAGAGGAGGACATTAAATATGTGAAAGGGTCTGGAAAGCAAGTCTTATGAAGAAAGGTTGAAAGAACTGAGTATGTTTCATGTAGCAAAGGTAAGACTAAGTGGAGACGTGATCACAGTCTTCAGATATCTAAAGGGCTGTCACCACGAAGATGTCAAGGAGCTGTTCTGCGTCGCTACAGAGGATCAGGACTAGAAACAATGGTCTCAAGTTACAGGAAGGGAGATTTCGGTTAAATATCAGGAGACACGTCCTAACAACAATTGCTGTGCGGCAATGGGACAAGCCGTCTAGGGAGCTGGAAGGCTCACTGTTACTGGAGGTTTTCAGAAAGAGGCTGGACAGTCTTCTGTCAGGGATGTTATAATTGTAGTCATCCTGCATCTAAGCAAGGGGTTAGACTAGATGACCCTCAAGGTGACTTCCAACTCTCTGATTCAAAATGGGCATTTAAATTAGTACAAGGTAGGGAGGTTGGTTATTCCAGTGGAAACAAGGTCATGTTGTGCCAAACACGAGTTAGTACAAATGGATTCTACTTTCCCCATACACGAACAAGTAGTTCTGTGCAGAAAGCATCCACGCTAACGAAACCTAGTTTCCTAAAAAGATGAAGAAGGAGGGAAAGTATTTTGTCAAGGGGATTTTTTTTTCTTTCTACAGAGGAGAGCATATCTTCTCACACACGTACCTAGTGTTACAAAATCTTGGGTCCTTATTTACCTTTGGGAATTTGGGGCCTTTAACAAATTTGGCTGAAATTGACCCGTAGGTTCCAAAATTATTAAGGAAATACCTACACACAGAGTGACTAGTGAAGTCTTCTTCCAATGGGAAACCAGACCAAGGTCACTTTCAGACCTCCCTCCCCCACCCCCGTGCATATTCTGACTGTGGGAGGGAATGCGCAGCTAGGATATGCACAGGGTGCTGCGGGTCTGAAAACCTCACTCCCCTACCCCAAACCCCCGGTGTGGCTTTCCTGGTCTGTATTTGTGGGTATTTGTGGGTATTTGTCGGCAAAGTCGCATGGGGGGCTTTCAGACCTGCGGCACCCCATGCATATCCTGGCTGCGCATTCCCTCCCAAAGCCAAAATATGTGTGTGTGTGTGTGTGTGTGTCTGAAAGTGGCCTACGAGTAGAGTTCTACACAAATGCAGCTAGAATTACGTATTCCTGTTGTAAATGTTGCTTTTTAGTTGTGGTAACTGTTTCTGAAATAGTCCAATATTTCAAGACACATATGTAGCATGACCACTTCTGCTGTTGTGCACAAACCCAATATTTCAATTGTGTAAGAAGAAAATTACTGACAGAGTTCCAAAGTGGGGCCCTAATTCTAATTGCAAGACATGAGTAACTCCACTGAAGATAAAGTTAAAATAAGGTAAATTTGTTCAACATTTGACCATCCCACCATCAAACCCATCTGTGGATTGAGTATTGCAGCATTTCTGTTGTTATGTCAACAGACACAAATCCCTGGACAGAGTATATGGAAAAAACAGCATTTTCCTGTTACTCTACAAAGCCTTTCTGACATTTGAAAGCCACTCTCCCACTGAACACAACAGAGTAGAAAGGAACATTTGGAATAGCTCAATACATTTTTAAAACACATAAAGGATTTCTCTCCCCTGCTCACTGAAATAGATACACTATAGCAGGATTTATGACATGGGGACTTGGATTACCTTCAAAGCTTTGGATTTTCCACCATCTAAAGCTCTCTGAAGATGTTCCAGATAGTTGTAATCAAATGTGTCGTGATCTCATTTTTATTCAGTTAGCTTGCCATCTAGGGATTGTGTGTACATATGGGTGGGAGACAGATTTCTTGTCTGGGAGCGCATTCCCACATAAAGAAACATGCTGGTGTTTGTGAATGTAGGCAATTTAAAAATGCGCCTACATTCATTCACACCAGCATGTCACTAGCGCATTCAAGCTACTTTACAGAATGCGCTAGTGACATTCTGACTAACCTGATTTATGCTGGGAAAGAGACAGGAGCAGTGGCTCCATGCGGGGAAGGAGGCAGTGGCAGCGGCTCCATAAACGGCTGCAGAGGAAACCGGAAGTGTAGAGAGGATTTCCAGTCACCATGCGCAAGGGGAATGCAGCGCAGCGTTCTGACAGCAGGAGCCATGCGAGTCTTTGGACACGCGCTTTTGTAAAGGTAGGTTTTCGCTGCCCTCTCATGCGCTTAAATAACAAATGCAAGTACAGCAAATTAAACGCATGGAGACTTTCCCACAGCATTAAATGTTGTGGGGGAAAGAAACAAGCGTTGATTTGCTGTATGTGGGAATGTGCCCTAAGACTACAGTTGAAGACTGAAGTTTTTTCATGTAAATGAATAGTATGGCAAGCTTGAATAATGTGTGCCATTCCGGTTTCCTCATCTCGAAAAGGACATAACAGAAATAGAACAAGTTCAGAAAAAAGCAACAAAGATGATCAGAGGCATGGTCCCCACATACCTGAAAGCGGAGCTGAGGTGAGAGCAAGTATTCCTGTACCATGGGGAAATACCTACCTTTCAGGAGTGCTTCCAACTTTACCTTGGTATTTCCTCACTGTTCATTGGTGTGATACAGTATGGTACTATATATGTTCTAAGCTTGTTTGTGCATTCTTCAAATGAGAATTTATTTTCTACTACTCTGGTACTCGGGGTGGACTTCCTTAGTGGTGGTGGTGGTGATCCCAAACCCTTGCATGCATGAGATATATGGATGCAATGCATGTGGCTTGCACACAGCTTTTGTGTGGGCTAACACTGTGCATGCTTTGTGTGTGAGGGTTGCACACGAGATGTGTGTGGTTTGCATGGTGCATGGGGTTTGGGACTGAGATCAATGTTCTGAAACACTCGGGATGCATTTACACAAGTCACTTCTACCGCTTTTTAAATTTCCTGTGGGTGAAATGCCTCTCTTCCCATTTTTCTTCCCCAACTTTCAGTTATTGCTGTGGCTACTGCTACCAATCCTACGATGTTGCAGGTCTGTCATGTGTCTCTATGATACTGATGAACAGATGTTCCTTCTAACGTTATGCAAAAAGGTTCATGGAGAAAAAAAAACATGATTGTTAAACCTGTTTTTGCATGGTAAGACTTGTGGAGGGCATTGTGCATTACAAGTGAGACATCCTGTGACCTAATCTAGTCTCACAGTTTTTGTTTTCTTTTTAAAGGAAAGGAGGAGGGGGAGAAACCCTGGGAGAAACAGTTTTTTTGTGGAATTTTTGTATCGTAAGAATGTGCCCTTTGACTTTGGTTAAAAGCCCTTGGAGAGAAGTTGTCCTCTTGTACATGTTTATATCTCAAAGGTGAGTCACCCCAGTTATGACCAAGTGCATGATGCAAACTCAGAGATGCAAGCTCAGAAAGAACAAGAGCATTCATCTTTGAGGACAACTTCCAAATTGATTAATAGCATTTCAACAACCCAACCCTTCTTCATGCCAGCCTACACATAATGACAGGCATGCTGGTCTCTCAATCATGAAAAATAAACACTGATATTCTATTTCCTACTTATGATGATTGAGATATAGAGACAAACGATCTGGCTTGTATGGAGTCACACATTTTTGTAACAGATTTTTTTTACAGTTCTTGAAATACTGAAAACCATTGATCTTTTCAAAAGCTACGTAGGGAAGGGATGAGAAAGAGGTAGATGCCAGCAGAGGGTTGTACAGTAAAGTAGTATTGAAGAAAGATACACAACACCTTGTAGCCTCTGCCCCCTAGTCAGTTTCCCTCACATATGGAAAAGCCATTTCTCAACTTTTCCATTGGCTGAGCCTCCTCAGAGCTGCACCAACTACTTCAGCACACCTTCCTCATCTGGAATAAGATCCTTCCTTGCTAGAAGGCATCATAACTCTCTTCAAGACTTATCACCCTCTGCGCTCACTGCAGCGGGGGTTTGGCACCGCCCACTCGCCCCTAGGAGGAAGTGAGAACGGGAGGCGGCCGCCTCTTTCCACGTGATGAGGGAGGGGGTGGAGCGGTTGCCCAGCAACTGAGACGGGTGCCCAGACCTTTCGCGATACGCAGGATTTCTGGCCGCCATTTTAGGTTCCCTGCTCACCGCCTCAGTTCGAGTCATGGCGGCAAGTGGGGAAGACATGCCACAGTGGGCTGAAGAGGCAGCCCTTTTTTCAAGCAGTGGGCACGCGGCTCATCATCGCTCGCCGACCCGCACACACCGCCTGGTCTATCAAGCAGCATAGCTGCGTGCTGTGGTTCCTCCTGGTCTGAAGTCCACCCCTCCCTTGATTTATCAACAGCGCAGCACCGCGCTGCAGCGTCTCCATGCCTGAGGCCTGCCTCCCCCCGGTTTGACAAACAGCGCATCAGCTGTGCTGTGGTGCCTCTGGGCCTGTGGCCCATCTCACATCCCCCCCTCCCACTACACAGGCATCAGGGGTGTTCCCTATACCTCCCCCTCGCTGTCCCCCCAGGCCCTGGCACAGGTAGCCCTTCTGCAGTATGGGTGGGGGTGAGACTGGTCTTTGCCCACCCCACCCCCCTCGGTAGCAGAGGCTTAACTGCCCAGGCAGGCTTGTGGGCACTGTGGTGTGGAATCCTTCTGGGAGCACAGGATTTGGTTCACTTGACCCACCCCCCATGTAGCCTGCTGCTGGGGGGAGTGGGTGTCAGAGAGGGGATGTTACATTCTCTGGGGCCCAGTCAAGGGGCAGTGAAGGGGTAAATAATATGGCCCCCCAAAAGAGAAAGGCTGCACTCAAGGGTCTGCCTAAGTGGGCTTCCCAGGCTGGTTCAGCCCCTCACCTCCCCCCCAACATGAACCACAAGGAGGAACAGGTACAGGGATGATACTACAGGCCCTACAGGCCCAACTAACACGATATCAGAACCAGATTGAGCAGCTGGAGAGCTCCCAAGGGAGGTTCAAAGCCAGTTACCCCACACAGCTAAGGGAGGCAGATAGAGGCAGCCCGAACCCTGGTAACAACCTTTCTCCCAGAGGGGAAAGGCCCTCCCACCAAGGACAATGGTGCCGCCGGGTCTTACCTTCTCATTACAGGGATGAGGAACTTGAGCCCAGCCGACACAGGGAGGAATTTACGCCCAGCCAGCAGGTGCAAATAGCCGCTCTCAGGAACGGAATGCAGGCCCTGGTGGACAGCTTAAAGTCAGCCCAGAGGTGGCAACTGCATGTGTCATGCCTCAGAGAATACCAAGGGATCTGGATGCACCAGAAGGTGAGCACCAGGGGGACTGCACATAGGACTGGGATCCCGATCCAGAGGGAATGGGTCCAGACAGACAGAATATGCCAGAGACCCCCACTAGGACAGGCCCCCTCTTGGGGTGGTTGCATGGTTGCCAGTCCCCTTACTGTAGGTGGGGCAAGTCATGGGGGGCGGATGCCACCCCCCCTTACCAGAAAGAACTAGGCCTTGTCCAACCCACAGGCAAAGGGCTGCTGCCCAAGTGTAGGGTGCAGAGCCATGCTGCTCAACCAGAGCTTCTCCATGCGGCGAGCAATGGGAGGAACCCCAGCCTCTGGCAGGGGGTTATGCAGACGTATCTACCCCGTTAGGCGAACACTTGCTGCAGGTGACATGGGAAAAAATATGGAGCGGCGAGTATATAGATATATTTGCGCTCCTCTTCAGTGATCCTATCTCCGACCTAAATGAAAGAGAGGATAGAAAAGACCGGGAGAAATTTAAGAGGCCCGAAGCCGAACAGAATTGGACCAATTGGATGGTGGCCTTTACCATCTACCTGGAAGTGACCCTTTACAGGTTCCCAGAACGGGGGGTGGAATTAGTGAAATACTCGGATATTGTCCGGTGGACGTACAACACAAGAAGCCCCGGGGCTTAGCTGAGATACGACAAGGCATTCTGTCGTAGGGCTGTCAACAACCCTGATTTGAGATGGGACGTTCATGCCCATGACTTGTGGCTGGAGTGCATCAGCAGTTCCAGCTACGCCCCCAATCAGACAGTGGGCATGTCCTCGCCAGAGCAGAGAATGCCCAGCAGAGTGAAGGGGCAAAAAGGCTGGAGATTGAGGCCAGCCCCAGACGGGCCCACGTGCTGGGATTACAACAACGGGGGGAAATGTTTTCGCACCCCCTGCAGATTTAAGCATGTATGTACCCAATGTGCGGGCGCCCACGCTACATCAGGTTGTAACAAGTTTAGATAGTAAGGGGCCAGAAGTAGGGGACAAAACAGTGCTAAACAAGGCCCCCCCATGTGAAGCAGGTAGCCCTAATGCCTTTGGGAAGGGCCCCAACCCCAGTATGGCATACATCCTTAAGGGAAGTCACTCATGACTACCTTGACATTGCCACCGCCAAGTATTTAGTGGAAGGTTTCTGGCTAGATTTTAGGATTCCAACAATAGGCCCTCACTACCACTTAGGAGCTAAGAACCTGAAATCAGTGCGAGGGAACAAACAGTTAGTCCAGAAAAAACTTGATATAGGGATCAAGGAAAGAAGGGTTCAAGGCCCCTTCGACACACTTCCAAGCCCACACTGCGGATCTCCCCCCGGGCATTGTCCAAACAAAGGCACCAGGTGAGTTTCACCTTATTCACTACCTTTCTCACCCAAGGGACGAGTCAGTGAATGATGTGATACTCCAGGAATTGTGCTCAGTCAAGTACACATCATTGTACACATCATTCGACTCAGTGGTCGAAATGGTGCAGGCTTGCGGAGTAGGAGCTCTTCTAGTGAAGTGCAATATTAAATCCGCCTTCTGCCTTCTCCTGGTCCATCGCGATGACTTTGAGCTACTGGGAATGGAATTCCAGGCCAAGTTCTACTTCGACAAGGCAATGCCCATGAGATGCTCCATCTCTTGCGCAGCCTTTGAGAAGTTCAGCTCAGTGCTCGAGTGGGTCGTGCGCCAGTGGATGGGGTGGAGCTAGATCACCCATTATTTAGATGATTTTTCTCTTTGCGGGAGGGGTGGGCACCACGGAATGTGGGCAACTGCTGTGCACGTTCCAGGAAGTGACATGGGAGTTAGGTGTGCCCTTGGCACCAGAGAAAACAGAAGGTCCGACAACCAAATTGACATATTTAGGCATAGAACAGGATACAGTGCAAGCCCTCTCGTGATTGCCAGTGAATAAGCCGCAGGTGCTCAAGAGAATGATAGCAGCTTTTCGAGTAGTGCCTAAAGTAATAGTCAGGCAGCTGCAGTCACTCATGGGTAGTTTGAACTTTTCCGAGTCATTGCCCCAGGGAGAGGTTTTATGTCCCGCCTGTATGCACACATAGGAAGCAACAGTCCCCCGCATCACCACATCAGGGTGATGAAGGAGATGCGGGAGGATTTGGCTATATGGGATGTCTTTTTACAAGACTACAATGGGGGTCAGTTTCTGATGGCAACGGCTTCTGCTAGAATCCGAGCTACAGATACACTCCAATGCAGCAGGTGGGCACAGTTTTGGGGTTTACTTTAGGGGACAATGGTGTGCAGCTCCATGGCCAGCTGATTGGGAGAAGGCAGGAATAACGCGGGTTTTTGTCCTCAGGTGCTTAAGATTGAACATATTGTTTACGGCCAAGCATGTACCCAGCATTAACAATGGTACAGCCAACACCCTTTCTCGATTCCAGACAGAACAATTTCACCTGCTTGCCCCAGAAGCCAGGGAGGATCCAGACCCGTTCCCAAGCGACATGTGGAACCTTGGATATTAGACCTATTTCAGACAGTCCAGGGTTGCCTAGCCCCCAGAACCAGGAGGGCATATGAAACGGCCTTCAGCAGGTTTGAGGATTCAGGTTCCAGAGCAGCTGGTCTCTAGGTTTCCCCATCCCCGAAAGCCAAATGCTCCAGTTTGCATTAACCCTCCGTAGAAAAGGTTTGGCACTGGGAACCATCTCCGGGAAAGAATCAGCTATCACATTCGCAAGCCAATTGGCAGGTCACCCCTCCCCAGCCAACGGTTTCTTTATGAGCTGTATGTGTGAAAGCTGGTCCAGAGATATGGTCCCAGTTCCGGATACCAGAGCACCCATTACCCCCCAGCTGCTGACCTAACGAACAGGTATACTGCCCAGAATCTGTTTCTCTAGCAATGAAATACAGCTTTTCACAACAGTATTCTGCGCTGCCCTATTCGGCTCATTCCGGATAAGTGAACTGGTCACAAACTCGAAAACCGACATGTCAGGTAGGGCTCTTGAACTTCAGGATGTGGGGTGGCAGGGCAGCGCCCTTACGCTGCACTTACGATGGTCAAAGACCGACCAGAGAGGGGGCAGACGATCAAGCTGTATCCCTCTGCCAATGTCATAATCTGTCCAGTCCAAGTTATAAGGGTGTACTTAGAACAATGCCCCCAGGGCCCAGGCCCATTATTTAAGGACGAGAACGGGAAACCCCTGACCCGATACCAGTTCGGGGTGGTGCTCAGCATGTGAGTGAGGGAGCTGGGCCTTGACCCAAGCCTCTACAGTGCACATTCATTCAGGATTGGGGCTGCATCCACTGCGGTGGGTATGGGGCTGTCCAGCCAGCAGATACAACAAATTGGGAGATGGCGGTCACAGGCTTTCCGCACATACGTCAGGGATACAGAGGTACAGCGGGCTGGACAGCGCACTGCCACATAGGCTGCGGCTTGGTCCAGTGAATCACAACCACACAACCTTGACTTTTATTGCAGACATGGCAGCACCGCAGGCCAGGACGGTAGTTTGGATCGTCGGCCACAGCATCATTCACTGGGCAGCAAAGATGGCCGCACGCAGCAGGTAGGGTACCCAGCTGGGCCTCAGTGACCAGGCAGAAATAATATGGCTAGGTAAGTGCGGCATGCTGCGGTAGCAACTGCTCCCAGCACTGACCATGGCAAAAAATAAACATCCATTCCCAGGAATTGTAGTGGTACACTTGTGCGAGAACAACCTGCCTAAGGCAACAGGGCTCTGGTTGACAAAGAGGGCAAAGACAGACCTCAAATTGGTACAGGAGCGCTTCCCGGGGACCACGATAGCCTGGTCTGACATGTTACAGAGACAAGTCTGGGCCAATGCTAACCACCCGGAGAGAGTAGAATGGGCTAGGAAACGAGCAAACAATGAAATAGGGCACTGGCTGATATCAAAGGTGGGGGGGAAGACCATAGCGCACGAAGACATTCGGCATGATAAGTTGTACTGGACCGACGGGGTCCATCTGTCAGACTCAGGATGTCATTTGATCCTTGGAGTCCTAAAAACCAAGTTAGCCACAATTAGTTGGTGACAATGATGGTGAGCCAGTCAAGCAAAGCTGGCAGTTCTGGTGGCGGTGGGATGAGCTAGGGGAGTTTCAAAAGGTCCACAGTTAGATATATAGGCTGAACAGAAACAACTCCTTAAGAGATGGGTACGGTCATACACAGCTGCACAGTGCAGCCCACTGTATGGCCATCCCAGGGGTGAGAAGGGAATGGCCGGACCTGCTGGTTGGTAAGGTGCCAAGCAGTGGGTAACGGTGTTCTCACCCTTGTTTCAGTCCTCAAAAAGGGGCCTAGGCGCGAACAACCCACCCCGGCCCGGGAAAACCCAGGGATCGCAGCAGGGGGTAAGTTAACGCTGGGAAGTTAGGACAAAGAAGGGTTCCACTCGGGCTTAACTCAAGAACGTCTGGAGTCGTTAGACAGGTGACAAGGGACATTCACCTGTCTTGGACAGGGACCTCCTGGTTGTTTACAAACAGTTAACAAGTAGGACCCCAGTTCAAAGGGGGAAGCGAGGAAGGGCTACCCCTTCCCCCTTTTGGATTTAATTTAACCAATAAAGAGTGCGGTCGTTCTATCCCACAAATTGTGTCCTCATCTTCTTCTGGGGTATGGGGGGGTGGGGGAAGGGGGTGCATCGACAGTGTGTAGGTGGAAGTGATGATCCTGCTCCCCACAGATCAGCAGGGCACAAGATCATTCCCCCTCTGCAGCTCATGTCATGGGCTGCCCGGTCAAATTTTAAGCTGTGGTAGCCTGGGATTCAAGCAATTTTTTAATGTCCAGGTAACCTGGAACCCTAAGAGCTGAGAGTGAAGGGAAAGAGTGGGAGTGTTCTGCAGTCAGCCTACCAGGCAGGAAGGAAGGAAGAGGACTAGCCTATGATAACGAGCCCACAAAAAGATCCTGAACTACACCCTCCTCCTATTAAGAAGTGGCAATGAAGAAGTCTTGTGGCTGGTTCAGATGCTGGACTGAAGTACGGAGTGTAGCTCCCTCCACATCCAACCACATAAAAATATCAGCAGCCCTCTGACTGCTCAGTATCTGAAGCATTGGGTATGCAGGCATAATGTTTTCAAAGTCTTCTCTGTAACAGGAAGGACTGGAACTTTTTTTTTTGCTTTTAAAATAGTATGGGCACGATCGGTTCTATACTCATTTGAGAAAACCTCCTATATGGATAATAAGATTTTATTTATTTATTTATTTATTATTTATTTAAAACCCAGACTCTCCTGCTTCAAGCAGCCCGGGGAGGCTTACAATATTTAAACACATAAAAACTGTAAAATCATAAAGTACAATAAAAAAGGGAAGCACCAAACCAAACCACCCCCCATCCCACCCTACACCTCATCTCCCTCGCCAAAAGCCAGGTGGAACAGCCAGGTTTTACAGATATGATGGAAGTTACTGAAGTTACTTTTATGTGAGGCCACATTCTGATGAGATAAACTGAAGAAATAATTAAATTGAACTACTCATTTTGGTAGCGTTCAGATGAACAGCATAAAACAAAGTAACTCCCTGTTAGCGGAGACGTAATTATCACTGAACAATATTAGTAGCTACCCTCAAACTGCAATGTGTTCACACAGTTACTTTGGGTAAAAACAGACGTGCAGGTGGCGTACTGGCTACCCATCCTGGCCTGGGAAGCAGCCAACACATACCCCAGCTAGTGCAAGGAGCTAAACAAACATGCAAGCAGCCAGCCCTGCCTGCCACACAACACGCTCTCCGTGCCATGACAGTCATCCATGGGTGACCAGCCATGGTGCTCGGCCATGGCGGCCCTTGTCCCAAGACAGGTATGGCAGGTACTCCAGCCATACATTAATTTATTTTCAATGTTTATGCCACTCTATTCCCTAAGGCTCAGGATGGCTATCATCATAAAAAAGATAAAATAAAAAGTAAAATACTTATATCACACACCCCTCTCTCTCTCTCTCTCTCTCTCTCTCTCATATACACACACACACACACACACACACACCAGGATCCATCCCTACCCCTTAAATTGGTCTGCTGGGGGTGCCCTCCTAGAGGTCCCCCGAGTTCCTAGGGGGGCAATGTTCAAGAGGGTGTTCTCAGTGGCTGAGGTGTGGCTATGGAACTCCCTCCCAGTAGAGATGCACCTCTCTCCAGATCTCCCCTCCTTCCGCAAACAATGTAAGACTTGGCTGTTTCACAAGGCATTTGGTGAGAAGGACAAATAGTGGGTGGTTTTTCTTTCTTTCTTTGGGGATTTTTTTTTTTTTTTTTACCCCCTCGGGCTTTGTTCTCTGGTTTTGATGGGGTTTTATATTTATATTTTTGTATTATGTTTTATTATTAATTGTATACCACCCTGAACTGTCATTGGGCAGGAGGGGGAGAGATATAAATATCGCCATAAATAAATAAATTAAATAAATAAATGCCTCCAGAAGATGCTCAAACTAGAGCTTAAATGAACCTCCCAAGTAAGGGAGTTCCAGAGCTGTGGAGCAGCCACCAAGAACACCTCTCTGTGTGAACAGGTCATATAGACCTCGGACACTGATGGAACTTGGAAGAGTGTGCTTTTGGCTGATCTTAGTCTGTGGAGGGACATAAGGAGGAAGGCAATTCGTCAGATAGGTAGGGCCCAGGCTGTTTAGGGCTTTATGGCCAGCACCTTGAATTACGCCTGGAATGCTATTAGCAGCCAGTACAGACTCTGAAACACCTGTGTAATGTGCTCTTGGTGACTCACCCCGTGAAGAGGTGGGTCGCCGCATTCTGCACAAGCTGCAGCTCCTGAACAGTCTTCAAGGGACATAAGTGCAATCTCAGTACTATACACAGGATGAAAGCCAGACTAACATGAGTCCAGGAATCCAACAGCATCAAGATGCCCCGAAGCTGCTGGGCAACCACCTGAAGTAAAGTAAATCCGAAGTAAAGTACAATGGGTGAAAACAGATATGATGCTAACCACCCTTGGTAGTTATTTATGCATGTTGCAGGGCTGTATTGGTGCCCTATGCAGCCCTGCAACATGCATAAATAACCACCAAGGGTGGTTAAAGGGTGGTTAGCGTCATGTCTGTTTTCACCCAATGTTGTGAGAACGTGGTCTGAGATGCATACAGTAGCTCTTCAAATTTTGCGAACTTACAAACTGAGAATAAAGAGGAAATTAATGCTATTTTTAATTGTTTTTTATTTTTTTTGTTTTTTAAAGGGGTTTTTTAAATTTAAAAAAGAAAGAATATCAATATAACCCCTCCTCCCCTCTTGCTAGCTGAACTATTGCAGCAAATATTTGGGAAAATAAACAGGCTGCAGCTGGCCAGTAAGGAGTGAGGATAAGGTTAGAGAATCTGGAAGGTGAACTTTTTCTCACAACATTCTGAGTTTCCCAGCTCCCACTATTATGGGGAAAAAAATTCAAGTTGCACTTTGCACATTTAAGATGAAATCTGTTTTCTTCATTGGTGAAGCCGTATTGTCTCTGATGTGCCATCTAATTACTAGTAGCATTTTCCATTTACTCCAGCATGGGGAGAGGAAATAACTCGCATTCATTAATTACGGCACACACTACTTACTTAACAGAAGGTTAAGTCTGCAGGTCAGCAGAAGTAATAATTCCAGTCTATTCGGCACTGGTCAGACCTCACCTGGAGTATAGAGCTGAGGTGAGAGCAAGTGTTCCCGTACCGTCGGGAAATACCTACCTTTCAGGAGTGCCTGTGACTGTTCATTGGCATTTCCTCACTATTAATCGATTCCACACTTCCCCTATTGTGAGATCGACACTTGTAATTTTCCGACATTTCCATCAATTTCTGGTATTGTCATTTTTAATCATTTCTGTCAATTTCCGTCACTTTCCACCAGCTTACAGTACTTTAAAGTGCCTTAATTGGCACAATTTAAGGCAGGCAGCAATTGCAGCACAACTGGCACAATTTAAGGCAGACAGCAGGGCAAGGCTAGGCGAGGCAGTGCAGGCAAGTAACTTGAGGTGACATGAATAGCAAAAAAATAGCAAAAAGCCAATAAGTTTCCTAGTTGTACAAATGAAGGTGAATTACCTCTTTCTGAAGGAAACAGCATTATCTATGATAGCTTGTTTCAGGCTTACTGGAATATTGTGTCCAGTTTGGGGCACCTCATTTTAAGAAGGCCATCAACAAATTAAAACAGGTTCAGAGGAAGGATGACAAAGGGTCTGCAAAACAAGTCTCATGAGGAAAGATTGAAGGAACTGGGTTTGTTTAGTCCAGCAAAGGGAAGATTAAAGGGAGACATGATAGCAGTCTTCAAATATCTAAAGGACTGCCACCAAGAAAATAGCAAGGAATTCTTCTCCACTCCTACAGAAGGCAGGGATAGAAATAATGAGCTCAACTTACAAGAATATAGATTTTGGTTAAATATCAGGAAAAAAATCCTAACAGTGGGTGCTTATACACGAGACGGGACCGGGGTGGGGTGGGAATTCTTAGAGTTGTAATCATGGCAGGGGAAACACATAAAACTACACTCATGGGCGCCGGGTTTTAAACATCGTTAACCCGTTTCTACCGTGATTGCACTCAGTAGGGTTAAGGTTAGGCTGGGCCCTGTAATCTGTGACTACAATCATGGTAGAAATGGGCTAACACTGTTTAAAACCCCGTGCCCATGAGTGGAGTTTCGTGTGATTTCCCCTGCCGTAATTGCGACTCACAAAAGTTCCATCCCCACCTCGCATCTCATGTACAACTGCTCAGTAAGAGCAGTTTGGCAACAGAACAAGATGCCTAGAGGTAGTAGGCTCTCCATCGCTGGAGGTTTTCAGAAAGAGACTGCACAGCCATTTATCAGGGATGTTGGAGCCATAGTTATCTTGCATCCAAGCAGGGGATTGAGACTAGTTGACCCTCAATGTACCTTCTATCGTTAAGATTCTATGGGTGTTTTTAGACACACACATTTTGTTACCCAGACTGAAGAGTACGGGTTCTGCTAATTCCCACATAAGAAATTTAGACATTACCCCTGAACAGAAATCACCTAGGTGCCATTGCAAACAGTGGCACCAGTAACTCCCACATGTTTTGAGAAGTGGACTTGGTAAGTCCCCAATTTCTGTCGGCACTGCAGTTTGTAATGGTGCCCAGATTACTCCTGGTTGGAGAGAAATGTCTAAACTTCCCATGTGGGAGTTTGCAGAATCCGGACTCTTAAGTCCGGCTAACAAAATATGTGAATCTAAAAACACCCAAAGCCTCTACTTTAAAAACAGGATTTTGAAAAACAAAGAATTTGAGTGTAAAGTGCTGCTTCAGACTCTATAGTCTTAAAGTTCAGACTCTATAGTCTTAAAGGGTCAGATCTTTCTACTCAGATACCTTTCTCCCAGGCCCTGTTCAGACGTGGTAATTTTAACTATGTTGTAAGTACTACTTAGTAATCTCATCCACTTTCAACCTCTATTTTGAGTGGTTAGATGTGACACTTATTTTTAATTCTTGGAATGAACATCCCTTCCCCATGAGACAATGAGCAGCAAGTGTTTGTTGGATTCCTAGTGCAGGGAATGGTTGGAGCAGACAGATTTACCACAAAAAAGCATTCTGACGCAAGTCTACTACATAATAAATCTGTGGCCCTTTTCACACAGACACTCTAACACTGATAAAATGGGTGTTACATTTTATTATACATGTTGCAAGGCTACAGGTGTGGTCTATGGGTGCCCTACAACATGTATAATAAAATGTAACACCCATTTTATCAGTGTTAGCGTGTCTGTGTAGGGAGAGTGTACCCTCGCTTCCCCAGGTGTACCACAGCCGAAGGAGCAGGATAATATCTGTAATGAAAAGAGAAAACACAACCTCCCCCACACAACAGTGGGGAAAAAGAGATAACAACTACCCATGAAAAAGGGTGTAAACAGTATGATACCCATCCAGAGACCACGTCAGAGAGACGTAGAGACAGTAACCCTGGGTGGGCCGAATAACCTCCCTCAGAGGCGATAGAAAGACAATTCCCAAGGTAAGGGACCCAATTGTCCTTTTTATGGCCTCTTCGTCCAGTTATTCGGATGTAGGGAGGTAACAAAGCAGTACATCTATTCGGCAAAGGGAGGGACAGTGTGTTTAAAGTTGACCCAGGACCCCCTGTAAAATTTTCCAGCTGAAAGCGGCCTCGGTGGACTCAAGGAGATCAATTTTGTAGTGCTTAGTGAAAGTATGCAGGTTCTTCCAAGTAGCCGCCTTACATATCTCACCAAGTGGGGTCCTGGATCTAAAGGCCCAATTAGTAGCAGTTCCTCACGAGGAGTGAGCAAGGACCCTTGTGGGGGGGCAAAAAAAAAACAGCCTTGTACGCACCAGCAATACAGGTGGAGATCCACCTGGAAATAACCGCCTTGGAAGCCCTCTCACTTTTTGAGCGAGGGTGGTAGCTTACCAAGAGGCTGGAAGTGTGCTGGAAAGGCTTTGTGCATTCCAGGTATATTTTAAGAGCCTGACGTATGTCGAGGGTATGCCACAACTTTTCTAGATGGAGACAAGGGCAAGGACAGAAGGAAGGAAGGAAGGATCACTTCCTGGGAGAGGTGGAAGAGGGAAGACACCTTAGGCAAGAAGGAAGGGTCTAGTTGTAAGATGACTATTCCTTCCTGAAGGTGCACAGCGCAGGATCCATGGAGAGGGCACCGATCTCCGAGACCCTTCTAGCAGAGGTAATGGCAATCAGAAACGCTACCTTCAGTGAGAGGAAATAGAGAGAGACTTCCCTGACTGTTTCAAAGGGAGTGCCTGTAAGGGGCTTGAGCACCACACTGTGTTAGGAAATAAATGAGGTTGCTGCCTCAGTTTACCCCAAATGGGATCGAAGGTTGCCAATTAACAAGCCAAAGTATGTGGGTACAACTCAATTTTATTGGATAGACATATAACATCTGGACATGGCAGTGTGTGTGTGTTACCAGTTACAAACCCCAGTAACCCAGGATATCTTATGTGTCAGAGGCCTTAGTCCGAGATGCAAGCTGGTTCAGAGGAGAATGGGAAGGGGGCCCAGCAGATAGCTGGGTATGGGTCTCTGGATCTTTGAGAGCAACGGTTAGGGTCCAAAGCCCATGAGACATACTGCAATGCTAGTAGCCATAAGCGCCAAGGACAAAGGATAGGGGTCTGGGTGTTCCTTTTTATAGCTTTATTTTATTATGAATACATGTTGTAGGGTCCCATCTTTGATCATGCCAGATGCAGAAATAAGCTGACTTCATCTCTTTATTACTTAAAGCATAATCATTAAAACTACTTTTTACTTTTGGGGAGTTTCCCTTCTCTACTGCTTAATTGCCAGCGTGTCCTGCTGAGGTTCCCTCCCTTCTTTTCAGGCCCACTTCGTTAGAGATAGTGATTATCTGGCGCCACATTGTGGCCTTGGAGATACATTCTTTCTGCTAGAGTGTGAGTTATTTACAGCTTTGTTCTCCTGGGCCTCCTTAATCTGTGCCAGCCTGAGGCCTATACTTTAAGATAGCTGAACTGAATTTGTTCAGGCCTCATGTACCTCTTGTGTCTCTGACAATGGCCAAACTGCTTAATCGATACATAACAACTGAGGTTCCAGGAGGGGAGCCTATGGACCACAGGAGGGGAGATGTGACCGGCGGTCCTCAAAAATTGCCGTATGTGGGGATGAGTGGTCAGGCGAGACCTGCTGAAAGCCCCTACGGCGCTATCCAGCGCAGCTAATTGTCTATCGAGGGTGTTGGGTTGGAGCCCCTTGTCCAACCCCTCCTGGAGAAAGTGGAGAACTTGGGCTATGGAGGGGGTCTGGGAAGGCACCTGATTGATGTGGCACCATTTAACGAACACCCCCCAGGTACACTGATAAATACACTGAGTGGACTTGCATTTTGAAGTCAACAGTGTCCCCATAATGGTGTTGGATTACCCCAACCTCTGAAGGGCAACGGTTTCAATAGCCAGGCTGTCAGACTCAGGAACCCCAGCTGACTGTAGAGCAGGAAACCATGGGACAACAGATCCGGAATGACGGGAAGTTCCAGGTGTGCCCCGGCGGATAACGTGATCAGGTCTGTGAACCACGGTCTGCGGGGCCAGAAGACAGCCACCAAGATGACGGTGGCTCATTGTTGTTTGCACCTGTGGATCGCCCAGTTGAGGAGGGGAAACGGGGGAAAGGCATATAGGAGGTCCAGGGGCCACTGTTGGCTGAGAGCTTCGTGTGCTTTGGGTTTGGGGTGGGAACCCCTGCTGAAGAATCGGGCCATCTTGGTGTTGGTAGGGGAGGCAAATAGGTCCAGAACTGGAGGGTTGAATCTGTGTACATTCAGCTGGAATGCTGATGGGCTGAGGGACCATTCCCCTGCTTAATCGGCTCAGGCAGTCCGCCTCCACGTTGTCCACTCCTCATATGTGCAGAGCAGACAGAGAGAGGAGATGAATTTCTGCCCATCGTAGCAGGCGCGTAGCTTCCTCGTAGAGTGTATGGGATCATGAGCCCCCCTGGTTGTTGATGTACGCCATGGTTGTTGTGTTGTCTGTGAAAACTAAGATGTGTCGCCCCTCCACTTGCTGGGTGAAGTGTTGAAGGGGAAATTGGATGGCTTTGAGCTCCAGCCAATTGATATTGTCATTGTGATCTGGCACAGACCAGGTGCCCTGCCTTATGCTTGAGTCTAGGTGGGCACCCCAGCCGGACAGACTGTCGTCTGTCATCAATATCACTCCTGCCGGTTCCATCAGAGGGACTCCCTGTTCGAATCAGTGAGGGTCTTCCCACCAATTGAAGGAGAAGGGAGTCTTTGGATTGACTGTGATGGTAGCAGGAGAGTTGTTGATGATGTGCTCCTGCCATGGCTGAAGAAACTCCTGAAGTTGTCGTGAGTGGAATTGTGCTCACTGTAGCTGTTGAATGCAGGACACCATGAGGCCTAGTAGAGATGCAAGTGTTCGTAGGGGGGATCGAGGTTACACCCGTACCAGTGTCGTGAGTTTGCGGATCTTGTGTTGACGTTGTGGAGGAATTAACACTGTCCTGGGTGGTGTCGATGATCACTCCCAGGTGTTCTAGCCATTGTGTGGGCGTGAGGTGGCTCTTGTCTCGGTTGATCAGGAAACCACGGTACTCCAGGTAGTAGATGGAACGCTGGAGATGAAACAAGGCGAGTTTCTCTGACGGGGTCTGGATGAGCAGATCATCGAGGTAGGGAAAGATGGTGATGCCCTCTAAGTGAAGGTTCACACTGAGGGGAATGAGTACCTTGATAAAAATCTGAGGCACCGTGCCGAGTCCGAAGAGGAGGACTCAATATTGCCAGTGCTGGCTTTCGTAGCAAAAGCGGAACCATCGTCTGTGGGCTGGAAGAATGGGGACGTGTAGGTAGGTGTCCCTGAGGTCCAGCGAGGCCAGCCAGTCACCCTTCGAGAGGGGAAGGGAAATGGAGGCCAGGGTCTCCATCTTGAATCGCTGCGCTTTGAGTGTTTTGTTCAGGCACTTCAAGTCGAGGACTCCTCTCCACTCTTTTTCTGCACGAGGAATAGAATGGAGTAGAGGCCCCTTCCTTTTTCGTGCCACAGTACCCTTTCTATGGCTCCCATCAGTCGTAGTCTGTTTAGTTCAAATCGCATTGCTGCGTGTTTGGGGGCGATGCGTAAGTGAGGTGATACCTGAAAGAATTCCCTGGGTTTGTATTTGAGTTCAATCGAGTATCCTATCGCTACTGTTTGTAGAACCTATGCGTCTGTGGTGGCTTGCTCCCACCTGAGAGCGAAGCACAGTAGCTGGCCACCAAGCAGGGCGGAGGCTGGGAAACAGGATCCTGAGCAGTCAGGAATCCTGTTTGCGGGTGGGGGATCCAGGTCACCTGGAGTACGAAGGTTGGGTTGGGAATCTGTTAGGCTTCGCCACATGTCCCCGATGGCCCCTGCTGCGTGATTGGAAGTTCCAGGGGTTGCCTGTGGAATGGCCACATCTGGGTCCCTGTGAGAAGCGTTGAAAGGGGTGAAAAAAGTTTTTAAAAGACTGAACCTGGTTGAGGGAGTGCTTCCTTTCCTTATTAGAAGCCTCGGCTAAGGCCTTGTCTAAGGCAGAGCCGAACAGCTTGCCCCCTTTGAATGTGCTGTTAGGAGGTTCTATGCATGAGGGTCTGCATGCCAGGAGTGGAGCCACAGTCTGTGTCTGGCTGCCACATTGGCTGCCACGCCTTTGGCCGCCCAGGTGACGATATCCATTGATGAGTCTATCAGAAGAGCATGGGCAAGGGTAACATTAGTGGCCAGTTTACGGGATAGGGAGATTGATATGTCGAGGTCTTTGCCAAGTCTGAACCACTTCATGATGGCTCTTGAGACATAGGAAGCCGTTGTGGCCATTTGTAAAACGTTGGTTAAGGCCTCATAACTCTTCTTAAGCCTGATTTCTACTCCCTTGTCGGTGGAGTCTTTGGGAAGTAGGTCTCCCTCAGAAGGGAACGCGGACTGTCGAGCCAAAGAAGAAGCAGCTGCATCGACCTGAGGTGGCTTAAAGATAGGGTCGCTGTGCTTGGAGAAGGTATACAGGGATTGCTGAACCCTGGATAGTTTCAAGGATTTGGTGGGCTGTTTCCATTGTGCTTTTATTATTTTTTCGAACGCCCTATCCAGGGTGATCTGGTGTCTAATTTGGGGATATAGTCCCTGTCAGAATCCTCCTCCTCCAAGGAAGAGTCTGAGTCCCTTTTCTTTGGCGCTCTGGGAGTGATCCTGAGAACCTTCTCTGCTCACTTTAGTAGTTTTGGGCCCTGGTCTACTCAGTTCCTTAGGTCCCCTTGACAAGATCTCCTCCCACTCGGGCGGCTCTCTGTCTGATGAGTGAGGGGAACAGCTAGGGGATGCCGTGGTCCGAATCCTCCTCGGAGGTTACATTTGTCACCAGTGGGGTTCTGGTGTGGCTGACTTTCTTTCTTCGCTTGCTGGGAGGAGGGGAACCGGGGTCTGGCTCCTCCTCAGACAGCAGTTCACCCTCTTCCATGAGGGAAGAGCCCACGTCGTCTTCCTCAGGAGGAGGAGCCGATGAGATCCTTAAGGGATCGCTTCTGGGAAGGTTTGTGAGTACTTTTTTGCTTGCCCTTCCCTGAAGACTCTGATGCCCCCTTGAAACAGGATTTGGGAGGAGGGGAGGAGTGGGCATGCTTGTGGGGTCGTCGTGCCCAGGTCTGGTTCCCTTCTATGTGGGCAGGTACCCCCATCATGGATTTTAGGTCATCCAGCTGAAGCTGTTGGATAGGGTCAATAGAAGGGGCCCTTCTTACTTGCTGGGAGGCAGATGAGGCTGCTTCCTCATCCTGTTCCTCAACCTCCGATAAGCTGTGTTCCTCTTACTCGTGGATGCAGGCCGCGGCTTGGTTTTGGGCGGGGGGGGTCGGAGCAGTTTCGTTTCCCAGATGCGCTGTTGTGGGGCCTTCCCGCTGCACCACAGCTCGGAGGGCAGCAGCCCTGAGGATCTTGGCGGTCTCCACCATAAAAACAGGTACCCCTGAGCAGGGGGGGTACCCTGTGGGTTGATCCCCCACATCTGTTCTGCCCTGAACCGTACCTGGGGGCCAGCACCGGGGGGAAGATGTCGGAGCAGGAAAAGCCGCTCGACTCGATGGCGCCCACCGGGCGCTTGTAGTTGAGGAAGGGATTTCCCTTCATTTTTTACTAAAGTTTTAGAAGGAGCCACCCCTCTTAGAGACTGTAGGGGCTTGAAAGTCATGCCGGGTATGGAGCACCCACGCTGAAGCTCCTACTGATCCTGAGGCAGACTTTCAACTGTGGAAGCAAGGGCGTGCTCTCGCTACGCATGCCCTGTGACAGTCAGTGCTGCCTCCTGCTGGCCGCGGGGGAGAATGCTCCCTACATCCGAATAACTGGACATAGAGGCCATAGAAAGGGCCTGTGTTGCATAGTCCATATGACATCACCTCAAAGCCAACTAAGAAGTTTACTGTCATTTACAAGTTACCCTTGCTACTGCATGATACTAATGATTGGTTTAAACAGAGTAAACAAATAACAAACTCAAGGCCAGAATAAACCGAAAACGTGGTTACAAAGGTAAACTAGCTAAGCGATAACATTATCAGTATTATTAGTTATTTTAGAAATTAAGTTAACCAAAACAGTATTCATTTATGGATTGGTTAACTGTTTGACTATCCATTATAAACTATCCAATCAATATCTGTTATTAATTATGATTATAATTAGGTATTCACTTCAGCTCTAGTCTGGACCCCATTGGGCATCACACTATCTCTGGATGAAGACATGGCATGACTGATATTTCATATGATCTGTCTGTGTTTACTGCTTCCTCAGGAATTATGGAATTATACTTAAATCTCATATGGGGTCCCAGAAGCAAAATTTTGGGAACCGCTGTTATGGAGACATTAGAAAAAGGAAACCCTCCACGTATCCATATAAGTGGTAAAATTAAAAGCAGAACGGACTTGCCAAAAGATTTCTAGTATAAACAAATGCTTATGAGAGAGAATGCTATGGAAGCCACCTCATCTTACACAATCCCTCCAAGGTTCTCTCCTGTGTTCAGCAGAGTGGTGAGTGACCTAAAAGAGGTGGCGGCATATGGTACATTTACGGTCAAACTGGAATAATATGACCCAACACACAGACTCTTTCTATCCCTTCAGCATTCTCCTGAGCCATCTATTTTCTTTTTGTCTTATTTCATTTCCATCAGAAGAGCATTCAGGAATGGTATGAAGTATATGGCTCATCGATACCCACAGCAAAGAAAGGTAGTGAGAGGTTTAAGTGTTTATGGCATTTAGGTACATACGTCAAGATGGGAAGCTGAGGTGCAAATCCTCCACCCTGTGAAATCAATGGCAAAACTCCAAATGACTATTAATGGTGGAGGACTGTCCTGCTATGTACATGAATACTCTGAAATCCCAATATCAGTCTGGATTCCAATATTGCCAGAGTAAATCCAGAGAAGTGATAATGCTGGTTGGCCAGTAGGGTGACCATACCTCCCCTTTAAAAGAGGATGCTTATGAAAAGTACATGTTGCAGGGTTGCATTGGTTCCAGTGCAGCCCTGAAACATGTATTTTTCACAAGCATCCTCTTTTAAAGGGGAAGTATGGCCACCCTGTTGCCCAGAGTAATTGAAATATTAACATTTTTGATTAGTTCCTAGGTTTGCATGAGGGGGAGCTTCAAAGGGAAATCTGGAAACCTTCTCCAACTGGCTGTAAAGGACGATTTGACAGCTACTGAACTTGAGCTGTGAGGACTGGAATGGGCTGAAGGTGGGTGGGGTTCCCATTCTTACCTGCCTCCGCCTGCCAGTAGTGCAGCAACAACAGCAGCGGGACGCCAGACACGGATTGGACTGGGAGATAGAGCTGTTTGTAAACAAACAACTCCTCTTCACGTGAGCGATCACAAGGTTGTTGCCTTGCAAAGAAGGTTCTTTGAGATGACTCCTAACGTTCTCACAACTGGGTTGTGCATGCTCACCCTATTCAAATAATACACTCTTCCCCCTCAAAATGGCAGTTGCTTCCAACCCTTTCTAGGAATATAAGAAAATTCCCTGTGGGGCTGGAAGGGTGGGTGTTGTGAGAATGTTTAAGCCATCTCAAAGAACCTTGTTTACAAGGCAGCAACCTTCTTTTCTTCTTCGAATGGCTCCTCATAGGCTGTTTTTACACAGCTCCACCAGGTGGTGGGTCCGTGGGCACGCCAGTGCATGGATGGGGCATGCACACAGCTGCACACCTATCCCCACTCACCCCCCACTCATCTGCACCCACGGAGCAAGTGCCGTTTTCCCTGGTTGCTCTAGTCTGTGCATGGGGATGAGATGGGGAGTGAGTGGGGATGCATGCTAGGCGAGCACATGAACACACAACCATTCACTGTGGGCTCATGTGCTGCGTCATTCACACAGGGTTCCCCCACCCATGAACACGCAGAAATCTGCATGTTCATGAGTGGGAGAGACCCGTGTAAAAAGGGCCACATTCTCACAACTATCTTACTTGTACTATCTTAGGTAGTAACTTAGGATGTAAAGTAATATCTATTCTATCTTGGAAAATCTGCATATATGGTTCTGAGATTATTATGGCTTCTATTTCACTAAATCTTCTTAACAAAGTTATTGCTAACAGGAATACTGTCTTACCCACCCCATAAATGGTTAATTTGTGCCCCCCCATATAATGAATTCACGCTGCCCGGGGGCGCAAATGAAATGGTTATGGGTGGGGGACAGTGTAAGTTGATTATATGGGGGCGGGGGGCACAAATGAACTGGTTATGGGGTCAGGGTAGCATGAATTGATTATGGGGGCACAACTGAACTGATGATATATATACACGTCTCTTTTCATGGCATAATGCACTTAATAGGCTGGCTGCATTTTGGTTGTCTTGTGTGTTTGTTAGAAGCATCCTCAGGCCCGCCAAGTGGGCGGCACCCCTAGGCCCGCCGGTGGGACACAAAGAGGGGGGCCCATCTTGACTTCTTGCCCAGGGGCCCACTGCACCCTAGCTATGTCCCTGGTCTAATGTGTGTGACTAATCAACTTGAATGAGTATGTGAGGTGAAAGCATGTGTGTGTAGGGTGTATAGATGAGTGTGTGTGATCAATTTGAATGAATGTGTGAGATTCAAATTGTGTGAATGTGTGAGATTCATGTGTGTACATTCAATGACTGTGTGAAATTCATGTGTGTACTGTGTCTGAATGATTGTGTGTATGTGATCAGTTAGAATGAGTGTGTGTGAAAGAGGTGAGAGCACGTGTGTGAATGAGTGTGTGATCTCTTTTACACAAGACACACCCATGCAGTTGCATGGGTGGGTGCATCTCATATGAAAGCAGTTGCTTCTGTGCTCCTGTGTAACACGCACCTCCACCCATCACCCCTGCACAGAGAAACCTGCACAAAAAACAGGTTGTACCATGTGGGTGGATGGGTGAGCACCTGTGTGCACCTGCAGTGTTCTTGTGTCTGGGGCCAGCTTACGCATTAACAAAACTATTAAGTTTCAAAAGAAGGGCAAATTACCTAGACAAAAAATCTTCAGTTTAAGAAGCTTGTTAAGGCGGCATTACAAATTATACTTAAACGTTAACATGACAATAAATTGTATGTTAAGGCAACTTTATTAACTATCAGACCAATCTATACATTTTTCTTTTCTTATTCATTAATTTAAAAAAATTATGACAACTGAAATTAAACTGTATACATTCCTCGTCACATGTAAGTATTGTTCAGTCATCATACCAGACATATGCAGCTTAATTTCAGTCGTGGACGAGAGGTGTGTGCGTCGGTTTGAAAAGAACCTTAATCAATCATCAATGAAAACCTTTCCACTATGGGTGTTGGGTAAGGCTATAGTACAAATAAATGCCTGTCGCCTACCCGGCCCTCTCTGAAAGGGAGCAGCTCGGGGGCGGCGGTTGTTGTCCCCCCCCCCCGCATAGGCAGGAAGAATGCACGTGGGGGGGATGTGCGCACGGCAGGGCAAAAGCGGCGCAAAGCAGGCTCTCGTGGGAACGCGAGCTTGCGGCCGCCATCTTGTGCCTCGGGCACATGCTGCATTCGCGCCCAGGCACCGACGAGGAGACAGCGTGCTGGGGGCGAGCGGCTGGTGCGGCCTGAGCTAGGAGCCTCAGGCGCATTGAAAATAGGCATAGTTTTCGGAGGTGCGAGTATCGGGTGCTGCAGAGCGATGGGGTTTGGAAATAAGGGAGGTTGGCTGCGAGCTTCTCGCCCCTTCGGGACGGGGGGGGCATAGGGAAATCCCCCTCCCACCGTAGGGATAAAGAGAAGGGTAACGAAGCACTTGTGAAGGGGTGGGACCCGCAGTACTTGAGGGTACGGGGAGATTCCCCCCTCCCACCTGAGGTGATAAGAAGGGTAGGGAAACCCTTGTGACGGGGTAGGACCCTCAGTACGGGAGGGCGCGGGGTGACCCCCCCCCAGCTGTGGTAACAAAATAAGGGTACTGAAACCCTTGGGAAGGGTGGGACCCCGGACTGAAGGGGTGCTCAAAAGAGAGTCCAAGGGTTTTCGGGTGGAAAGGATTCCCCCCTTTAGGGCGCCTGTGCCCAGAGCGAGGAAAGAGGGAGGAACAAAGGACTTTAGAAATGAAGGGGGGAGGCGGAAGAAAAGGGAAGGGCCCGGCAAAAAAGGCCTTGGCCAAGAGGGTGGAGGAGGTTCTCGAATCCCTCCAGGCATGGATGGCGGGCTGTGAGGGGGTCCTCAATGCCATGGCTTCGCAGCCAGGAGGCAGGCAGGAAAAGGCGCGAGCCGAAGGGGCACCGCTTGAGAGGGGCGCCTCAGGCCCCGGGGAAGCCATGGGATTGGGCCCAGTGGCCCAAGATGAGGGGAGTCAGAGGGAAGCGATTAGAGAGGTAGAAGGGGATCATGAGACCAGGGACGGGAGCCAGGAGGACCCTGGCACTGAAATGACAGAAAGCCCGTGTGCAGGGGCCAGGACCAGCACACGTAGGGTGCAACCGCCTGCCCGTTACAGGGGTGAGATGATGAGTCTGCAAGGGGACCAAGCTCCAAGGGGTATGGGAGCAGGCGTAGATAGGGGGCTAGAGGTTTCGGTGGATCAAGGCGGGCAGAGGCGGGAATTGTCGCCCAATAGGGACCAGGAAGAAGAACCGCTGAGCCGCTGAGCGTGGGAGGATCAATTGGAGGTCATCCTGCGCACCCTCAACGAATTCATGGGTCGAGTCGCCGCTTTGGAAGGGAAGGTGGCAGAGATGAAAAGTGGATGGCAGCCGGCAGGGACGACACAGGAACAACACGGGCGAGACAGGGCTGAAGAGCAGGCACCAGTGATTGTGGAAGAAAGGGGACAGGCATCACAGGCGAGGTCGGCATCGGTACTTGGGGAGAATGTAGGAGCCAGCACCAGCCGGGGAAACCCAGGTAGGTGTTGGCAGTGCAACCCCTGTGATTGCGGGGGGAAAGGGGGTGCCGGAGGTGACCGAAAAGCGCAGGCAAACATAGCGACTTCAAGACGGATGGGTTGGATGGGAGCATGGGCACCATGGCCTGAGTCTGAACCCACCGGGGCCCAAGGGGCCTCCAGAGGAGTGCCAGGGATTGAGGGCGGAACTAATCTAAGCAAACGGGGAGTAGGGCTGGCCAACGAGGGTTGCGTAGGGGGGCATACCAGCGCTGCACAAACGGCGGTGGCCCAAGCAGAGCCAGGGGCATGGGCGCCCCTAGGGGAACCGATTGGGGCACACCTGGCCCAGCATACCCGTGATAAAATTTGGAGGGGAGAATACGTAGACGTGTTCTCGCTGCTATACACCGAGCCAGTGCTCAATCCCAGCGCTCCAGAAAAGGAAAAAGACAAGGAGCGTTTCAAGCACCCCAAGGTAGATAGGAATTGGGCGAACTGGTCAGCATCCTTTTCTGTTTTGTTGGGAGTGATGGTCCAGGCAACGCCTGACCGGGCGGCCAAACTCATCAAATATCAGGACATAATTCGCAGAGCCTATGACTCCGGTAACCCAGGAGAATGGCTTTGCTACGACGAAGGGTTTCGAAAGAGGGCGGCTATAACCCCGGGCTTGCGGTGGGATGTGTATGCACAGGACCTGTGGTTGGTATGTATGTCCAACACAGCAGGAGCCCACAGAACAGATAGTGGTCATACCCTAGTGAGGGGAGGGGTGGCCCCGATGAATGAACCCTTTCGGACGGGAGGGCGCTGAGGTAACCAAAAAGGGGGGATTTGTTGGGATTTCAACGAGTCCGGGGGTTGCGCCCACTCCCCGTGCCGGTTTCGGCATGCCTGTTCCCAATGTGGGGGGGGACACTCAGCAACCCAGTGTAGCCGGCCCCGTTCATTATCGTGAGGCCGACAACAAAATAAGCCTGGTTCCCGGGGCCCTCAGCAGCAAGGAGGAGCCAAGGGCCCCAACCCCAGTCAAGCATGAAGTCCTGGCACAGGCATTGAGGGGCTGCCCATTGGCGAGGGAGGTGGAATATGTGGTATCAGGATTCCGTGACAGTTTTGTGATTCCCTCAGAATTTAAACGGGTGAGGGCATGGGTGCGGAACCTTCAATCGATAAAAGGAAAAGAGGATTTGGTAGCCGCCAAACTTCGCAAGGAGCGGGCAGAGGGCCGCATAGCCGGCCCTTTTGCATCGTGCTCTTTTCCCGATCTTCACATATCCCCTCTGGGCATTGTACCCAAGAAACAACAGGGAGAGTTCTGCCTCATTCACCATCTGTCCCACCCACGGGGATACTCGGTGAATGACGCAATCCCGCCTGAGCTCTGCTCGGTGCGATATGCTTCACTGGACATGGCAATCGAGATGGCTAGGGAGTGTGGAAGGGGAGCACTCCTAGCGAAATGTGATATAAAATCAGCATTTCGACTCCTGCCGGTTCACCCCAGGAGTTTTAAACTCCTTGGTTTCCAGTTTAGAGGCCAGTTTTATTTCGACAAGGCGATGCCCATGGGGTGCTCGATATCTTGTTCGGCCTTTGAGCAGTTTAGCTCCTTACTGGAATGGTTGGTACATCACAGGACTCGGTCTCGATATATTATTCATTATATCGACGATTTTATGTTTTTGGGTGTACCTGAAACAGGAGAATGCGAAAGGGCACTAGAGAGCTTTCAAAGCCTGGCCGCTGAGTTGGGCGTACCATTGGCTCCGGAGAAAACGGTGGGCCCAGCATCAGTATTGACCTTCTTAGGTATAGAGCTGGATACCAATGAACAGGTGTCACGCTTGCCATTGGATAAGTTGACAGCCCTGTTTGGGGACATAGACTGCATTTTGGAAAGATCTAAAGTGACGGTCAGGCAACTACAGTCGTTATTGGGCAGCCTCAACTTGCATGCAGGGTGGTTGCTCCGGGGCGGGCGTTTTTGTCACGACTGTATGCGAAGGCAGGGAACAATTTGGGGGGCCACTGCCACATATGGATAACAGCAGAAATGAAGGAAGATCTTCGAACCTGGCACCACTTCCTCCAAACGTTTAATGGAATTAGTATATGGAGGCAGAAGTGGTTATTAGAAGCAGGCCTGCAGGTGCAATCTGACTCAGCAGGATCCTTGGGTTTCGGGCTGTACTGGGCTGGCAGATGGTGCGCAGCCCCATGGCCAGAACAGTGGGGCGGGGAAGGAGTGACTAGGGACCTCACCTTCCTGGAACTGTTTCTGATAGTGGTGGCAGTTTACATTTGGGAGAAGGAATTCGCAAACAAAACAATTCTGTTTTGGTGCGACAACCTAGCCGTGGTCCACGTGTTGAACTTGATGTCGTCCCGCTCCATTAGGTTAACGGGGCTGGTGAGAGAGTTCGTGCGGCAGTGCCTTGGCAGTAACATCTTGTTTACGGCTAGCCATGTCCCGAGTATTAGCAACGGGATTGCCGACGCACTCTCTCGCCAGCAGATGGAGCGTTTCAGACAGTTGGCGCCGGAGGCCAGGCAGGAGCTGGAGGAACTTCCGCCGGGGATTTGGAACATTGGACGCTAGAAATGTTCCAAGCGGTGCAGGGGTCTTTGGCACCCCGCACCAGAGCAGCATACTCTCAAGCTCTGAGTGAATTTCAAAGGTACCGGGAGGAAAAAGGCTGGATGACACAATTTCCTATTACGGAGGCCCAGTCAATACAATTCGCGATTAGCTTGAGAAAATGGGGGCTAGCACCTCGGACAATTTCAGGTAAATTGGCAGGTTTAGTCTTTTATAATAAGCTGGCAGGTTTCACATCCCCTAGTGAGGGTTTTTTGGTTAGGAAAATGCTGGAAGGGTGGCAAAGGGAATCCCCACAAGGACCTGATAGTAGGCAGCCCATAACCCCTAAGATACTGCAGCAAATATGTAATCAGCTACCCGAGGTTTGTTTCTCAGCCTTCGAGAGTCTAACATTTAAGAGCTTGTTTAAGATGGCATTTTTTGGAGCGTTCCGGGTAAGCGAAATTACGGCCGATACGTCAAGGAACCAAGGGGGAGTCGTAATCGGCATAGAGGACGTTCAGGTGGGTGTGCAGGGACTGGAGGTTCTGCTGAGGGGATCCAAGACGGATAGGTATGGAAGGGGGCAGGTAATTAAATTAGGAAGATTGGCCGATCGTCAGTTGTGCCCAGTGGTGGCGCTGGAAGACTATTTGCAGCTTCGCCCTATTGGGCCAGGTCAGCTGTACGTACATAAGAATGGGACCTGGGTGACGAGATTCCAATTCTCAGCAGTGTTAAGGAGAGCCCTGGGAAAGGGAAACCTCCCTCCCCAAGCATTTAGTTCCCACTCATTCAGAATAGGTGCGGCGAGCAGCGCCGCAGCGGCAGGTCTTTCCGAAGAGCAAGTTAAGTCCATCGGCCGATGGAAGTTGAGAGCATTCCGTGCTTATGTGCGGAAAGTAAAGCTGGAATGAGCAGTTACCCTTCTGGTGGCAGGAGGAGGGAGGTGAGCGACTTTTGGTAATCAGAGTTTGTCTTTTGTAGGAAGGGAATTGCCTTCACGACGGCGGAGAGTCGTGATTGTCGGCCACAGTATGGTCTACTGGGCCGGAAAGCGAGCCGGACGCTCATACTGGGGAACCCAGCTGGGCCTGGGACATCTCACGGAAGTGGTGTGGAAGGGAAGAAGCGGAATGAGATGGGCTCAATTCCTGCCGGTGGTCCACGCACTTGTAAGAGAGACGCATCCAGATGTGTTGGTGGTACAGCTTGGGGAGAACAATATTCCTGTGGAAACAGGTTTGCACCTGGCCACCTGTATAAAGAGGGACCTCTGGGAGGCACGCCGTCTTCTCCCCAGGACAAAAATGGTGTGGTCTGAGATGCTGAAAAGAATTAGGTGGAAGGATGCCGTGCGCCCAAGTAAGGTGGATAAGGCAAGGAAGAAGATTAACAAGGAAGTGGAGAGGTTAATGTCCGATTTGGGGGGTGATACAATCAGGCACCCTGGGATTAAATATTCCCGGCCTGAGCTTTATCGGCCAGATGGGGTGCATTTGTCTGATGAAGGTTTGGAGCTGTACCTTATAGCAATTCAGCAAAAATTGAGCCTTGTGCTGGGACAATCAGGGGGGGGGCGAGTTTAGCCAAGCAACGCTGGCAATCTCTAGTGGCAGGGTTCCTGCGAGTTAGACAGTTAGGGGTAGGGATAGTCTGCTGCCAGGTCATCTCCTTAAGAGATGGGGTACACCCGAATGCTAGAGCTTGACCGGCCAGCATCGCGGTGGACCCAGGAAAGGGGTGGGGGCCGGTTGAAGGGCCCTAGGACAGGGGCGGTCCAGGGTCCGCGACGGCTCCCCTCAATTCCTTCCTTGTGTCACGGTAGGAATGGCCTCCTGATCCGGCCGGGGGCGGCCCGACAGGGTGACATTGCAGCAGCTATAGTTAACATTGTTGCGGTACTGAGGGACATCAGACCGCCTTAAGTTTACTCTACCCAAGTTATATAGTTATAGTTAGGTTGGCAGGACCTGGAGGGGTATAGCCCCCTCCCCACCACAAGGCTAATAAAGTTTGGTGCGGCCTTTCTTAATCCACAATGGTGTCACGTGTCTTCTTTCAGGGTGGGGGGACAATGTGTTGTTCTAAGCACTGTACAGCACACGTATCTTCTTCAAAACATGAAAAGATTATCCTGACTTCAGACAATTCAGGCAGAGAAAAGTGACTTGCTGGAGGTCAAAACGCAGCAAAGCAAAGCCTGGCTTAAGACTAAGAAACTTCTTGAATCCAATATTCATTCCACTACATGTTGCCACCACAATGAGATTTGTACAAGCCTATAGTCTGTACTCCATTGTACATTCACTCATAAGCTTTTAATCTACTCTGACATCTTCTTTATTTGTCCACTTATACAGCATATTGTGTTAAAGACTTCAGTTCCCTCTTCTGGAGAAGAAAAATGATCGGGCTTCATAAATATGATGGAGGGAAATGGCAAGTTTTTAAAAAATAAAATAAAATGAACAGTTGTTCCTGTCTAATACAGTACCAGAAGCCACGGATAATAACCAACAATTATTTCCAGACTCAGTCTTTAATCAAGGTATAAAAATACCTTAAATGCCAAAGGGCAGAGTAGTTTCTACTTGGCAGGCCTAATTATTAATTTCTGCTGCTCAAGTGTGCGAGTTTCAAGTCAGCAACATACAAATCTATGCTCGTCTCTAATACACTCCACCAAATTGATTCACTTAACTAAACCAGTTAAGTGAATCAAGTGAACTTTCCACCAACAGTACAAAAACCAAGAAAACCTCAGTGGAGTCCTCAGGCTATGGCCCAAAGCTACAACAATTTTAATGTTACTTTCTCCACATTTCCTTGGCAACATCAAACACACATGCTTTTGTATACCCCCCACAAAAACACCACATTTCCCTCCTCATGCTCACACAAAACATGCAACTTTTAACTTCATCCACATTCAGTGCTTAGAAATGTATGGATTTTCCAATTGTTCAAAATGTTGAGGTGAGCTTATGCTGAAGTAAGTAGATGGTCATCTTGGCCCTTTTCAAATGGACGCCCCTCCACGCTTGCACATGTGTGCGAAAGGGGGGAGTGTCCATTTGAACACCACGGTGGTTGCAGGGGGGATGGGTGGGCATTTGTGGGAACTCCGCAGTCGGTGGGTGGGGGTGCGTGCACGCTCCTGCACTCCACCTACATCCACCTATCACCCACGCACGGAGCAACAGGTGCCAATGCCGGATGCTCCATGCGTGGAGATGGGTGGAGGTCCATGGGAATGCATCCCCACACACTGCCCACCCACCGCGCTGCCCACCTATGCACCCACACCCATTAGAAAAGGGCTTTTAACTTAGTATAGCATTTTAATAATTAGAGCTACGTATAGTGCTAATATAGGAACTGTTTTTAAAAGAAGATACACAACACAATCCTCTGATTGTTTAGGACTGGCACTAGCCCTTAAGTGGGAATCCCATTGATTTCAATGGGACTTATGGTGGCACTATGCATTACCAGTGCTAAACAGCTAGAGGATCAAACCTGTAGTGTGACACAGCATTAAGTATTTTGTGAAGTTATGTGTAGTGTTTCTAGTAATGTGTTAAGTATATGATGAGATAGTAGCACTGTGTATTGGTCTCTCTGTATTTGAGGATTGTGGTCAGGTTACAGTGGAAGCCAGGAGTAATGATAATGAGAGAAGTGGAGAGTGGAGGGAATTTTAGGAGGAGGAGTATGGAGAGCCTGGCTACATAAAACTGGTTCTGTGTGGGACTGTGAACAGCCTGAACTGAAGTTCCTCAGTACTTGATGGGTTCCTCTTGTGTTTTTCCTCTGCTGCTTGTGAATCCAAGATGATGCCCTGCAAGAAACCTTTGATGAGCCACTGCTTTGAAATGGACACTTGGGTCCACAACAAAGATTCCTCAGTATGCCAAAAAGGCAAGACAGCAAATGTTCTGGGGAATTAGTGTCCTTACATCATGATATTGGAATTTAAAGATCTGCAACACATGGTGTAACTGACTCAGCATGTCAAGGAGACAACAGAGTGCCAGACATTTCAAGTGACAATGCCTCTGGTAGAAGGTCTGGATTTGGGCTCCCCCAGCCACAAACAGAGCCCAACCCCAATTCTGTTACATCCCAAAGCCCTTTGTATATAATTGATAAACCACCCAAGTAGATTTCATGCCTCCCTCAAGGCCCATTCTTTCCCCATGTCCTCCCTCCCCAACCACTTTCCCCCATCCCCATAACCTCACCACTTCTCATACAGAGCCTACTCACACACCTCTTGATCTTTCTATATCCTTGATAAAGCACTCTGCTAGACATCTTGCCTTCACCAAGGTCCACTCTTCTCCCCTGTCCTCATTTCTCACCTACTCCCATCCCCATGGCCTCTTTGAGCACCACCTCTCATACAGAACCTCCTCCCATGCCTCCTGACCTTTGTACATTCTTGATAAACCATCCTGCTAGATCTCATTTCTCTCTCAAGACCCACTCTTTTCCTTGTCCTCCCATCCCATCCGCATGGCCACTCTGAGCACCACCTCTCACACACAGCTTCCTTCTTGTCCCTCAAGCCTCCAGAGGACAGCTGATGAATCAGACTTGCAGACAGAAAAACTCTCAAAATGGAAGGAAGTTATACATGTTACAGCTTGTGTTGGCAAAACTCACCCCACATTAAAGAATAATTCTTTATATGGCTATAATTGAAATTTCAAAATTTGACGTCTGTGAGGAAATATTTTCTGAATGTGTGTGAACTCATGGACAGTAGTTGCCTACCTACTAGAATCCAAAAGAAATGCAAGAAAAAAAAATCAGAAAGGAACCTAGGACTCATGCCAAGTCCTCCCATGTCCATTTCAGGGTTGGTCAATTTTTTAAAAAATGTTCTACCTGCAGAATGTAATGTTTGACTGAAAACATAAAAAACTCAGTTGAAGAACTGTTGTGGAAAATTTGGGAACTAAAACCAATCATATAATGCATAAAGCAGAGGGATTTTAGTTTTGTTTTAAGTGGAAATCACAGTATTACCCTTAGCTATGGAGCTGCTGCTGATGCCTCCACAGAATTGTCTGTCGTAATATATATGATTTAAAACCTTCTTTGGCAAATCTCCCCCTCGACAAGAACAGCAAATATCAAATTGTAGTTGTTCCCTATCCACCAAGTTGCAAAAGTTCAAAGGAATACCCTTTGTAATTTCACTGATCAAGGGCAGCATCCTACACCTTACTAACCTTGAAACACATACCAATTATTTTTTTTTAAAGATAAATGATTCCATGGTTTCATTTCATACATCTCTATGAAAAAAGGCAGCCTCAGAGCTAACCCTTCTTGCACTAACACTCTTCTGATAGTCACCAATGATTGCTTAGGTTCCTGCTGTGCAATATGAAAAGGGGAAAATGCTGGGAAAAGTCATTACATTCATGCATTATTAAAATAACTCACCATGCTGGGATAGATTCCTGTTGACTTCTCTTTTCTCATAGATCCCAGGATTCAGGCCGAGTCCTACCACATCCATTTCAGGGCTGGCAAAGCCATTCAGTTGACTTGTGTCCCTGCTCATGGCATTCATGCGGGTCGGGATAGGCTCAAATGTTGGGTCCAGTTCCAAGATAAGCCTGTTCAGCTGCTCGATCGACTGATCAATATCCAGGGTGGGAGACGATGGCAATTCCTTTGCATTCAGTCCTAAATCAAGGCCATTTGTGTCTTTCTCAACTTCTAATCGTGATTTAAAAGACTCAGGGTTGCAGGATTCCACAGCTTCACTAGAAGCTGGTACATTTCCTAGTCCTCTTTGTACAGCATCCCTGCTGCTGGATCCTCGGGTTGGTGTGTCAGGGACTCTGGGTTGGCTCTGTGTGTTGCCCGACGTCTCAACAGTACCATGAATACCAAGTCTCACTTCAGTCTCTGGAGAGTAGTTGTACTGGTGAGCAGTGACCATCTGCTGTTGGCGAACCCAAGTTTGAGTTGAGTAGTTACTTGGGCCGTAGGACTGTGGCTGGGTAGAGATTGGAGGGTTCCTTTGAAGCTGCTGGGATTGCTTTGGCTCACCAGTTCCAAATGATCTCTCATACAGGGGGTCCACCCCTATTCCCAAGTCTGGAGCTAGGGTGCTGTGGTGCTCCTCCCCAGGGTTACTTCCAAAGCCATCTGACAGCAATGAATTCTGGCTGCTTTTGTGGCAACTGAAGTTCCCAAGGTGGTTGGAATGCTGCCCTTCAGAGGAGGACAGGGTCCCAATGCTGTCCACACTGTGAAGGTCATGGTTGGGCATCTCGTCATCGAGAATGTCTGTCTCCCTATCCTTGATCTTGGTCTCTCCATTCACATGAACCTGAGCTGGCACGACATGGCGAGTCCCACTGTACTTGCTCCGGGCATCAGTCATATCTTTGAGGGCACTGACTGAGTTTTCTAGGCCAAAGCCACTAAGCAGCTGGTCCAGTTCCTCTTTCTCTTGTGGGCTCAATCCCCTTTTGGTTGCTGGTGCTGGACGCTCCTCAGTCTTGTCTGTCCTTACTGAAGCCGTCGAATGCCCTGAATCACTGCTGACTGATAGGGTATGGTCACTGTGGTCAGGGCTACTGGTTACAGGAATGCCCTGGGGTCCACTCGGGATGCTTGTATCTGAAGAGCTCTTCTTTCTCACTTTAGCATAGAGACTGCCATCAATAGGACCTTGAGTGTGTAATACTGTGATGGAGAGAGAAAAGGGAACAGTGTATTAGATGATTAAAGTACTCAACTACATTCTTGAAGGTTGGGTGTTCGAATACTGCTTAGTCTCACACTGGGATGGTTGCCTCCAGAACCCCCCACTATGAATGGGTACCTGATCGATTGGTTTGGGAAAGTCAAAGGCGGTCAGACATGGTGCTGACCACATCAATTCATTGTACACCATTGGCCACAGAAATTGGTGTGCCTTAATACCAGCCCAATGGCTTGGGATGGACTTTAGCTTTTGTATTAGATGCAGGCTCCAAATGAAGGTTCTAAACTGCAGATAGTGCAACTATTTACTTTGAAAAACCACATTAGCCTTGAAAATCAAACACTGATTGACTATTCACTCTTGTCTTGAGGCACATATTTCATCTTGTAGCAAATTCCCTCTTAAACATAGTATGATAAAAGAATGTGGGGGAGGGGAGGGCAGTTACATGCATGACCTTGTGGTATAGAACAAGTCTTTTTTATTCTTATCTGGAAATGAAATAATGGGTATATACAACAACAAGGCAGCCATTTACATTGGTTTCATGACCCAGTCTATTAAAAGCTTTAGGATTTGAACAGTACTCTGGTAAGTCTGAATAAAAGCTACATGAACTTGGAAATCATACATACATTGAACATGTGTCTTGAAGCTTCCAGTCTCCTGGCTTTTACTGAATATATTCAGTAGGTTTTCATGGGTCAACTGTAATTTTCTTTTTAGTATATCACAAAAATGATTGATAGGTACTAAATCACAGAGGGAGTCTCTATGCAGCAAGAAAAATCAGATACAGTATGTCTTAATTAAGGCATATGCACAGTAGTGCTGAAATAGGTAGTAGGAATATTAGTTATGGGTATCTTTTGAATGTCTGGGTAGCTCTTTGACTACCCAAACAAAATCTGCAACTGAAACGGGTACTCGTAGATCCCATTTTCCAGATACTCTCTTTTGGGTTTTTCATTAGGTTATTTTGGTCATTTTGGTAGTGGGGTGGGGGTTTTTTGGGTTTTTTTTGCAATTGCACATGTGCAAGACTGTAAATATGCCAAAATGACTTTATATATAAAAAAAAATCAGATTCACCAGAATGGAATAACTCAATACCTGACAGAGCATGGGTATTGGTTATTAACCGAGCTGCCACCTTTGGTCCAGATACTGTATATTCAATGAGTTTACCCAATTTTTTCAGGCACCTGTTTCATTTCCAATACACAGCAACAGCAGTAACAGTAACTAGATCTATAGGATATGTTTTACTGTGTGTTTTACTGAATATTTGGTTTTAGTATTAGTTACTAGTCCAAGGACAAATAACAGGACAATGACCTTGCTACAGTATTAAACAAGAAAGGGTGGAGGTGTGCTGTGGGGCGTGGAAGGGAGGGTAAAAGAGAGAGAGAGAGAGAGAGAGACAGAGAAGCTAAGGCTAAAAACAAACACAAACCAAAAATAAAGCACAAGGCCAAAGGCCGTCCACTGCCAAAAATGGAGGTGGGGGGGAGGTTGCTGCACCCCACTCTAGGAAATGGGCATGGAGGGGGCCGCAGGGGAATGGGGCTGGAGACCGCGTAGGTTTTGGCCTGGGGACCTTGTGATAGATCGCCCAGACATCGTGTGCTGGTTCCCGGCGCATGATTGGTCACCGCAGGGGCAGCCCCTCCCCTTTGATAGGAGGGGGAGAGGGAGGAGTTGCCCGTGGAGGTTTTATTTTTGGTCGGGTGCTGCATTCGTGCCCATCTTCCCTAGCAGTTAGCACCCATCCACCCGCCCCTCTAAAACTGTGGGGTTAACTGGTTGCCATTAGGGGGCCAAGAAGGAATTTTTGCCGAGCAACTCACTCATTATGAGACGCTTGTTTGTTTTTGCCTTCTTCACAGTTTTGGATTAGGCTAAACTAGTTTAATCGGCCACAATTTGGTCTTTATTTGGTTCATAATATATGACAATGAGTGGCAGCTAATTTAAACTCGTTTAACTTAAGGTGGCAGGTGTCATTTAGCATCTACGTTATAATATGGACATTACGTGATTTGACATACAACTGCCATGTGTGAATTGGTTTCATGACATTTACTAAGTTACACTCTAGTGAGGGTCCAGTATGGTTAATAGGTTTTGTGGTAGGTAGTTTCAGGATAAATGAAAGAGTAATTTCCATAAGAGATGGGTGGGGGGGCGATATCCGGCGATAAGCAGGACATGGCTAACAACAGAATCGTCCCCTTGGGAGGGGTGTCAAGCGGGGGGTAAGGGCAAGCATGGCCCACAAACCTTAATTACACCATTCTCCTTACTTGCGCCCATATGGGTGTTTCCCCTTTGGCCTTGGCCAGGGAGCTGTTCGAAGGGGAATGTGTTTATGTCTGAGTTTGTGCTGGCCATGGAGGGCATATCCAGGCCAGACACCTGTTTAAAAGTTAGCTCTGTTCTTAATGTAAAATACTGGACCCTGGATTGCTTAGTAGCAATCTCACCAACGTTTCTTGCTCAGTTTGAATTAAAGAGTGCGGCCATTTAATTTCATCTTATGTCTCCGTGTCTCATTTCCGGGGAGTGTGTCGGCAACTGCACTTGATTTCCGCTTGGAGACAGCCAGTGGCCTACAGTTAATTTTACATCTGTGGATGAGATAAAATTCTGAAATAAATAAATACTGCCATAAAAGATTTTCAGACACAGCATTATTCAAATGCACGCGGACCAGGGGTGGGGAACTTCAGGCCCGGGGGCCAAATGCGGCCTATGGCAAGTTTTTATGTGGCTCCTTTCCACTTCCTGGATCTGGACTTTGGATCCAGTTCTTACCTCTGATTACTGAAAAACTGAGCTCAAGGGAAGATAGCTGAGATGAGGTCATGCAAACAAGGATAGAGGACAGTTCCATGGCACAGATCCATGATTGGGTCCTCCTTTCCTTGAGTGCATCCCTTAATGGGTTGGGATGGTGGTGGTTATCCACTTATTGAATGTTTTTATCTGTTTTGTATTTATCTGTATTTTTTATAAAACATGTATTTATTTTTATATGTATTTTATTATAATGTATAAAATTATGTATTATATTTTATAATTTGCGAGCCACCCCAAGCTGCTATTGGCAGGAGGGTGAGGGGCAGAAATAATGCTCGGAGCTTCTGCAAGCTTTCAAAGTGGCCCTTGGAACGAGCAAGGTTCCCCACTCCTGATGTAGACTATATGTATTCTGATCGTATCAACTTTTTTGTGTATCAAAGTCACAACAGCTCCACAGAGTGGAAGTAGTGAACCTTGTTTCATGCTACAATATTTTAGAAACTAATTTTACACATTAGAAAATACATAACATTTTATTTAATAATAATAAACTTGTTAGCCACATGGCCGTCACAAGATAGGCAAAAGAAAATAAGATCACAGTTATGATATACAAACTCCTATTATCATAATTAATAGAGAGGTTCTTCTCTCGGCATCTGACACCAAAATTTGTCAAGGATCTATCTAATCCTCGTCTGCCAAGTGAAATCAACACCATATCATCTGCGTACATTAGCAGATAAATTTTCCTATTGTCAATTCGAGGAGGATGATAATTTCCAGAATCCCTATGTTCTAATATCAAAGAATTGACATAAATATTAAATAGGGTCAGGGCCAAGATGCACCCCTGTCGGACCCCAGGATAGCTTGGCACCGGCTCTGTTATAATTTTACACATTTTGTACCAGAAAACAAAAACCAAGTGAATCCAAAAGTTAAGATTTAAACAAATAATCTGAATTCTTCCCCTTGTTCCCTTCCAATGCCTGTCCAGGGGGTACAAATGATCCTCCATTAGTGTTGGTCCCATCCAACCATAGAAGCACAGCTCCAAGCTAGGCACACAGTGCATCTCTGGAAGCTTTTTGACCCCTGGGATCCAGAAATGAGAGTCTCTAGTGTACTACTATGAAAATAGCTTCACTGGGTCTTTTGGAACTATTATTAAATAATAAGAGTAGTAGTAAAAGCCAAAGCTAAGAAACAGTAAGGATTGAGACTATTTGTCCAAATTGTTTTTCCTATCTTTATTTCTCAAGTTTTGTTAAAACAAGCTTGTAATACTCTTTTCTTCTGGGCAAAGAGACCAATTCAAAGTGCTCACCATCTTTAATTGGTTATATGTTCTGACAGCTTAGCGACTAATCCAGCAGCTGGATGTGGCTTCCACTGACTGAAGAGGAATTCTACTTCTGTGCAAAACCCTCTTGAATCAGCATTACCTTATTTGCAAAGTAAAAATGAATCCTCTTCTTCCAGAACATGATCTCAAGGTGCTGCGTTTCAGAACGAAGCTTGCTACAGCATACAATCAGCAAAAAGGAGGGAGACGCAGTTTCATTTTGACAGGATTCATGGCTCATTTACCAGAAAATTTACATTAATCAGGAATCATTTGCTAACAACAGTTCAAAACTTGTTTGCTCTTTAAGGATGCTTTTATAGGAGTGGCTCGCACCATTTTTCAAAATCCCACGAGACGGGATTAGACGTGACAATGACACGATCACGCGCGTTCAATGTGGTCACACGTTGTTTGCCGACCATGAACTAAATACCACAATATGTGAGGTATTTAGTTCACGGTTGACAAACAACACACAACCACCTTGAATGTGCGTGATCGCATCCATCGTCATGTCTAATCCCATCCTGCGGCATTTTGAAAACTCACGTGATCGGGTTGTGCAACTGAAATCCGCTCATATAAAAGCAGCCAAAGTTAGTGCATAAAATTCGGAACCAAACAAATTTTTTCCTGAAGGCAGGGTACAAAATAGGTTGAAAAATCATGTAGCTTCGGATCTTTGACTCCCCACTTTCTTTTGCATGTCACATTCAGTCTGTTGCTAAGGCCTGTTGCTTCTCTCTGCATAACCTTCCATCCTCTCTCTTTATTGAAGAATTCTATTATTATATTTAATACGTTTTTTTAATTATGTTGTGAGTCGCCCACCTTTTACTTACTGACCTTCACTACTTTCACCTGGATCTACTCCCTTCTGTTCAACACTCTGCTGCCAAGGTCATTCTCCTGGCTAGCCCTTTTGATCATGTTCCTTCTCTCCTCTGTTCCCTTCACAGGCTCCTTTTATCCAATAAAAATCCAAGACAAAACATTTTAAAAAATCTTTAAAAGACCCAGATTTATCCCCAACTACCCCCTCCCCCCTAAGACCTGGGTGAACCGCCAGGTCTTGCAGGCTCAGCAAAAAGCCAGCAGACCTGGGTCAGGCGGGCTTCTTCTGGGAGGGAGTTCCAAAGTCGTGGCCTGGCCACCAAGAACACCCTCTTCATAGTGGCCCCCTGTTTTACACGGGGGACCTCCAAAAAGGTGTCCCTGGTAGACCGAAGGGATCGCTCTGAGGCGTGGAGGGCGAGGCAATCCCCGAGGGGCCCAGACCGTGCAGGGCTTCCTAGGCCAACACCAACACCTTGAATCTGGCTCGGTACACTATAGGCAGCCAGTGCAGAGTACGGAGCACAGGTGTTATGTGCTCCCGTCGTCCCGTTCCCGTGAGAAGAAGGGCCACCGCATTCTGCACTAGCTGCAGCCTCCAAACCAGTATCAAGGGAAGCCCCATGTAGAGTGCATTACAGAAGTCTAGCCTCGATGTGATGAAGGTGTGGGTGAGGGTGGCCAGGTCGGGGCTGGAAATGTACGGAAACAGCCTCCACAGTAGATACAACTGGTGAGAGGTGGCTTTAACCACCGCCTCCACCTGTCGATCCAGACAGAGGTCGGCATCCAGAACCACTCCCAGACTCCTAGCCTGCTGGGCTACAGGAGGGCGGACCCCGCCCTATGAGGGGAGCTGACACCTTCCTCACCCTACCCACCACCATCACCTCCGTCTTGTCGGGATTGAGCTTCAATCTGCTCTGCCACATCCAATCCGCCACGACCTCCAAACATTAGGAAAGTAACGAGACAGCAGGACCTGGGTCAGTTGAAAATGATAGGTACAGTTGAGTACCATTGGTGACATCACACCCCGAACCCTCTCACGATCTCCCCCAAGGGCTGCATATACACATTAAATAATAACGGAGACAGGATCAAACCCTGCAGAATGCCACAAGTCAAGGCCCGGGAGCTTGATGTTTCAGCCCCCAGCACCACCCGCTGGCTTCTCCCCGAGAGGAATGAGTGGAACTACCCAAGGACAGTCCCGTCCAGACCCCCCCGAGTCTCGCAGCCATCTCAACAGCAGCCCATGGTCCACTGTGTCAAAAGCAGCCGAGAGATCTAGCAGGATCAGAAATGTTGAACTTCCTGCATCCATCTCCCAGCAGAGATCGTCCTCCAAGGCCACCAACGCCGTCTCAGTACCATAACCAGGGCGGAACCCAGACTGAAAAGGGTCAAGGAAACCGATGCTATCCAGATGCGCCTGAAGCTGTAGTGCCACCACCCGTTCAATAATCTTCCCTAAAAAGGGAAGATTAGAGATGGGTCGGTAGCTGGCGAGTGCGTCCACATCCAAAGATGGCTTCTTCAGCAGGGGGAGCACCTCAACCTCCTTGAGACTGGGTGACAATCACCCCTGCCAAAGGGATGCATTGACCACCCTCGCCAGCACCATCCCCAAAGTCTCCCTGGAGGCTTTCACCAACCAGGACAGGCATGGGTCTAATTCGCAACTGGTGGCTCTAATAGATCCCAGGACATCCACCGCATCGGCTGGCATCACTTCCTGAAACTCATACCAAGAAGGTAAACCAGACAGTGTCTCCATAACCTCGCACTCCTCACCCACTGCTTCTAAACCAGTGTCAAAGTTACTCTGGATCTGAGCAATCTTGTCTGCAAAATAGGTGGCAGACTCCTCACAGTGGGCCTGGGACAAGTCCCCGTCCACACGGAGGGAGGCTGGACTGACCAGCACCCGTACCACAGCTCTGCTGGGCGCTTTTGCAGATGTTTTGAGGGCAGCAAAGAAAGCTTTCTTTGCTGTCCTCACAGCCTCAACATAGGACTGCAAATAGGTCGTATGGAGAAGTCAGTTCTTACATATAAGGAGCCTGTGCCAGCTGAGCTCTAAGAAGGAAATGTGTACACACTTGTATAGCTAGGCATAGTGATGGCAGGAGGCAACAGTAATCCAGTGGTGGTGATTTGGGGGGGGGGGGCTGGAAGCCTCAAGGCATCAGCGGGGCCTGAAGCCTTTTTGGGGCCTGGCCTGGGTGCCTGTGCAGGCCAGGCAGGAACATTTGCCCACGTTCATATGGCTTGAAAATGCACCCAGACCACAACAAGGCCACAGGTTCCACTAGCCCCTGCACCAGTCAGCAGCAGGACACCCTAAGGAGCCTCCGTTCCTCTGAATTATGCTACTGCCATTGCTGTGCCCACCCTGCCCCAGATAACCAAAACAGGGACCTACTCGGGTATGCCTCACAAGGAATCCGTGTAACCCAAATCAAGAGAGAAGGACTGGGTACCACAAATTCAACGTCTTTACCCATTCCCACATGTACCGTTTTCAGCTCTAATCCACTAGGCTACAAATAGAAACAAATGTCCAAAAATGTATTTGTAAATTAAGAATTGCACATTTCTTTCAGCTGTATCAAGAGTCTCACTGCTTGGCTCCCTCATGGACATGCACAGTGCACTTCCTGAGCTCTTCAACAGTTAAAGACACTTGGAGAAACGCACTTCATCTGAGCATCTATTTGAATACAGCGGCAATATATTTTAGATGTATGGCCTACTTAAAATTGCACAGTGGCCATAAAGTTCCACAAAATTACTGGTTACTCTTTCTGACAATGTGTCTTATTCATAAACTGCACCCGCGACGGTGATGAATTCATCAGTTTATAATGGCAAAGAAAGTGATTTGGGGTGGGGAAAAAACCACATTCATTGTTTGGCACCTTGCCAAGTTTCCTTCAGTTAACGTTCAGTGTGTGCTGAACACTGTGTCTGGGGGCTAATAGGTTTTAGTCAATAATTAAAGGGCAGCTTTATAAAGAGACCAGAATTTGCTATTATGTTTCTACTTAAGAAGTGGTCAGCATAGTGTGTCAGCTAAGTAAGGTTACAAAAAAATAACAGCAAAAGGCAATGGGCTAGGACAAATATTTCTCTTTATCAAGGCATTTCTGTGTGTGCTGATTGTTACAAGACTGCTGATGTTTACACTGCAAATTGCAGAAATCCTGCAAGAAAAAGGACTGCTGTGCACAAGGCTGAATGCTTCACTGATAGGTACATATATGAATGCACCACTGTGCTGTAAAGAGTTATTCCAATATAGTACATACAGTAGACAAGGCTTCATTATAGATAAAATTGCTGCTTGAGGATTCCTCCCTCACCCTTTAAGTCTCTCGGACCACACGCTCTAGTAGCCCTGACTGCAGATAGGCCCCAGCAATGCTAGCATGCCTGTTGATCAAAGGGTGAGGAACATGTCATGCGGAAAGGTTTACTACAGTAACCAGTTAAATCGAAACGTGTTATTGTTAAAAATGAAATGTACTGATTTTATTTATTTCAAAATGGTAATTACCAAAGATTTTTCTGCTAATGCTTTCCTTATGTGTGGTTTCCAGATTTTTTTTTAATTATTATTATTTTTAAAAGCATAATCGAAAGTGGTTGACTTTCTCAATACTAGGGCGGCTTTTAGACGAGACAAATTTGCGCACGATTGGTGAAAAATGTGCGTGTTTTAATGCTCGTTTAAACACCTAAACCATTTTAAATGTGCATTTGCCACAATCATGTAAAAGTTAAAACCGTTTCGAATGTAGTTTTTTTAAAAATGCGCATTATTTAAACCGGTTTTGGCATCCCCCGATTATCAAAGGGGCTCAAAACTGGTTTTTAAAAATGTGCATTATTTGAAAACCACATTCAAAACGGTTTTGGCTTTTACACGATCATGGAAAATGTGCATTTAAAACGGTTTAGATGTTTAAACGAGCATTAAAACACGCGCATTTTTCACCAATCATGTGCAATTTTGTCTCGTCTAAAAGCGACCTTAGACTTATGAAGATTCAGAAAACCCATTGAATCTCATGGATTCCAATACCACCTGTATGAGGATGGTACCCAACTCTATCTTTCCACCCTTAACCTCTCTCCCTCTAATCAGTCTCATATCACTAACTGTCTCTCTGACATCTCGAACAGGAATTTTCACTGGCAATTCAGACTGAACACATCCAAGATTGAACTCCTCATCTTACCCACACCCCCAAACCATCATCTCCCTCTTTGCTATCCATCTTCATTGATGGCGTCACCATCCAGCCTATCTCCAAGATTCATAGCCAGTGATTAATCTTTGACTCCTCCTCCTTCTTTACACCTCAGATGCTTAGCTTAGTTTAGCTTAGTTACAAGGGAGAAGGGAACCCCGAATGAGAGGACAGTAGAAATAGCATCAGTGAGCAGTCTGTGGGGGTGAGGAGCCAGAGAAAGCCTGACAGAAGAGGCAGATTTTTAAGAGTGTATTTTTAGGGAGGGAGAAAGGGAGGAAAGTATGTGTTCAGGTAGGGAGTCAAACATGAGATTCAGTCTGTTGCTAAAGCACATAGCTTCTCTCTACATAACATTGCTAAAAATTTGGTCCTTCCTTATACCTCTCACTGCTAAGACTCTAGTCCATGTTCTACTCATTTCTTGTCTTGACTACTGCAGTCTCCTTAGAGGCTATCCCGGATCTCACCTTTACTCTTTCTCTTCTATTCAACACTGCTGCAAAGATCATCCACTGCACCCACCATTTTGAGACCCTCTTGTCCTTTCTTTCCTCTTTTCTCATCCAGCACAAACTTCTTGTCTTCATCTTCAAGCCTCTTCATGTCCTTGCTCCTCCTTATCTTTCTACTCTCATTTCCCACTACTTTCCCACCCAGGAGATTTGCTCCTCCTCTGCAACCACCCTCAACTGTTCCAGAGTTTCCTGTTCCCTAAAGCATCATTACCCTGTCCCCTATGCTTGAAACTCTCTCCCTGAACACAACATCTCTGCTCCCTCCCTTACAACCTTCAAATGCCTCCTAAAACTTGATTCTTCCATCAGACATCCTTAGCTCCACACCCCAGTAAATTGTTCCTTTATGATTTTCCTTATACTATTCCAACCTTCAGGATCCCCCCTCATCCCCTGTAATTAAGTCAATTTTTAGACAAGATGGTACCACACAGGTTCACCCAGTGGATATGTGTGGTACTGCCCATTTAAAAGTAGCAGTGGGTAGGCACGTACTCCCATGACCCATGCACCTCCACCCATCTCCCAGCACAGAGCAACCAGAAAAACCCCGGAATGCTCCATGTGGGGACATGGGTGGCCAGCAGATGAATGGGGGTGCACACCGAGCGCACACCCATCCGTCGCCATCTAAACCCTTCCCCACCCACCAGAAGTGTATGTGTGCTCCACTGAGCACACACGGGCCCATCCTCCTCCCCTTCCCACAGTGTCCATCTAACAATGGCCTAGGCTAAGCACATACACCTGTAACTTCCCAGCTTCATGAATGTATACTATCCCTCCGTATATGTTCCTTCCCTTGCCACCTCTATCCCTTTCCATCCTAATTGTAAATCCCTTCAGGCAGGGACCTGCCTTTATAAGGAGTTTGTCACCTACTTCGCAGACAAGATCGCTCGGATTCAGAGCGACTTCGACACTGGATTAGAGGCAGTAGATAGAGAGCGCGAGGTGATGGAGGCCCTGTCTGGTCCATCTTTGTGGGGGGAGTTTCAGGAAGTGATGCTGGCCGATGCAGTGGATGTCTTGGGGTCTGTGAGAGCCACCTGTTGTGAACTTGATCCATGCCTGTCCTGTCTGGTGAAAGCCTCCAGGGAGACATTGGGGATGGTGCTGGCGAGGGTGGTTAACGCATCCTTGCAGCAGGGGAGGTTGTCGTCCAGCCTCAAGGAGGCTGTGGTGCGCCTCCTGCTGAAAAAAAATCATTGGACGTGGATGCACTTGCCAGCTACCGACCCGTCTTTAACCTTCCCTTTTTAGGGAAGGCTATTGAACGGGCGGTGGCGATCCAGCTCCAGGTGCATCTAGATAGCATTGGTTTCCTGGACCCTTTTTAAGGATTCCGCCCCGGCTATGGCACTGAGACGGCGTTGGTGGCCTTGGTCGACGATCTCCGCCGAGAGATGGATGAAGGATGTTCAATATTTCTTGTCCTGCTAGATCTCTCAGACGCTTTTGATACCATGGACCATGGGCTGTTGTTGAGATGGCTGCGTGACCTGAGGGGGGCTGGATGGGACCATTCTTGAGTGGTTCCGTTCATTTCTCTTGGGGAGAAGCCAGCGGGTAGTGCTGGGAGCTGAAACATCTTGCCCCTGCATTTTGTCCTGCGGCGTTCCGCAGGGTTCCATTCTGTCTCCATTATTATTTAATGTTTATATGCAGTCCTTGGGGGAGGTCGTGAGAGGGTTCGGGGTGCGTTGTCACCAATATGCTGATGATACTCAGCTGTACCTCTCTTTTTCAGCTGACCCAGACCTTGCCGTCTCGTTGCTATCCCAGTGTTTGGGGGCCGTGGTGGAATGGATGTGGCAGAGCAGACTGAAGCTCAACCTTGATAAGATGGAGGTGATGGTGGTGGGGAGAGCGAGGGAGGTGTTGGCCCCCCTGATTGAGGGGGTTCGCCCTCCTGTAACTCAACAGGTCCGGAGTCTGGGGGTGGTGCTGGATGCGGATCTCCACCTGGAGCAGCAGGTAGAGGGCGTGGCGAAGGCTGCCTTTCACCAGCTGTATCTGGTGCGGAGGTTGCGTCCGTACCTCTCTGACCCGGACCTGGACTCCCTCATCCATGCCTTCGTCACCTCGAGGCTGGACTACTGCAATGCGCTCTACGTGGGGCTGCCCTCGTTCCTGGTTCGGAGGCTTCAGCTAGTGCAGAATGCGGTGGCCCACCTCCTTTCGGGGAGGGGTCGCCGGAACCACATAACACCTGTGCTCCGGGCTCTGCATTGGCTGCCAATAGCATGCCAAGCCAGGTTCAAGGTATTGGTTTTGATTTATAAGGCCCTTCACGGTCTTACCTGAGGGATCACCTCGACCTCCACGCCCCAGAGCGGCTCCTTCGGTCTGCCCGGGGGTGCCTTCTTGGAGGTCCCCGGTGTTAAGCAGGGGGGCACAATGGAGAGGGCATTCTCAGTGGCCAGGCCGCGCCTTTGGAATTCCCTCCCAGAGGAAGCTCACCTGGCCCCGAGCCTTTTAACATTCTGGCGAGTTTGTAAAACCTGGCTGTTCGCCTAGGCCTTTGGGGAGGGTGGGAGGGTGGGTGAATGGGTTTTTATCACCCTACCCGTCCTTATTATTTTTTGTAAATTTCTGTCCTCTCTGTTCTATTGTAAGATTTTTATGATAGTTTTAATATTTTAAAAATTGTTTTAACTGAAATTTATTAGCCGCCCCAAGCTGCTTGAAGGACGGGTGGGATCCGTGCCCGGATAAAAATATATAAATATATATATATATATATATATATAATCATCACTGTTATTGCCAGGGATATTGCTGGCCCTATAAAAATTACTATAATTAACAATAATATTCATTAGAAAATCCACTGCACAGGAAGCTCTATATTATTGTTTTACAAAGAACACTTACATTTGACTAATAGCCAAATAAGTATGCAGCCTCTGACTGTTGGGAACTAGGAGAGCAGACAACTGATCACTCCATTATGACCTGTTGGGTACTTCTCCGAAGTGACCGATAGTGGCCCCTGTCAGAGACAGGATGCTGGACTTAGGGGCGGGAGTCAGGGAGGAATACTGGATTTACCGGTATTGGATCTCCCCAATACCGGATTTACTGGTATTGGCATACCATTTTTTTTAACATTGGCCGGTTTACCAGATTTTTTACATTGAGGTCATTGAATTCAATGGCTGCGATGTAAAAAATCTGGTAAACTAGCCAATATTAAAAAATCCGGTATGCCGATAACTGTGTTACCAGTTTTATTGGATTAATCTGATATCACCCATTATCAGAAGTATCTGATTAATCCAATGGTATTCCCACCCTTACTGGACATGATGGACTATTGCTCTGACCCAGTATGGCACTTCTTATATTCTTAGCTACGCAGCTTTGTAATTGTTGCCCCAATGATCCTGGATTCTAGGAATGTGTGGGCCGTCTATTTGCAAGCTTCTGCATTCCCCCTACCTTTACGCCCATGCAGAAGAACAGCTTTACTGTGGCTCTTCTCTTCCTGTGCTGTTTATTTACAGTGTCCATATTACAAACTGTAATGTTCCCACACAAATGTACAACACAGAGTCCCCTTCACCAGGATGAGCCGTCTTCTCCGAGCTCTCAGCTTCCAATTTCTTAGCTCTGGCAGACGGGCCCTTCTCCTGGCTCCTTCACAGTTTGTCATTCTCTTCACCTTACCTCAAGTGTCACCCAGCAGGCCAGCATCCTGGCTCCTTTCAGTAAATCTTGGTTCTCGACCAACCAGTCCTGATGGTGCATGACTGCCTGCATCAGGTCCCAGCTCCTACATCTCTAAGCCTTCTCCCTTATGGTCTGGCTTGCTAACTGTACTCTGTCTCCTCCCCTTTTATCCCAGATAGCCCGGTCATATGACCTACACAGAAACAAGAGCCCTCACCTGGGTCAACTGCTGTTCACGGTCAGCCTTTAAAGGGATAAGCACTAGAGATGGGAAGATTGGTATTGGATCAATATGTTTTCCCTGATATTTGGGTGAATTGGACTGATCTGATTTTGAGATGGGGGATCCAATCTCCCATCAGATCCTCCAGCGAGTCCTTGGAGCGGCGCTGACAATTTCAGCTGCTGCCAGCTCTTCCTCACCTGGAACCCCTGCCTGGTGGTCGCCTTCCCTGAACCCCTGCCCATTTCCTGCCCACCCCAGCGTCTGCGGCAGTAGCGCTGCTGGGGTGGGCGGGCAGGACAGGACTGGACTTTGTGGGAGGCCAGTGCCAGGCACTGGCAGGGGTCCGAGGGAGGCAGAGCTGAGGGTATAAGGGCCAGGCAGAGGTGGGGAGGGGGTAGTGAGGCCAGGCAGGGGGGTAGCCTGTTACTTACTTTTTCTTCCTAGGCTCCGGCAGGTGGTATGGCCTTCTCAGGGCAACACTGGAAAGAAACTAACCCCAAAAAAACGAGGTGCATGCGCAAAATGGCCACTATGGCTGTTCTACACATGGCTGGTTAGTCTGAGCATGTGCAGACTGGATTCCACTTTCCAAAATGGCACCTATGTTACCAGCACCATTTTGGAAAATGGCCGCACATGTGCAGAATGGTTATGGTAACCATTTTGCGCAAACACACTGCTTTTCAGGGTTAGTTTCTTCCTGGCGCAGCCCTGAGAAGGCTGCGCAAGTCGCCAGAAACCTGGAAGAAAAGGCAAGTGCAAAATACCTCCTCCACCTGCCAACCCTCACCAGCCCCTCTACTCCTCCTTCCCCACCGCTGTCCTGTCCCTCTATCCCCAACTCTGCTTCCCCCAGGCCTCCACCCAGCACCCAGGCCAGGCAGAGGTCCAGAGCAGGCAGACACATGGTTTTAAACCATATTACATGATGTAAATTGGAACTGAAGATCAGTCAGTCTGATATTGAACTGATATCAATTTTCAATACAATTTCCCATCTCTAACAAGCACATGCCCATTTCCAGCCGAACAGTAATAATTAAACAGGGTGCCTTCAAATACCTATATGTATAACCTTTCAAAGCAGAATCCCTCTGCAGCTCCTTGCTCTGTGCACTAAGAAAAGATGAGTGTGTTGACGTCTCCAACAGATGATGCTTGACATTTAATTCCTGTCAGTCTGCAGTTCATGTTGATGGCCAGCAAGATTACCAATCGTACCATAAAGGATGTTTCAGCAGTTACATTTTTTGTGACTTGCCCTATTACTCATAGAACTGGTATTTCCCTGGCCTTTAGTCTTGTGCTGTACAGCTCAAAGCCACCTGAAGCAGGAGATTATGTGGGCTAAAATCTTCAAACAGCTGCAGACAGAAAGGACACCTTTACTCAGCATCAGTACAGCTGGATTCATTGTGTCTGTCTGAATCAATGATTAGTAGGGATATACAAACACTGGGGTGTTCGACCCATTCGGTGTTTGGTCCCCCCAAACCGTTTGGGTTTGGGCTGTTTGGCCCAAATGGGTTTGGGGGGCTGAACCCGTTCGGGGGGACCCGGTTTTCCTTCCCCCCTCCAAGTTGCACAGATGGAAGGGGCGCCGGGGCTCACCCCCCCCCGCCCAGTCTGGGACATTTTTTTTAACCCACCCCACCCCAGGGATCGACCTACCTGGTGGTGCCGGGATTCTGGCCCCGGGTCCGGTGGCAGCAGCGGCAGTGGCAGGTCTGGCGGTGGTGGTGCTCCGGAGCGCTTCAGGCCTCTTCTAGGCCTTCCGGGTCACCCAGAAGGCCTAGTAGAGGCCTGAAGCACTCGGAGCACCGATGCCGCTGGATCTGCCACCGCTGCTGCTGCATCCAGGATCGAATCCTCGGCACCACCAGGTAGGTCAGGCTCCTGCTCCAGACCCGCCACTGCTGCCACCGCCGCCACTGCCCCCACTGGATCCGGAGCCCCGGCACCACCAGGTAGGTCGGGCTCCTGCTCCAGACCCTCCACTGCCGCCACCGCCGCTGCCACCACCGGACCCGGGGCTGGAGCCCCAGCACCACTAGGTAGGTCTGGGAATTTAAAAAAAATTCCCAGCTGGGCAGGGGGGGGAGGAGGTGAGTCCTGGCTCCCCTTCCACCCATGTAGCCTGGAGTGGGGAGGGAAAACTGGTCCCCCACCTATCCCTCACCCCCTGCCCAAATGGATTTGGAACCCAAACTGTGTTCAGCCAGTTCGGGCAGGGGCAGTTTGGATTTGGGGTGTACGCGAACGGGCCAAACCCTGAACTCCCGATCTCAGTTTTCACATCCCTAATTATTAGGGCTGAGATGAGAGCAAGTGTTTCCATTCCGAAGGGAAATACAGACCTTTGGTGAGTGCTTGTGAGTGTCCGTCGGTACTTTGTCAGTTTCCAGTGAATCTATGCTTCTGCTATTTCCCATCATTTTTGTCACTTTCCAGGACTTTTTGTCACTTTCTGGGACTTTTTTTGTCACTTTTCGGGACTTTTACAACAGTTTTACAGCACCCTTTCCAGCACATCCCTGGTGCTTAGGCAGCACATTTTTTTTGTCTCCATAGCCCCCAAGGGTGCACAGGGGGTACACACGTGGCTTGGGAACAGCCCGCAACAACCCATTCAACTTGTGAAAAATTAGAGGAAAATGGCAAAAGCATCGGAAAAGCCGGTAAGTTTCCATGTCATGCGAAACTTGGTGAATGCCCTGCTTAACCAAGGAAATAGCACTTGCTGAGATTTCTAGTTTCAGGCCTATTAATGATTAAACTCAGTTCTACACAGTAAACCAGAAGTCCTCAACCTATGGGTTGGTTCGTATCCCAAATGGGGTTACGTTATCTGCAGATGTTAACACAAACCCAATTTGATTTTTCATACACTTGTATACTTGCATATTATTGCGGCCTGGGGCTATATTTAAGTCCCAAAACAGGATCACACAGGCAAACATCTAGGGAACCACAGCACTAAAAACAAAATGTGAACTGCAGAATAAAAAGGAAGAACAAGAAAGTTTTTACTACACTATACATTTTTTGCCATGCTAGATGTTTTATATTTTGGATTGGAGGAGCCTGTTGTCATTCTGCTTCTCCCTCCTCCTTCCCCAGGTAATAATTGCCAGGGTGGGGCCCTGTGGGACAAGCTGCACTGCTGTGTTTGGGGCTGGGGGGCTGTTGGATTGGAGGAGCCTGTTGTCACTCTGCTTCTCCCTCCTCCTTCCCCAGGTAATAATTGCCAGGGCGGGGC
>QEPC01007782.1:289568-338267 GCA_003113815.1 Sphenodon punctatus
GAAACTGTAAGACCTGGCTGTTCGCCCAGGCCTTTGGGAGGGAGGGTGAGTAGGGTGGGTTTAAATTCCCCCACCTACTTTTGGACTTTTAGTGTTTTGTTTTGCCCTGTGTATTAATTATGTATAATGTTTATGGTTTTTAAAATTGTTTTTACATTGTTTTAAAGATTGTTGGAAGCTGCCCCGAGCTGCGTGCAGGAGGGGCGGGGTAGAAGTTTTATAAATAAATAAATAAATAAATAAATATTTTCGAATGCAAGAGACAGACCATATGCAAAGGGTACAGTGCTCAGAGAACTCCGAAACCCTCCTCAAAAATTGACATCAGCATTTGGGCGTGTAAAAGAAAACCATTCAGTTGCCTAACAGAGTCTAAATAATAATAATAATAATAATAATAATAATAATAAATAATGTGGGATTGGGACTTAGACAACTGCTTTTTCAAATTTTTAAAAAGCATCCATATATTCTAGCTTATTTTAATGTGACAGAGAGAAACAAAACAGGTAACCTCCTCCTAAGTAACAAACTTAAAACCCCTCTATTAAATAGCCTGTGCCCCACATACCTGAAAGAATGTCCCTTCCCCAAGGTTCCACTTTTATCTCTGCGGTTAGCCACGAGTACCCTCTTATAAGTTCCATCTGTCCATAACACTTATGGTGTTCTTGGTGGCTGCCCCACTACTGTGGGACTCCCTTCCCCAGGAGATTGGTCAAAGCCTATGCATTTTCCAGAAGCAATATAAGTCCTTTTTATTTGGCCAAGCATTTAGCATTTGGGGATATGGGTAGGGTTTTTTGTTTGCTTGGTTTTTTTGAGTTTGTGTGTGTTTTTATATATGACAATAGGGATAGGACAGAATATAAAATGAATAAATAAACACTTGAAAAGTTGTAGTGGGAAAGTTGTAGTGGTATGCTCCCCATAAGAACCTATGATCATTTCCAGTACAGTATCATTACATATGTAGTTATATTGCCTCTATCTACTAGGCAACATGTTTCCATACTAGTGCTTGTTTGAGATATATGTTGCTATAAACATGGCAAAACAACCTCTCTCTCTCTGGCCCTTTTCAAATGGATGCCACACACAACATGCCGCCCCCCGCCCGGTCCACATGTGAGGGTGGGGTGAGGACACCCATTTGGATGCCATGGCGGGTGCAGGAGGGATGGGTGGACATCAATGCGAACGCCATGGCCAGTGGGTGGGGTGCATGCGTACTCCCACGCTCCACCTACTCACCCATCACTCACACATGGAATAATGGGTACCAATGCCGGATGCTCTGTGCGTGGAGATGGGTGAAGGTGGGTGGGTGTCCATGGGAACACACCCCCACGCACCACCCACCCATCCCCCCACACACCTGCGCCCCTTAGAAAAGGGCCTCTCTCTCTCAACTACACCTGCAAAAGCACAGACATACTAGGAAAAGATTAGAGGCTTGGCCCAAAATCCAAAGCCTTCCCTCACATCCCTGATTTTTAGAAAGGTTTGGATCCAAATCCAAGCTTTGCAGATCAGACTCAGCTCAACATGAGAAAAAATAGAACAGGTAATTAATAAACATCAAAAATAAATCTATGCACCACTAATTGAAGAAAAAGGTGATAGACTAAAATTATTAAACTGAAAGTAGTTGTACTTTAAGAATTCTCAAATTCTGCAATTATCAAAAGATAATTATAAAATTATCTTTTTAAAAAAATGATCATTAGGGCTACTGATGAAAGGTCACAATTTATGAGCATCCCCACTTAACATACTGAAGCTGGAAGGTGAAAAATCTCTGCAATTCTATTTGAAGACATAAGACCTTTGTCTGTTTATTAGAGACTAAAGCCATTTTTACACAGCCCCGCTGGGTGGGTGTCCGTGCATTCACGGTGGGTGAGCAGGGCATGCATACAGGCAGACACACATCCCCACGCACCTCCACTCATCAAAACGCATGGAGCAACCTCTGTTTTTGCAGGTTGCTCTGTGTGTTGATGAGTGGGGGGTGCTTTGGGATGCGTGTTTGGTGGGAGCGCGCATGCACCCCCATTCACCACACCCGTGCCCGCCAGGTCCTTCACATGGGCAGCACTGACTCATGAATACCTTCCAGGGGGAGGCGCCCACGGCACCTCGGGCTCCCTTCCCCAACACCGCTCCAACTGCCCCCAAAGTACCGCAGCTCCCTCAGCGTCACCTGTATCACCAGTTGCTACAGCAATTGGTCCATCTGACAGCAGCACGCCTGCACTTCCAGATGCAGCGCCAAGCGTGGGGTCAGGGACTGGGCCGATCCTATTTGACTATGCCTCTGCCTGATCCCATTGCCTATGCCCATGCTGACCGCTCCCCTGGATTAGACTCATGCTCCTACCTGACTATACCTCTGTCTGATCCCACTTCTCATGCCTGTACTCCTGCTCATCTGGTTCAGACCCTCACCACATTGACTCCACCACCACAAGACCCTTACAACCCCAACTGAATACACATTTTAGGAAACTAACACAAAAAACAGGCAAATTACATCCAGGGTCTTACAGACCCCAACACCATATTGGTAGGGCTGAAGCGGTAACTGCTTTTTCCGTTCTGCTATTTCATTCCGCCATTTCAGAAATGCCCATGATGTTCCGCAGCTTTTCCGCCAGCATTCTGCTAATTCTGCTGGCATTCCGCTAATTCAGAAACTGTCCGAATAATCGCAGAAACTGTCGGAACAATTGCGGAAACTGTCGGAACAAGCATTTTTCACTACTTTGCAGTGCTGGTGGAAATTGCGGAAGACAGGCACTGTCGGGAAAAAAAAATATTCTGCTATTTTTGCAGTCTTTGGAAGTAGTGGAATGAAAGTAGCAGAATGGCAGAATTAGAAGAATGAAAGTAGCAGAATGAACGTCTTTATCGCATCATGTCGCTCATTGCGGAAGAGCTTTTTCTGTCGGAAAAAGTTACCACAGCGGCTTGCCGCTTCAGCCCTACATATTGGCCCTTTTAACACCAAGCCCCCCCCCATCCACCCACGTGTGCGGGTGGGTGGTGGTGGTGTCATCTGTGAGATCTCTGCGGCTGGTGGGTGTGGGTGCGTACACACTTCCGCGCACCACCCACCTCCACCGATCCCCCACGTATGGATCAACGGGTGCCAATGGTGGATTCTCCATGCATGGAAGTGGGCGGGCGTCTGTGGGACGAGCTGGCCCACAACGCCGTCTCCGTCCATCGCCCACGGACCGCAGAAGCACCGCGGTTCGTGTGAAAACAGCCATTGGGTGAAAACAGACATGACACTAACCACCCTTTAACCACCCTTGGTGGTTATTTATGCATGTTGCAGGGCTGTATTCGTGCCCTATGCAGTCCTGCAACATGCATAAATGACCACCAAGGGTGGTTAAAGGGTGGTTAGCGTCATGTCTGTTTTCGCCCATTGATACATTTTATTTCAAAATATAACCCTCTAACAATATTATTACAAAACCAATGTTGAAAGATTCATAGCATCCTCATCATAATTGATGCATAAAATTAGAAACGTCTGAGTCTTGAAAACCTGTTGAATGATTTTCGGGGTCTGACTGACTACAATAAAACTGTGACTACTTTTTGCACTACAACAAAACCACAACAGATACGAGAATCATCAAACACATACGGTTAAGTTGTCCTTTTTACACGGACAGAGGTGGGTGGGGGAATGGGTGTTTTGCTGTGATGGGCTTACATGGACACCCACCCACCTCCACCCATGGAGCATCCTCCAGTTTTCTGGAGGGCTCCGTGGGTGGAGGTGGGTGAAGATGGGAGTGCGACGGGTGGAGGTGGGTGTTGCATGGGAGTGCACACGCACACCACAGCCATCCTTCTCAGTGTTTACACGAACCAAGCAGACGCCCATCCCCCAACCACACAGATGCTCCCCCACCCCCGAACTCCAAGCAGGAGGGCTGGGGCATCTGTGTAAAAATGGCCATGGTCTTGGAAAATACTGAAAGCAAAAAGAAGCAATAGTTTGCCTATGTTGTGCTATTTTTAATTTTGGTATGCGTTTGGGCGTTTGGGGTTTAGGAGACCCTAGTTGCTAGTGAACTTTGTCCACTGAAATATGAAGGGGTCTAACTGACCCTAATACATTTATATTCATTTTTCTATGCAAAAACTACAATATATAGGATGACGAAATGGATGCAGAAAGCTTGTCTTTTTTCCTCATTTGAGAATACACTGAATTTGAAGAGGGACAAGCCCTCCCCCCCCACCCCAAATGCATCCATTTTCATAAGGCTTCAGGGTCAGATCGACCCCCAAACCATTCTTGGAGAACATGATACATCACTGTAAAAAAAGAAATCCTTCTGCACAAGATGAAGCTATCAGAGTCTATTGGAACAAGCATTGCTTAGAGAGTACATGCAGTAGCAACTCATTTGTTCCACTTCAGTTTCAGTGTCCCATAGAAAATTAATCATTAGAATGACTATATGAGTGAAATCAGAAAGGTTTTTCCAGAGCCCACATTCTTTCTAACAAAAGCAACTATGCTACACATAAGGGCACATGATCATCCTACAATACACAGACTGCTACGTGCCCTCCTGGCACCCCCAGCCTTTAACACATCTTAACGAGTGCAAGATCAGGCACATCATATATTTTGTCCTTTTTTAAAATTTGGATAAAAGAAACCCTTACTACTTTCTTCTCAAACCAGAGTAAAAGAGACAAACTGTTCCAAAAATCGCAGGGACTTGAAAAAGCACATTACTTTGGCATATTGCCTTCCTACTACTAAACCACCGGAATTTTTTCTCCATTAAGATTTTTTCTTGGAATAGCTCTGCATGAGGACACTCCTTGCTTGTGAGTAGTCCACTCTTTAACGTTTTAGTTTCACACTTCTTTAAATCTATAAAAGAAAAAAAAATGTGGGGGGGGGGATACACAGCTGCTTAGCTAGGCTATAGAAGTAAAGCTATATAAGCACAGAGTAAAGTTATATAAGTAAAGCAGAGAGAACAAATATGAGTGAGGGAGAACGGGTTTTTTTCTGACAAGGGTAAGCTGTTTGATAAGCTAGTAATATGAGGCTTTATTTCATGCACCTTGCTATGTGCTGGCACTGCAAAAGCTACCTATATGAAATGCTTCATATCAGTGCAAGCTGAAACCTTGCTCTCAGTTGTTCCGAGGAAACAGCACTCTGGAGTAACATGGCTGTCAAAAAAACCCACCAACAATGAAGCAGAGACTTAAGCAATGCTGGAATTCACTTATTCAGCCATCAGAGGCCTGCTCTCTTTTAGGCTGACCTCCCATCACAAAGAGGTAACTAGCTCCTTCTTGATCTGCCAAGATCTGGCAAAATTCCAGTCCCAAATCTGAATTACAGATTGACTGGTATCAAACACATGATAGCTAATAAATAAAACCCTTACCATGAATGGAATGTGTGCATTTTCATATCTGTAACAATTGTACTGACAGTAATTTGGATTTTTTTTTTTTTTAATTGAATTTGATAAACTGAACACATACCGATATAGCTGCCTTCCATGCCTGTGCTCCCTGGAACTTCCATTCTTGACATTCAGTCACTTGAAGGAGGCTTATGAGTAAAAAAGCATTTTGTCTTTCAGGTCTCTGACTTGTCCCACAGCTATCCCCTTTCCACTCATTCACCACTTGTGAAAACACAACTCAAAACACAAGCCAGATAGGTAAACACACGTATTGTAGACTTGGCAAGAACAATTCTGACCCATTCCATCCAAACAGAAAGGAAGAAGGTTACTAAGGCAAATCTCCTATGTATTGTGTCATTGATCCTTTTGCTGAAGGAAACATTATAGGAGATAGGAATTATTCTTCCACCTTACAAGTAAATATTTCCTCCCTCAGGCAAACTCATACAAGTCCAGAGCTGCATTCCTTCCAAGGTTAAAATCTTTGTATGCCTGTCTTCCCCTTCTCCTCTCTGCTATGTACCGACTCCCAAATTTAACAAGCCTTTCAAACATATAACATAGTGCACACACACAAATGCATATCACTGTATCTCTTGAACCATAAAGAAAACCTCTTACCTGTTACTAGATGATTTGTCTGAAGTAGTCAGTCAGTGGCTTACTTAAATCTGCTTACATTCCTCCAGCAATATATTAAGCAAATGGGAGGAAGCAGGCATTATAACCCCCCCTCTACTTTGGAGGAGGGGGGGGGTACACTTCTTCCCTACTGCTGCTACAGCTGCTGAAGGTATAACTGGCCTTCTTGGATAAGCCTGAGAATTTGATTCAGCCAAAAAAGGCAAGTGAAAATGTAAACACAAGGGAGGAGCTTGAAGGTGCAATCAGGTTCAATGAAATTTGAACTCCTGGAGCTAAAGAGGAGTGGAAAAGTGGTGTTTGAAAAGGTAATTCAGTCTAAAAGTTATTTCCTTTACCATACCCCCCCCCCTTCCTTTCTGACCTACCTCCATATCAGTTCTAAATCAAGTGAAACTGAACTCGGCTTTTACAGGGCTCTGAATTGCAGCTGGTCTAGTGACACATGTATGATCTTCCTGATGTTTTTTTCTATACTAGTCAACAAATATTTGTTCTCGATCCCCAGCTCCCTGACCCTCATCCCTCCCACTTTCCAGTCAACTTTTATGCTTGGGGGAGAAATAAGGAAGCACTAGATAGTTTTACCATTAATCAGATTTATTTTTATTTCGTAGCAGCTGCTGTCAACCCCCCTCCCCAAACCTCCGCAATCTCAGATTCCTCCTCCATCTCTGGAGTGAATCAGCTCCAATTAGATGGAGTCAGCCTACAAGAGAACCGCTCTTGGCTTTGGAAAGTTTTTAGTCCTTTAATAACAGCTGCATCTTGCCACACTGAGGTTGCAAGCCTTTACTCTGCATGACAGCGGGTGTTTTTAAACAACCTGAGCTTGGGAGTGGGTCCATGTCCACTGAGGGGCATGGCTGTGGGGTGCCCGCGCACGTGATGTACGTAGGGAGAGCTTCACATGGGCGGCTTTCAGCATAGCTGCCCCGTCCATGGAGGTGGTCACTCTGGCCTGCGCAGGGCACTCCTGATTTCTTGGCAGTGCTCCCCCAATGCTTTTCAAAATGCTTAATGTCACTACCAAGTAGCTATGTCATTGGAGAACATCTGGGGGGGAGAAGGGAAAGTTTTGCTTCAGAATTCTGTCAGATCTCTGTTAGTCCTTGCTAGGAGATGGAGAACATAAATGTTTCTCTTCCTTATGCACAATATGCATGCACAGCTGAACCAAATGAGCATTTTAAAATTATTTACAAGATGGCAGAATTTTTATCCCCAAATAAAAAGCAGCAACGAGTGAGAGTACCTCCTGCTTATTTGGGGATCAGTAAAAAAACTTAAATTAAGGACCTTGATCTCTCCATTTAGTCACTTTAGCAGTGATACAAGGGAGTATGAGTCTTAGGCTGTTTTTAGACATGCGCTGGGATCAGGCGCAGGAGCGGCGAAACAGCCACGGCGCTGTTTTACACGAACCGGAAGCAGAAGTTGTGCGCATGATTGGTGGCTGCACATTCTTTTCCGACTGAGTATGTCCCCCCAGAGAAATCAGGCTGGTTCGATCGCAGTTGGCAAAGAATGCGCGGCCGCCGATCACGCGCACAACCTCCACTTCCGGTTCGTGTAAAACAGCGCCGTGGCTGTTTCGCTGCTCCCGCGCCTGATCACCGCTGCATGTCTAAAAATGGCCATACAGTAATAGTAGAACTAGTAATAGTAATTTTATTTATAGAGCCCCACCATCACCAAATGGCACTCAAGAGTGCTTCAAAAAAATAATTCTGTAATATGTAACACAGTAATAACCTAAAATCCACTTCAAATAAAATTATAAAAGGGAAGGATAAAAGGGTTGAAAAATACACCCAGAGGAACCCGCAGTGTGTCCATTAAAAGCACTGGAGAACAAAAAATTATTCAGGTGCCTTTTAAAGGTGAGGCAGGAGGAGTCGAGATTGATATCTGGACGGAACAAGTTTTGCACTGAGGGGGCCCACCACAGCAAAAGTCTGATGATTGCTCACTAACTTAAGTAACGATGGGGAATCCCCAAACTGCAGGTGGTATCTGAGTGTAAAACAGATATCAGGGCAAAGCTCCAGCAGAAAGTCTCCAAAATAGGCAGCGTCTATACTGTTCAAGACCTTGAAAACTAACAACTCAATCTTGAAGCTGGGCCCCTGGCTTGAAGCTGTTGCTTGCTGCTTAACATGAGGTCAGTTGCTAATAAATCATAGACAATCAGGGATTTGATCCTGGACTGTGCTGAACTCGTGTGTATTACAGAGACCTGGCTGGACATTGGAGTTGGGGCCTTTTTTGGCTGACCTGGTGCCAGCTGGGTATTCCCTGCAGCATCAGCCATGGCCGGAAGGGTGGCGTAGCCATTATTTTTTTTAGGGATTCTTGGTCTGTCAGGAGGTATCCAGTACAGTTAATGGCAGCTTGTGAGGGTCTCCATATTGTGGTTGATTTGGCAGGAGACAGTTTGGGGGTGCTGCTGGTATAGCATGCACCTACCTGTACAGCGGCATCCCTACACGCTCTGACAGAGCTGGTGTCAGGCTTGGTGTTGCAGTCCCCAAAGACAATAGTCTTAGGGGACTTCAACATCCACACCAACGCCATTCTCAGCGGGGAAGAGCGTGAGTTCATGGCCACCATGGCAACCATGGACCTGTCTCAAGTTGTCATAGGCCCAATGTACAACGGAGGACATACCCTTGACCTGATCTTCTGGACTGGCCTTGAGCCAGGGCATCTGTTAGTGGGGGAGGTGGCAGCAGAGCCCTTGTTGTGGACAGCTCATTACCTCCTGCGGGCCTGTCTCCCGGCACACGTCTGCCCCCGGGAAGGGTTGGAACCGGTTTGGTTGGTTGGTTCACCCCCGGAGACTGATGGAACCTAACAAGTTCCAGAATGCTCTAGGGAAATTACCCTCTGATCTTGACAGCTGTCCACTCAATGACCTTGTGGTTTTGTGAAATATTCTGTTGACTGAGGCTCCTAGGCATCCACTCCCTCGACATTTGTCACCACAGGCCACCATGGTTTGTGGAGGGCCTGCAGCAGCTGAAGCTGGAAGGGTGGCGGTTGAAGCTACAGTGGCATCCATCTCATGCTGAAGCTGATCGATTGCGGCATAGAGCCCATTTACGGGCCTATGCTGTGGCTGCCAGAGCAGCGAAAAAGGAGTTTTTAGCTACCCTGATAGTATCTGCGAAGTCTCGTCCGGCAGAGCTTTTCTGGGTGGTGAGGGGGTTGATTAGTCCGACTGACCTCCACCTGGAACGGGAGTCTTCCAGTGCCTGCTGTGACATGTTTGTTGATTAGTTTGTGAATAAAATCGCTCAGATTCACCATAACTTGGACTCTGCACTTATGACAATAGGAGAACCAGAGGTAATGGAGGCTCCGTCTTGTCCGGTTTTGTGGGATCTGTTTCAGTGGGTGACGCCTGCTGCTGCGGCGGATGTTCTGGGGGCTGTTAGAGCCACATTTTATGAACTAGACCCATGCCTATCCTGACTGGTCAAGGCCAGCCAGGAGACGCAGGGGCTGTTGCTGGCGGGAGTTGTCAATGCCTCTCTGTGGGAGGGCAGAGTGCCAGACTGCGGCGGTGCAGCCCCTGCTCAAAAAAATATTGCTTGACGTTGACTCTCACACCAGTTATCAGCCAGTCTCTAACCTTCCCTTTTTAGGGAAGGATTTTTGAGCGGGTGGTGGCTCAGCAGCTGCATGAGCATCTGGACCGCACCGGTTTCCTTGATCCCTTGCAGTCTGGCTGTCGTTCAGGTTATAGCACTGAGACTGCATTACTGACTTTGGTCAATGGCCTTCGCTGGGAACTGGACCAAGGTCATTCAACCCTGCTAATCCTATTAGATCTGTCGGCTGCTTTTGATACTGTTGATCAGGATATGCTGGTGACTAGCCTGTGGGACTATGCCAGGGTGGGTGGAACCATTCTTGAATAGTTCTGTTCCTTCCTGGCTGGAAGAACTCAGTGGGTGGTGATCGGGGATTGTTCATCTTCTCCCCAGGACCTCTGGTGTGGAATTCTGCAAGGCTCTATTCTGTCCTCTCTCTTGTTCAATGTGTACATGGAGCTGTTCGGCAAGGTCATGAGACGGTATGGGGTGTGGTGTCATCAGTACGCTGATGACACCCAGCTCTACCTTTCTTTTTCATGTGACCCAGACCCAGCAGTCTCGGTGCTTACCAGATGTCTGGTGACTGTGGGGGATTGGATTAGGGAGAGCCATCTGAAACTAAATCCTGACAAGACGCAGGTGATGTTGGTGGGGAGGGAGGTGGGTCTGATGACCCCCATAACTGATGGGGTTCGTACCCTGCTGGTCTCTCAGGTTCGGAGTCTGGGGGTACTCCTCGATCCGCAGCTTTTCGTGGATCTCTAGGTTGAGGCTGTGGTGAGGAGTGCTTTCCACCAGTTGCATCTGGTGCAACGGCTTCAGCCGTATGTCTCGAACTCTGAACTGGCCACTGTCATCCTTACCTTCATCACCTCAAGATTAGACTACTGTAACATGCTCTGTGTGGGGTTACCTTTGGTGATGGTCCAGAGACTGCAACTGGTGTAGAATGTGACGGTCCATCTCCTTACCAGGCTGGGTCTCATGAGCACATTACACCAGTGCTCAGAGCTCTGCACTGGCTGCTGATAGTCTTCCGCGCCCGATTCAAAGTGTTGGTGCTTACCTATAAAGCCCTATATGGTCTGGTCCCCTCCTATCTGTGAGACCGCCTCACTCTCCATGCCCTGGATCGACCCCTGTGGTCCACCAAGAGTGTCCTTCTTGATGTCCCCTGCATGGGGTGGGGGGCTACAATGGAAAGGGTGTTTTCAGTGGCAGCACCTAGGCTTTGGCACTCCCTTCTGGTGGAGGCCTGGATGGCCCTGGACCTTGCCTCCAGAACATTTTGATGACAGTGCAAGACCTGGCTCTTCCGCCAGGCTTTTGTTGAGGGAGGTGGGTGAGGGTGGGAGGGGAGGATGTGTTTTTTATTTTCTTATTCTTATGCTTCCATTTTATATATTTTATGTATATTTTCAAATATTTTAACTTTTGTAAGTCGCCTCAAGTTGCCTAGGCAGGAGAGGCAGGGTATGTATGAATAAATAAATTAAATTAAATAATTTTAAATTCAATCCCACTGATCTACCAGTAGCCAACACAGAGAGTGCAAGGTAGGTGCACTATTGTCACAGCTGCCCAAACCAGTCAGTAGCCACGCTGCCACATTCCAGACAGGCTGCGAGTGAGAGAGAAGCACCAGTGGGAACCCACAGAAGAGGGAATTACAGATATTAAGCCTTGTGGTCACTAGAGCATAGGTTGCTGTGCAGTGGGGAAAACAAGAAGAAGCTACACCTACAGCTAGCTCTACAAACCAGATTTTTCTTTTAGGTAAAAGATATTAGATAAATTGGCCACCCTTATGCCAAAAAGACACCTGCAGCCATGTCCTAGGGTAGAAACAGACATAACAGTGGCCTGCTTTTTCACGCTGACCCCTGAATTATCTCCAGGTCACAGCCCAAGCTACAGTTTGCCCAACTGGGGTAAAGTGGGCCACAGCAGACTATCGCATCTCCTGTGGCCCGCCATGAGCCTGCATGTATTGGGTCCATCATAGCTGGCCATCATTGACCACCATAGCTGCCCATCATGGTGGGTGGTGGGGCACTGGGTGCCGTGCAGGGGTGGGGCCAGCTGGTTGCATGTTTGTGAGGCTCCCTGCCCTACCCCAGCAGCCCAGTTGCAGAAACGTGTTGGGTGGCCAGGACTTACCGAGTTCTTTGCACATGTGCAAAATGATGCTCAGCGGCTAATTTGGATGTCTCGCAGAATGGGGAATGGATCATATTTGGTTCCTGCTCTACTGGACCCAGATCAGACTGAGTGGATCTGTACAGCCTGAATCTACGTGGATTTTCATCACCCTTTAGCATCACCCTTAAGGCTTAAGCATTTGTATGTTCCATTTAATCCAACTCAAAGTTGCAAACAAGCCCTTTATTTAATTTTATTTATTTATTTATTCTTTTAAAAATTCTCAGTATCAAAACTGGTATGACTAACAGAAGCTGCCTTTTGTGGTCACTATCCCAAACAGCTGAAATTATTTAACTCGCTGTTCTAGTACAATGGAAACCAACATTGCTACATTGGCTACCATGATATTGTGTCTATTTTTGCTGGCAGATTGCATAGTACTGGATGAATGTTATGCACTGGGAGGCATATGAAAATTTGATTACTAGATCATGACATTTATCACAATGAACAAAAAAAGAAGTCAAATCACATAACTGAGTATAACTTTATAACCAGTTGCCAACATCTATAATGTTCTCAAAACTCCACTTGTTCTGCAAACCTCTTTCTCCTGCTCAAGTAGAGGCGTATTGTAACCTAATTGCTCTTTGGATAACCTTAACCATTGCTGGAATTATATTCAAGACTGACAAAGCAGTATGATTAATACGACACAAATGTACTTCATAAAGCTTCCTATTGTTCACTGCATTGCAAAATCCTGGACTACTTTGGCCTCTTCTAATAGCAAAGCCAGGCTCTAGCAGCACAGTAAGGCTGGTTGCTGTGTATTTTGACTGCCATATTTTGCAACGCCCATTTCTTTTCCTTAACAGCCTCTTTCAGCTGTTCTCCTTGCTACTCCACTCCTGTCCTTTTATGACTCTTCCTTTGCAGCAAACCCTCTCCTCACTAGCCTTTCTTTGCAGTCCTCCGTTGTTTCAGTTACTGACGGCCTCCCCTCCTTTGAACTCTACACTCAGCACAAGCATGTCCCAGTATTGGCTCATCTCATCAGCTGCTGCTCATCACACTGTATCCCACACCCCTCTTTTATTTTTGCAGACACATGTTGTCTCTTGCTGTTCTGTTGGTGCAAACTGGTGTGTTACCCCCTTTGGCATACTTCTCAAGTGCCCTGGACAGCTGCTACAAAATTTCTCACTGGGGGTGGTGGTGGTGTGACTGACTTTGTCATAGTGTAATGTAACACTATGTGACACACTTTCTGTCCTTGCCAACAGTCCAAAATGACCTGGCAACTCAATGTTCTTCACTAAGAGCTTTTATTTACAGTGCAAATTCAAAGAAACACTTGCCCAGGGATTCATAGAGCTCTTGTCTTGCAGACAGCTCTTTTATTCAGCATTGCCTGTATTTCAGCTGATACCAGGGAGTTTCTCCTCCTATCCAGCCCTTGGAACCGCACCCTGAGCCGCCTAAGGGGCTCTAAGCTCCTACTGTTCTCCCCACAGCTTTTCTGGCCTAGTCCCTTTCATATAGGAGCATCCTTCCTTTATTGGGCCAACTGTTGCCATTAATTGGCCATTAATCCTCAAACTAGGGCCCAGTTAATGGCTATGGGACTGCTCCTGCAACCGCTCATCAACCCCACCTGTAACAGGTAACCTGGGAGAATATGGCCGAAGGGTGGCACAGGTGGTTGGGGGTTTTAATCTCACTTCCCATGCCTCTCAATCATTTAAAATGAGGACCTAACAACTACTCCTTAATTTATTTATTCAAAGAAGCTAACAGAGAAGACAGGAACACAGGGCATATTACACAGGACTCCTGCCATGACAGCTGCAAAGTTTAGTCACTCCACCACAAAGCTATTGCTGTTGTGGTAGCATTAAAAACAGCTCTATCACTTACTGGGCAATATGCAGAGATCTCTTCCAAGTGGCTGAATTAAAAGCAGTAACCAACATCTCCTCCTGTAGCTCTGGCAGAAGAACTGGGAGAAAGTGTATGTAGGTCCAGGGTTCAACCCTAACTTTTGAAAAGGGTTAATTTTGTGATTTCTTTCATTTTTTGTTTCCTTTTTAACCCTCCCAAGGAAAGTTCAAAACTCTGCTGCCAGGATCATCCACCTAGGCCATCGCTTTGACCATGTGCAGCCTCTCCTCTCCTCTCTCTACTGGCTCCCTCTTCCTGAGTGTATTCTGCACAAGATCCTCATCTTCACCTACAAAGCCCTTGACAACCTCACTCCCCCCTACCTCTCTGCCTTGATCTCCCTCCGAACCCCTGCTCGAGCACTCCTCTTCCATCCCATCCCTCACCTTCCCTCACCTCCCCCAACCGCCTTCGTCCCTTCTCCCTCGCTGTGCCACACGCCTGGAACTCCCTTCCTGCCCTCGTCCGCCTTGACTCCACCCTCCACACCTTCAAGTCCCTCCTCAAAACCCACCTCTTCCGTTCTGCCCTTCCTAACTCCTGCTAACTATCCCCACCCAGGATTATCCCCCACCTGTTAACTGTAAACTCCCAACTTACTGCAACCAAGCCAAGAACGTGTACCTGAGTTCCCGCATCATGCATGTTGCATCCATTGTCTCTCCCTCTGTTCCCCCTTCCCTTTCTCCCCTCCCCTTGTCGTTAGATTGTAAGCTCTCGGGCAGGGACCATGTCTATCTTATTCTTTGTAAAGTGCCAGGTATATCACTGGCACTATATAAATGCTAATGCTAATAATAATAATAATAAAAAATAATTAATAATAATTAACTAATTAATAATAATAATTAATTAATTACTTAATAAAGGGGCACAAAACAATTAATTAATTCGTTTATTTTTTTTATTTTTTTTAGTAAATCTGGACATTTTCATACTCCATGCATCCTTTAACAGTAATGGGATCAATTGTCCAGTGTTGGTATTTTTTAAAAAATTGAGATGTTCATTAAAACAGTATTGCAGGCAGGTTTGGGCATAAATGTAATGAACGTAAAAATGAAAGCACTAAATGCCTAGGGTACTGGGGTAATATCCGTCCCAAACACAAACAGCAATAAATAAATAAATAAATTAAATAAATAAATAAATAAAGTTTTTAAAATAAATAAATAAATCCTTAAACCAGAACCCGTTCTTTCCATTAAGTGCTCTCAAAGTCAGATAAGGACAGCAATTGAACATTTTGTCTGTTTTCATAAATGTCATTTTCTGTGTGTAGAGAAAAATATCACTACAAGGGCATGCTCTGCCATTTTGTTTTATGTTAACACAGCAGTTAACACTTTCATAACGTGAACCTTCAATACGGTTCTTTTCATTATACCTACTTGCAGTTTGTGTTGAAAAAAAAATGCACTTGGTAGTCATATGGCTGCATCCCCCCCCCTTATTTACTCCGGGAAAATGAGGTGTCAATTCAACCCCTGTACTGATGTTACTGTTAATGTTGTGGGGTACTATTGACCCCAAAAACCTTTCTGTGGTAGTATTGAATTTCTCACCACAAACAATAACTCTTAATAAAATTGATTTTTTCTACACTAAACTGGAGTTATCAAACTTATCACATTGATTTTTCTTCCCAACTCTGACTTTATTGGGATCTATTGTACCCCAATACCAGATTAATACAGTGCATGTTTAAAATCTAGGAGAGTTAACAAAAACAGTAACAAAAATATATAGCTAAGCCTCAATGTTAAGTATGCCCTATTGCCTAACACAGGAGAGGTGTGGGATGTAAGAAGTGTTTTTCTGCCAGAGCTCATTTGTGGGGCGGGGGGCGGGGGAAGAATAGTGAAGTGCAAAGCCCCCGTCGCCAACAAAATGGCGGCGACGGGCATTTTGTCGAGCCCCCCCCCCCCTTACAAAAGAGCGCGGTTTTTTCTTCCTACCTGGGTGGTCGTTTGAGAGAGCCCTGTTAGAAGGGCTCTCTCTGATTGGGTAAGCTTCGGCAATCTGCCTGAGGCGCAAGCGCATAGCGCTGCGCGGGGTGTGGGGCTCCTCCCCTTTAGAAGGGAGGATCCCCTGAGCCGCGTGAGAGCGGCATTGCGGTCAGGGAGGCGAAGAAAGCAGCCACACCCACCCACCCGCGAGCACTGTGGTTTTCGAACGGTTGCCTTTAGAGGGGCCAAGGAGGAATTTTGGTGAGCAGCCTTTTGAGAAGGGTCATCTTTCGCCTCCTTGACAGTGTAAGCATAGGTATAAATAGGTTGCTATTTAAGATTGGCAATTATTTGGATATTATATTGGCATTATCAAATAGTTTAAAAGACAAATACATTGGTAAGTTCATTTCAATATGGCAATATAATTGGCAATGGTTTTATGTTAAGAAAGTATTTAATGTCGCACTCTGCGGGGGTCCAGCACGCTAGGTTAGGATAAATAGGTTAAGGATAGTTAAAAGAGTCATCTCATTAAGAGATGGGGTCGTGATACCGTGTGTAATGCAGGGCACAGCATGCACACGGGTCGTAACCCTGGAAGGGGGTGCAGAGCAGGATGAGTAGGGGCGTGCACAGCCTCCGATCCTGCCCAGCACTTACTGACTTACTCATGCCCGCAGCGGGCACGCCCCCCTTTGGCCATGGCCCCGAGGCTGTCAAAGGAGGGGATGGTTTTTTCCTGTTTAAAGTACTGCTAATGGAAGGCGCTTCCGAGCAGTACTCAGTTATAGTTAATAAGGATGGTTCCCTAGCATGCTGGACCCATGTTTGCTATGCAAAGCCCCACCGGCCTTACGGTTGATTACCGATTGATTAAAGAGTGCGGCCACGCTGTTTAACCAATTTTATGTCTCTGCGTCTCTTTGGGGGGTGCGCCGACAAGTAGTTGGGGCAGTGCTGTGATGGAGCTTTGAATTGAAGATAGAAAAGACAACACTTCAGGTATGTCTTACAAGATAAATTATAATGTGTAATTGCATCTAATTTTTAAGATTGCCTTTTAAAAATAACATTTTTTCCACCCAGCTACAGGGTGGAAACAATCTTGGTCACATCATTTCAGGGTCTGGTGCTTTAAGAAAAATACCAAACATCATGAGACCTCTGAAAAGAGTCACAAGAGTTGGCGGTGCTGAAGGATGTTGATACAAAACACGTCTGCACTCCCTCCTCAATTCCACAGTTCTTAGCTACAATGTTCTCAAGACCTCATTGCCTTTGAGAGCATGATGTATCGGCTTACTGGAAAGCAAATGTAGAGCTCTGTCTATATACAGTGAAAACTGAAGCCACCACCATCTCACAAGTTCCTCAAATGGTTCAAATATGTACATTAAGCTCCAAAACTCATTATACCTCACGTGTCATTTCATCTAAGGCTGCTAATAGGTCCAATAATATCAAAATGAATGGTTTTTTTGTCGGTCCATACCACAAGAACAAAGAGATCTAAAAGGTCTGCAGCTGCTTACTTTAAACTTAATCTTAGAAGCGCCTGAGGTATAGCGTGTTAATAAGAGCCGTTCAGCAAACTCTATGATATGGTCTGTACAGCCTATTTTACGTAATGGATTTTCCTTAGGTGAGACACATTGAAGTCTGTCTTGTGGCACTCCAGAGGGTTATTAATGCATTCCACTCACTTGCAAGGCGGGAGGGGGGGAAGCAGGCACATTGTGGCTGTGCAAGTATTAACAGGGCTTATGAACACATGCAAGAGAAAGTGAGAAAATCTCATTATCGGTTATTAGACTCTCAGAGTCTCCAAAGAGAACTTGTACAGGCAGGGGACCATGGCCACAAAAAAAACCCTCTCTTGGAGAGCACCCTCTTTCTAAACACTATCTGCATGTGTTTCCTTTAAGTGGTGGAAGACTTTGTTCACTTTTATGTTCTGTGTTCAAAATGAGAGAGATCAGAATTTCCCTCTTCAGAATACAGTTTGTTGCAAACGGATGTTATCAACAGCTACAGACTCAAAAGTGTCAATTTCTTCTTTCTTTCCTCTGTGAAGCCCTTGCAATTTCTGTTGGTTTATTTGTTTAGAAATCTGTTCAGTTTTCTTGTTCCTTTAATCTGACAGCCCCTCCTTGCCTCACTGCTGTCTCCAAATGGCCCTCTTAGCAGTTCTATCATGGGTGGCTCTACACATTATATTAAACCCAAAAGGAATCAAACCCATGGCACTTACTACAGTGTCAGCCTGTAGTGGAGCAGAATGAACAAACGCTCATGCTGTTCTGTGTTTATGCTGTCACCCTATGGACTGTCAAGTTCATTGGGTGGAAACATAAATAGGTGAAGCCCAAAAGCCCTGCTGGTGCCCCACTGAGGTGGTAAGGAACATATGTTCAGGGTGTGTCATGGTTTCATCTGCTCTGTACAGCTCCTGATGATTTTCTTGGGTTTGTACCAGGCAGCAAACCCCTGCAAACCTATGTTCCATTCACGGCTAGTTCCTAAGTTGTTTTGAACAAATGCCACATGCTTGTCCCCATGTTAGGGTGTTAACAAACAAGATGAGCCTGCTGCAGTATGGGTTCAGTCCGTGCAGCCCCCACTCAGCCCACAATCACATGATTAGCATATCCAACCTAATAAATGAGCAGCCCCCTGCATGTATTTCATGCACTTGTGGGCAGCCCCCACTTTCAGCAGCAGTAAGAGTGGGAGTGGAGAGAGAAGAAGGAAGTAGTAACTCTTTCGATGCTCTAAAATTTCCACCCAGGACTCTATGGTGCTGGCAGACTTGCATTTATGCATGTGCTGCACACAACCTAATTGATGGGATGTGGACATATGGGCACAAATTAGCCAGCATTTGCCCACATGATGGGCTCCACATTCTCCAAGACCCCGCTGTGAGCAGGGACTGAGGGTCCTGTGGGTGGAGGTCGTGTGGCCGGTGAGGGCAAATGCCTAATAAATGGCCAGGTGGACACCCACAGACTAATATGGGCTAACATCTTGTTTGTTGGCACCCTTAGATGGCTGAAACAATCATGGCAAGTGTTGCATGTAGATACATCCTGTCTCTGTCTCCTAACATCTTCCAGAAGCCTTTTAGCATAGCTTGGATACACCCCTCCGCAAGTCTGATAGTCTTTCTTGGGAGAAGGCGATCAACTAATCTCATTTTAAATTTGTCTTCTTTGTGCTCTCTCTACCAAGAGCTACACAGTAAACTAATTGACTAGGAAGCCCAACCATATAGAATAGGACTGGAGTATCACCTTGGAGCTCAGAGATGAAGCTAGCCCTACAATGGCATTATGGGCAGTCTTACTCCCCTGATGCAAGCCATGGCTTAAGTGAATGGGGGCTGTGCCGATAAGAGTACTCTGAGGACTGGACTGATTCAGGGTGGGGTCACTGGAATGTGATGAGAGACTCCAAAAAGGGACAAGGCACCCAGTGGAAAACACAAATAGAAATGCAAGATTCTGTTGGGGATTGAGGACACCTATTAAAATCAAAAGTGAAGAGCTATAGTTTGGGGCCCAGATGTTTCTTTAATTTTGTTTTATCTTACCCCCACCTTTATTTTAACCCTGCTTGTACCTATCTTATTATTGATTGTACGCTGCCAGGTACACTGCCTGCACTATATATATCTCAGATTGTAAGCCCTAGGGGCAGGGACCGTGTCTATTTTATTACTTTGTAAAGTGCCAGGTACACTGCTGGTGCTATATAAATGTTTGTTATTTATATATATATATATATATATATATATATATAAACAAACATTTATATATATATGCCCCCATTCACTGAAGCCGTGGCTTGCATCAGGGGAGTTAGGAGACAGAGACAGGATGTCTCTACATCCTAATATATATATAATTATAGATGTAACAGAACTAAATATTTGTATATATTTTTTTCTGTTAAGGATGTTTGATTATTTGGGTTTTCAAGTATTCAGTTTCCTGTATATTCCATTATTTACTCAGCTACTTCATTTTCAACTGCTGAACACGTGCAAAACCTGAAATAAAGTCACTGAAAAATAACATGAAAAATTGAAAGGGATATCCCACAAAGATGGACCCAAATAACGGCTGTTATCCCATTTGACAGATATGATATTTATTTACCATGGATATTCATTTCAGCGTTAGTAGAGTATCTAATTCTCTAGGAATTTCTAAGGCTGTGTTTATGCAAACACACTATTCTTCCCACCTCTTTTCTCCCCTTTGCGAACATGCTTCAGTGATGATCACATGGACACTACCTGGGGAGTTACCGAATGTGTAAACAGTTCAGCGTTATTTTTATATATATATAAAAATATAAGGGCTTCCTAGTCAATTAGTTTACTGTGTAGCTCTTGGTAGAGAGAGCACAAAGAAGACAAATTTAAAATGAGATTAGTTGATCGCCTTCTCCCAAGAGAGACTATCAGACTTGCTGAGGGGTGTATCCAAGATATGCTAAAAGGCTTCTGGAAGATGTTAGGAGACAGAGACAGGATGTCGCTACATGCAACACTTGCCATGATTGCTTCAGCCATCTAAGGGTGCCAACAAACAAGATGTTAGCCCATATTAGTCTGTGGGTGTCCACCTGGCCATTTATTATATAAAAAAATATATATATAAAAATAACGCTGAACTGTTTACACATTCGGTAACTCCCCAGGTAGCGTCCATGTGATCATCACTGAAGTATGTTCACAAAGGGGAGAAAAGAGGTGGGAAGAATAGTGTGTTTGCATAAACACAGCCTTAGAAATTCATAGAGAATTAGATACTCTACTAACGCTGAAATGAATATCCATGGTAAATAAATATCATATCTGTCAAATGGGATAACATCCATTATTTGGGTCCATCTTTGTGGGATATCCCTTTCAATTTTTCATGTTATTTTTCAGTGACTTTATTTCAGGTTTTGCACGTGTTCAGCAGTTGAAAATGAAGTAGCTGAATGAATAATGGAATATACAGGAAACTGAATACTTGAAAACCCAAATAATCAAACATCCTTAACAGAAAAAAATATATACAAATATTTAGTTCTGTTACATCTATAATTTTTTTTTTTAAGTAATTTTTTTAAATTTATTTTTTTAAAATTTTATTTTATTTTATATAACATTGTAAACAAATTCAAACATTCAACTGTGGCTATAACATTGTAAACATTAAACTGTGGTTACAAAACGTTTTTCCTTGGTAGTGTTTCTTTGGGTTCAGGTGGGCCTTTTACTTATACATAATAATCAAATAAATATGTTCTTTGATCTTCAGGTAGATCTGATTTTGTCATTACGCAAACACAGGGGAACCATTTTGCAGCAAAAGATTCTTTTTTGTCCATTAAATTCGCTGCTATTTTTTCCATAGTCAGGTGGTACCACAATCTATTCATCCATTCCCCAGTCGACAATTCTTTAGTGTCTTTCCAATGTAGGGCGATGACCTTCTTTGCAGCCTGGAGAAACACCGAGCAAGATTCCCGTTGTTTTTGTAATATCTCAACTGCTGGAAATAAACCCAACAGAGCTACCTCCGGTTTAAACGGTATGATCAATTTTGTCATCTCTTCCATTTTTTCCCATACCCCTCTCCATAGGGGTTGTACCCGGTCGCAATCCCACCAACAATGTCTTTGCGTTCCCTGCTCTCCGCATCCCCTCCAACATAAACCTCTTTCCCCTCCCTCTTCCATATGTCTGAACATCTATAATTTCAATGTTTTCAGCTATCTGAAAATGCAAATACAAAACCTGATATTAGGGGTGGGAATTCTGGTTCTCCCGAGAACCGATATTCCTGGTGCTTGGCCGTACCAGATTTTAAACTGAGATCCGGTAAAACTGGCTGTACCGGATTTTTTTGTATTGGTTTCGGATCTTGGATTTTTTAAAATGACTTTTAGCCTTGGGCACAGTTTTTTTGTTTTGCACTTGAGTTGAGTCCCTCCTTGCCCCCTCCCTGTGGTAACTAACTGTTACATTTGGTGCTTTTTTTTTACTCTGCCTTGCATTGGTTGCCTTTTTTGAATTCAAAAAAGGCATCCAATCCTGAAGTTTCCCTAAGATTTTTTAGAGGAGGTAGGGCTGTGATTAGGGGGTTGGAACTTGGCTGAGCTGGCCAATAGTAATGTAGATTTTTTTTTTCCTTCTGGGACCTTCTGGACCTTGAGCTTGGAAGCCATTCTACAGCAGAGTTGGCATCTGGAAGGGCTGCCACAGACTGCTGGAGGCGTGCGTGTGTGCAACTCTTGGTAGGTTATGGGTTACTTAGGGGTTTTATGGGATTAATTACAGGACCTCCTGGTGCCCCTTAGGAAGGGAAGGAAAGGAAAGCAATAATTGAATGGGGACTTAGGCTCTTGGGATCCTGGAGGGTGTGGGGGTGTGCAGGCCATGTGGCCAGGCCATGTTGGACCCTGCAGGAGAAGGCTTTTTAGAAGCTCTGCCTATGGGAGAGGAAGAAATGTGACTGGCTCCTGGTGGGTTCAGGGTTGTGTGTGCCATCTGATGTTTGGGGGTGGGGGTTCCCCAAGGTGGTGGTTTTGTCTTGGCCTGTTTCCTTTTTGGGGTGTGTGGTAACTGTATTTTTGTGTGTGGCTGGGGGTGGGGGTTGTCCCAAGGTTGTTGTTTTGTAGGGATGAGCGAACGCGGTTCGGATGTTCGGAGTTCAGACTGAACTCGGTCTGTTCGGAAATCTGAATCGAATGTCCAAACCGAACTCTCAAATAAACGAACAGTTCGGTTGTGTTCGGATGAGTTCGGGGGCAGGAAAAATGTCTTTTCAGGGCAAACAAAAATATCAAGTTTTGGTTTCAGTTAAGTTTCGGTTTTGGTTCAGTTTCGATAGTGCTATTTTTGATGGTTCGTCCAAGTTTGGCCAACCCGAACTCGTCTGAACCGAACCATCGAACCCGAACTCGGGCTTCGAACCGAACGACTGAACATCTGAACATCCGAACCACATTCTGTTCATCCATCCCTATTGTTTTGGTGTGAACTTTGGGGTTTTTTTGGGGGGGAGATTTCTTTTTGGGGGTGTGGTAAATGTATTTTTGTGTGTGGCAGGGGGTGGGGGTTGTCCCAAGGTTGTTGTTTTGGTGTGGACTTTTGTTTTTTGGTTTCTTTTTTGGGGGGGTTGTTTTTTTGGGGGGATGGGGGCAATTTTATTTTAGGGGGGGCGTGCTCTCGCCAACTTGCAGTGCAGTCCTTGCATAAGCCAAGACTTGCAATGCTTATCAGAAGCTGGTCCGGAGGCTGCAACTGGTGCAGAATGCTGTGGCGTGTCTCCTAATGGGGGTGGGCCGCAGGGAGCACATGACACCTGTGCTCTGGGCTCTGCACTGGCTGCCTATAAAGCACCAGGCCAGGTTCAAGGTGCTGGCTCTAACCTTTAAAGCCCTTCACGGTCTGGGTCCTGCTTATCTGCGGGACCACCTCACTCCCCATGTGCCCATGCAACCCTTGAGATCATTCGTGGGAGCCTTTTTGGAGGTTCCCCGGGTGAGGTGGGTGGCCACCGATGTTAGATCATTTTTGGTGGCCACCCCTGTGCTGTGGAATTCACTCCCAGAGGAGGCTTGGTTGGCCCCCACTCTCCTGTCATTTTGACGTTTAAGTCTGACCTGGCTGTTCCACCAGACCTTTGGCGAGGGGAAGGGGTAGGGGGGGGGGCTGTGTTTTTTCCCCTGCATTTTATGAATTTGTAACTGTTTTAAATTGTTTTTATATTGTTGTTTGCTACCCTGGGCTGCCCTGAAAGGGCAGGAGGGGTGGGATAAAAATGTTCTATAAATACAAATAAATAAAAATGCTTGCAAGACGATTGTGTTGCTGTGAGGTCTGTGTGCTTGCCTGTGCCATGAGGGAATGTTAGGCATATGGGCTATATGTGTTGGTGTGGAATTTGGGGGTGCCCTGAGAGTTTTTGAACTTTTGGGATGGGGCTCTGTGTGTGAAGAGGAGGGTGGGGATTGCGAGGCTCAGGGTGACTCACCACCACCCCATCCTGCTTGGAGGAGTGCAAGAGGGTGAATGAGGGGGGCCCTGAGTGTGAGGAGGAGGGGGGGGCCTGGGGAGGCTCGGGATCAACACCACCACCTCAGCCTCCTTGGAGGAGCACGAGAGGGTGAAGGAGGGTGCCCCTGAGTGTGAGAAGAGTGGGGCTCATCAGAGGCTAGCCGTTTCCACCTCAGACTCTTGGGAGGTGTGGCACACAATGGAGTGGAGCACCCCATCAGGGCCCTTCGCCCCGGCAGCCCACAACCCATGTCCACACACTGGAGTGGAGCGCCCCAGCAGGGCCCTTCACCCCCACAGCCCAGAAGAGAGAGCTGCAGCAGACAACGGAGCAGACAATGGAGTCCCCTTTCCCCTGTTCCCCACTGAAACCCATCTTCCCCTTCCTCTTCTCGTGCACCCAAACAAAAAACTTTCCCCTGCTATTTCTCCTCTGTTCTATCCTTCTCTTTCCTTTCATCTCTTCTGATTCGGCTTGTCGCAGGACTGGGAGCTAACTCAGTCCTTCCAGTTCTCCAAGCCTGAAGGTTGGAAGGCTTGTGTCCTGAAGCCTACACCTTCAGAAGACTACAGGTGGCCAAGGAGGCACGAAAATTGAGGATTCGGAGGTTCAGGATAAAGGTAGGCAATGGCAACGTGATCTATTTTAGGGGTCTGGTTGGGGGAAAGACAGTGCATGCATGGGACCACAGAACGCTCTCTATCCCCCAAGTAGACAGCTGCAAGGAGTACTTATATGTTCCTCCCTCCAATGTTAACTTTGTGAACTACACTTGCTGAGCTGCTGGTTTAGGCCCTGCCTCAGGGGAGATGGCGAGCCTCTTACTGGGGGTCCCAGCATCCACTGCCTGTCCCCATCCGGCTATGGTCAAATGGGGAGAAAGAGGGTTTATTTGTGGGTCTCTCTAAATTTGGGATTGATTGACACTGTGTTGTGTGTGTTGTGTTGACATTGGAATATGCCGATATGTGGTTGTGGGTGATTTGAGGTGATCCTGGGACACCGAAATAGCAAAAATGAAAAACAGTTAGTTTCTTGGCATTATTCCTATAGGGGGTCATTTTAGGAGTAGTATTTGGTTATGATAAAATATTTATTTAAACAGTCAGTGTTGGCAAGGTATGGTTGTAAATGTTGGCTTTGGAAATATGTGGATCATCATGGGGATCCCAGGGAGTGGGACACAAGAGGTTTTGAATCTAGTTGGGGGTTGCACAGGATTTTGTCGTCAAGTCAGAGTTGTCACTCACTTGTCAGTCAAAGCACGCAGTTTAGTTTGCATCACGTGACACTGTGCGAGTGTCCTACACTGGCAGTTGTTGTGATGTGATTTGAATTTCTGATTTATCTGATGATGACCTGAGTGGTGCTGTAGAAAAAAAACACCTTATTTTTAAAGGAAGAAAAGTAGTAGTGGGGGCCCAGGGCTTCTGGGGCAAAGTGTAGTCTGGAGGTTAGCAGTTAAGGAAACAACTGAATCTGTCACTGAATCTTTACAAGAGACATGTTGTCTTTATTACAGGTAATTTCGGGTTTTTTCTCCCATTGATTTCAATGGGAAAAAATCTGGTACCCATATACCGGTTTTAATCCAATAATACGGTAATCCAAGATCCGATATCCAATATTTTCCACCAAGTCCCACTCCTACTAGATACCGAAGATCAAGCACTTGCAAGCAGTTTTGGTTTCCATAAGGTACAATTGAGTGTCCAAATGTGGGCGACATTATAGCAGTCAGTGGCGTAGCAACTGATTGATTATTTAACAGTTTGTCCAATATATAGCACTTCTTTAACACCAAGCTCCCTGAAATGCTCCTAGCAGGTTTACCTCATTCTAGGCCTCTTTCACATGTGCCTGAAAGCATCCTTACAAGACTGGGAGAGAACATGCAGTTGCAAATCTCGCATGTTTTTGTGTTGTGTGAGTACACTAATCCACATAAGTTTGCTTTTATGCATATTGACAAGGCTTATTGACAGGGCTGGATTCTGAAGTCCTGTCAATCGGCCTTGTAAATGCTCATAAAAGCAGAAATTATGTGGATTATGCATTCACACGTACACAAAAACGTGTCAGATTTGCAATTGTAAGTTCTGTCCCAGTCTAGCTACCATGGAGAGAGGGGGCTGGGGCCCTGGTTTATTTGGGGGGGGGGGTGCTTTGCAAGCGGTTTGAGCATCACTAGGAAATTTTCAGAGGGGGTGGAAAATGAAACGGGCCTAATGTTCTGTCTCCATCCACTTGGAATTTTTTCTGCTGGCACTCAGGCTACTTTGAAGTAGGGCTACTTTGCTCAGGCTTCCTTTGCACTCAGGCTACAAAGGAAGTTTTCAGAATGGGTGAGGGTGCCCAGGGGCCTCACTGGGAGCCAGAGGGGCACCACAAACTTTTCAGGGGGGAGGCCAAGGATAGACAGGAGCCTTGGGAGAGCCACTGTTTAGGAAGATGTCGCACTTGGGGGGGGGGGGGGGCATGACATGAACCTGGGCCCACCATAGCCTTGCTACACCACTGCCAGCCTTGTATGGACACTTTCAGGCACTTGTGAAAGCAGTCCCTATCTATGCAAATGCAGGTCTAATACCACAACTGAAGGGAGAGCAACTGAGACATATCTGGCAGGGAGATGGAAGCACGTCATTTCAAAGGTGCTGTCTGTCTGTTCCAAGACCACACTGAAACCTTGCAAGTGGAGTTTTGTGGTACTGTAAGTAGTATCCCAGACTTTGAAAACCACTCTGGCCACATTTGTGTGGCTGAGGCCTTGAACTCTTTAGTTAAAAAAAATGCACTATACAATATTCCCAAGCTTGCTTAGTAAGTTTCTAGCAGAGCCCAAAATTAAATCCAGGGCCACTGATTAAAAGTCCAGTGCCTTCGCCACAAGACCAACCTTTCACTTTTTCATAGGAGACATTACAATGGGCATGCAAATCAGAGATTGGAGCTGCTCCCAGCCGAACCATTCCCATAGAGACATGAAATCCACCCGCCTGAGCTTGTACCCTGTGTTTGTAATACACAGACATAAAGTGCTCAATACCTATTTAAGTCATAGATTTGTATAGTGACCCAGATCAATGTTTAAGTAGAGGAGGAGGAAGCAGAACTCACCCATCAGAGTACATGTCTAAGACGGACACTTTTAATCTTATCTCCACATTCAACATTACTCATACCCATTAAAATAAACTGCCTTCCATTTATCTCCCAATTGTCAGTTTCTTGCTTAATAATAACAACAACAAAAAACCCCATGACATGAAAAGATAAAAAGTGTAAAGCTGCCTCCACCACCTAAAGAGGCATAACTGAAGGCAGATGTAAAAAGGGCACTGCTCCAAGCTGGCAACGTTCTGTCAGATAAATCCAATAATGCAGTGGTTCTGTTTTCACTGCCAAGCGGGAATGGAGGGAAATTGTTGTAGTACACCATTTTTCAAATGAAAATAAACTCTAATTTGCCTGCCAAATCTCTCTCTCTCTCTCCTAAAGAGCCATCTATAGAGTGCGGGCATCGAGGCTGCACTTCATTTGCTCACTACCAATTTATACTTCAGCTTCACTTACCAGAAATGGTACTGACTTCACTAGCTTTGTTGGTAGGCATTTGCATTTCTTCCAAGGCTCCCACACCAAGCAGTTTTGTCTCAAATTGAGTTTTGTAACACTGAGGCGGCCCTCTGGGGAAAACAAGCATTTAACTACGCCAGTGGGCACCTCCCCACTCAACAGCTATTTGCTTTGGGTTGAAGAGGAGAGAGAGACAAAAAAATTCAAATAAAAGTCAAACATACCATCAAATCATGTGATATGGGTGCATTCCTGAAAGCCAGCGGTTGCCTACCTGGAAACACTTCCTTCCAGAAACATTACGACTAAGGCAGATGATAAAGATTTGGTGATTTCTAATGAGGGGGTGGGGGGGTTATTCATGAGATACGAGACCAGGCACTTTTTAAACTCACCTCGGCAGCCATGGGATTTTAGGTTGTCTGTGTCTTAGTGCAATTAACTTTGAGCAAAAAACTGAAAAACAAAGCCAAAAAAACACCCAACCCCAACCTTCTCTGCTTTTAGAACTTCTTCTTTTGTGAGCTGAGTTTCCTGATTTTCCAGCACTGCTGGCCAATCTCGCAGCTAGGTACTGAGTGTGAAATGACAAACTATGATTTTGAATGGGGGAAGGGGATTTTAAAGGGATTCTAACACTGCAAAGGCTTGATGAAATCCTGGCAAAAATACTTCAATCACCATTTAAGTTGGTTCATTTTAAAATGCTATTTTATGTCATTATATATCGTTTCTGTCACTGTGTGTGTGGTCTGTCTCTCCCTCCCCCCCAAGAGGTTCCAGCCAGCCAAATGTCTGGGTTTGGAGGGATTTAGAGATGAAGAGAACGAAGCACTAAATAATATGGCAAAGCAAGAATGAATTAAATAAATCTCTCCTGTAGATCCACTGACTTAAAGTCCATTATTTCAGAATCTGCATGCAACGGAGCTTTTGGAGATGCCTCCTACTGAGCTGAACTAACTCTCTCTCTCTCTCCTTTTAAATGGAGATAGATAGATAGATAGATAGATAGATAGATATTTTCTGCTGGCAGGCATGTTCATTTCTTACTTGCTGCAGTGATTCTAGCATTGGAGTTATCTCAGCATACTCCAAGAATTATCATCCTGTTTAAACCAAAACATATTACCAAAGAACACAAAAGGTGTGCTAAAAAACCAACAACATCCTCTTCCATCCTCTTCCATCTGCAAGCTCTTTATGGAACAGTTGGCTCATTGGCAATGCATAAATTGGAGGCTTCTGTTTTAGGATTGAAGTATTTTTGCATTTTATGTCATTTGATGCTGGTTCCTAGCATGAAAGAGAAGGCAAGAAGCACTGATTATGAGATAAAAAAGAACTAAAGACTTGTACAGATGCGGGGACAGGAGCAAACCTGACAGTGGTCCACTGATATGAATCCCAAATCTTGAAGTGTTGATACTGTTTGCTTTTATAGAAGCATCTGCTAGCTGTACCATTGCCAATGTGCTAGCTCTTTTAAACTAGGACTGAAAGTTTGTTCTTGTTTTTTTTCCTGGTGTTGTTGAGAATGCCATTTTGTGGTTCATTCAGGGAACCGAGAATGAACCAAGAACCAGCAGTGTCTTGTTTTCGATGAGAACAAAAAGCAATTTTAAAATATCACTATGCCTGCACAAAATGGCCACGAGGCTGTGTAGTCCTTTTCCAAAATGGCAATGGCAGTGTTGCCATCGTTTTGGAAAAAGGTAGCCAGTCTGTATATGTGTGGTGGCCATTTTGTGCATGCGCAGACTGGATGCCCTTTTCCAGAATGGTAGCATTATGATATTTTCAGTTTTATTCTCTATCTCTTTATGAATAATTCCTAACATTCTGTTTGTTTTTTAGTATGCAGCAGACTGTAGATCAAGAGAGAACTAGGAAACTGCTACAGGGTGCTCTCTTGTGTGCTGAATTGAAACTCAAACTGGGAAGCTCTGAGGAGGCTTTAATTTCCAGAACAGAGGTGGGAGCTCAGGAGGAGCCTTGTTGACCTGAAGACCAAGAAGCTTGACCTAGGTAAGATGCTTTGTATATAGGTTTGGGACCTTGTAAGAATGAACAGCTGCATTTTTGGAAGAAAGTCTGTCTAGAGTGATGACTTGGGGCACTGAACCTGCAAATACTTCCCATAGACAGACCATCCTATTGGTGGTTGTGATAAGTGTAACACCGATATGGCTAAAACTGTCAAGGCTAGTTTATGGAAGCCACTTTGGTATTTTTTAGTGTCATATGATTGTAGTAATTGACTAACTTTATTTTGTATTAGGATTCTATGTTTGTTGTTTTTGTATGTTGTTTGTTTGGCAAAGACCAAAGGTCACACCATAATAAATTGAAATTATTGAATTGAATTGAATTGAATTGACCATCCTATTACACAGTGGGTCCCAAACCAAATGCCCTTTGTCACTACAACCTCCATTTTGAGACTTACATGTAATACCATGTTTCCAGCCAGTAGCAAAGATATACAAAGTATATTAAATAATATCAATGGGGTTGTAACCCCACCTGCAAATGGAATTATTCTATTTGTGGTCCAAGCTCCCAATATGGGAACTTCTAATATGAACACAGTTTAAAAGAGGGTCCCTTAAGAACACAAGAAGTGCCATACATAATAAGGGCTCAAACAATAGATGGGGCGGCAGGGAGGGGGGGGGGTAACAGAAATGCAGAACATGTCTGAAAAATAACACAACAACAAACCTCCTTGGAGCTCTACCCAGGGACACAGCTAGAGGAACCTTTATTACTGCCTGATGTGTATCATACAACTCACAATGACAAATCTGTTGTGGACATTTTATTGACTTTTCAGGGAATCAGTTAGCTTTGATGACCCTGCTGCTATCTACAAACAGCATATTTACTGCACCATGGCTTCTGTCCTTAGTCTGTGGTAAAACTGATAGAAATTAACTTCATCAAGATCCATAACACTCTCCACTTCCTCCTCCAACAAGCCTGCTATGAAACGATAAACACCAAAGCTGCAGAGGCCACAAAACAAACATCTCTGCCAGTCAAGTGACACCTCGAGTAATCCTCATAAGTGAAATGCTGTGTTATATAATAGCAGCCCCAAACCAAGGTCAACTCTAGAGTCTAGACATTTTGGTGCACAGGGTAGAAAATAGAAGAGCACCTCTTGCCTTTGACAGTCTGCCCCAATTTGTCCTTGCCCTCCCTCCAATTTGAGTGGCATTTGGAATGGCCTCTAGGTCATCCCTACCTTCCATCACTGCTATATATTGCTATGTTGTGAGCCATTCGAGATTACAGCAAGCACCCCCAAATTAGTTTATGGGACCATAGTGGGTGGTCTTTGGAAGTTGCCATGGTTACAGCTAAGCAGATATAAGTCTCATTCTCCAAGGTGAACGTTCTCTGGCATGCTAGAACAATGAAGGTAAAAGGCATAAGGCAACAACCTGTCCCAATATCTTGGCACCATTCGGACACATTTCTTTAACATCTGCTTTATGGTTCATTCATGGATGGTAAATGGATAGTTCAGATGGCTTGAATTCCCAATAGTTGGTATAGCTCTTTCAATAGAGCTGACTAGAATTTTGTCCCCTGATCAGTTCTCTCTCTCTCCGAGGATTCTCAAGAGCTGGTCTTGGTTTAGTTCTCTCTCAGGATTGAAACTCTTCCAAATACCTTTTCAAGTTCAAGTTCTTCTGCTATTCATGTGGCTGAGGCCATACACAAAGCTACTGCCACTGGATAACGTGTGACACAGACTGAAGTCCCAAAAGGCACCAAGACTATCTTCAGGGTGGAAATAAACATAACATGCATACGCTGGCTGACAGAACACAACCTTCACCATGGAGGTGGTCCTGGCACTGGTAGGGATTGCTGACTTTCTACAGTCATGGTCTTCCTAAAATTACAATGTGCCACCTCCAGCAGGTGCATGGTGTCCCATGAGAAATTGTGAGGACTGAAGTGGTCTCTTGATTTGAAATGTCTTGGAACCACTGCTTTAAATACGACCCAGTGATAGGGACCCCTGTACTATCTTAAAATCAGAAGCGCAGGAAGAGCTTTGAAGCCATTGCTGAAGTACTGTACTCATTATGGAGGAGGAATGGTGATGTGATACACAATAGCGTTCCTCAGCAATAGCCTTCATGAAAAACAAGTGTTTGTTTTAAGAAAGTCACAACCTTGATCACTTCTTTCTTCCCTTTACTACAATGCAAGGCGAGCTATCCACAACCTTCTTACATTCGACACCAACTCATCAACAACCAAGAGAACCAAGCCCATTCTACCTGTCCCTCTCTCCATGAGCAGCTGGTTTACACCATAGCTACTTCAAGGCAGTGTAGAATGGTGAACAACACTTGATTTAACTTTTCTTTAATGCTTTTCTCTCTCTCTTAGCACCTCTTTTCTATGTTCATTAACACAGAGCCATGTGTCATGCAATCCACCATGAACAGATTCCCAAAAGAGTAGAACTGTTTTCTTTTCCTGGTAAGCTAAGATCATATAATGAATCAATTGTGCAAAATCTGGCATATGCTTATTAGTTTTTGCTGAATGAATCTAGTCAAGCTAGAGAGGCCTCAGATTGCTACAACTACTCATTAAATTTAGATCATGAATATATTTATCAATTAATTGTTAGACATTAATATCTGTAGCAGGAAGCAGCCTGATGGGGCTGCTGTCCCTTTAAGAGGGGTGAGAAGGGCTGCGTGGGGTGTGGTTGAGCCAGCCTTGAGAGCATGCATCAGCCTGACTGGACTAAGCATGGGCATGACTGAGCCAGCCCTGTAGACCTGGGCAAGCCTTGAGGATAAGACTGAGCTGAATATAAGGGGGAATAGTTCTAGCCCTTTAAGAGTGAAAGACTAAAGGACTATTCCCACCCACTCTGGGCATATAAGAGAAACTCCAGCCAGAGAGTCAATCTGGGTTTGACTACAGCTCTGCTAGAACTAGGAGCTCAGCAGAAACCTTCTGCATGGTCCTGACATGACTAGGCTGGTGAGCACCCTGAGGATAATTGAGAGTGGCCAGGAGTGCTGGGCTGCCTGAAGAGGTCCATGGGCTGGGGCTGTAATGAGATCGGGCTGCTGGCTACCAGAACTGTATATGTGTGAGACACAAAATATTGAACTAAGCTTTTAGCTAATATTCCAGAAAGACAGTGATGGTGAAGTAACTTATAAAGTGTCCCTGGGTCTGATCCTGCTAGGACTTGGCCCAGAGAGACTGCACCCTGTTACAGTCCATGCCAAAGTATTGTTTTAATAAAGTGGTGACTGAATTATTTATTATTATTATTATTAGCAAGCATTTATATAGCGCCAGCAATGTACCTGGCGCTTTACAAAGTAATTGAATAGACACAGTCCCTGCCCTAGGGCTTACAATCTGAGGGGGGGTGGGGTGAAGGAAGGGGAACAGAGGGAGAGACAAGGTGTGTAACATTCACAAGGATGTGAGGTCCCAGGTGGAAGCGCTTGGCTTAGTAACATCAAGAATGATGGCTGGTTGGTCCATGTGGTGAGGATATGAGTACACAGACCTTAGGTAACAGATTGTACTGAATGGAGGGTATCAGCAGGAGTTAGGTGAGGGGAGCAAGAAGTCGGGGAGGGCAGAACGGAAGAGGTGGGACTTGAGGAGGGATCTGAAGGTACAAAGGGAGGGGGCGAGGTGGTTGTTGGCAGGCAGGGAGTTCCAGGTGTGTGGGGCAGCTAGGGAGAAGGGACGAAGGCAGTGATGGGAGCAGGGGAGGCGTGGGAGGGCGAGATAGGGGACAGAGGAGGAGCGGAGTTCATGGACTGGAGTACGGAGGGAAATTAGCGCAGAGAGGTAGTGGGGAACAAGGTTGTGAAGAACTTTACAGGTGCAGACTAGGAGCTTGTGCAGGATTCGTTCAGGAAGGGGGAGTCAGCGAAGAGAGGAGAGGAGCGGCTGCATGTGGTCGAAGCGACGAGCGATGTGGATGTTGACCCTGGCAGCAGAGTTTTGGACGGGGATAAGGGGAGAAAGGGGAGAGCGGGGGAGGCCAGTGAGAAGGAGGTTACAGTAATCGAGGCGAGAGATGACCAGGGCATGAACAAGGATTTTGGCAGAGGAGACAGAGAGAAAAGGGCGAATCTTAGCAATGTTATGGAGGGAGAAGCAACATGATTTGGCAACAGAGTCGATGTAGGGTTTAAAAGAAAGGGTGAGTCAAAGATAAAGCCTAAGCTATGAGCCTGGGGGACGGGAAGGATGGTGACCCCACTGATGAGGATTGACAGGGAAGAGGGAAAGGAAGGATGAGGGGGGAAGATAAGGAGTTCAGTTTTAGTCATGTTGAGTTTGAGTTGACGTTGAGACATCCAGGTAGATATGTCAGAGAGAGAGCTGGTGAGGTGAGCTTGAATAGATGGAGAGAGAGAGGGAGTAGAGAGAGAGAGTTGAGTGTCATCAATGTAGAGGTGATATTGGAAGCCATGGGAGGCAATGAGTTTGCCTAGGGACAGGGTATAGACAGAGGAGAGGGCCAAGGACAGAGCCTTGGGGAACACCAACTGAGAGTGGAAGGGAGGAGGAGGTGGAGTTGGCAAGAGACTTAATAAATGACAACTTCATAAATCTCAATGTTACAATGTCAATGTTACATTCTCAATAATAAATCTGAGACTAACAGGTAATCATTGTAACCGGTCAACAATAGTTGTCATTCTAAGTTGACACAGCTTTTTTTAATAGAGACAACAATTAACAAAGCAGTTGCTTTTTTACATGAAAATGCTTAAAGAAGAAATTTCAGCAGTTTCATTGCTGTACCTGTAGATTTCCTTTTTAAAAAACACACACACAAAAACTACTTCTATCCACCTTTTCCCTGGAATAACAAATTCAGGGAGGGTTATAACAAAACAAAATATAAACAATTTTTAAAAAAACTAACAAAAATTCAGCCTACCCTTCAGCCCCTTACTCGACTCCAGCCACCAAATAAAATAAATTTAAAACCATCCTGAACATAAATGTTTTGCATTGTTTCTTGAACATGCACATTGCACAGGCTCAAGTTTTGGCAGGGATGAGGCATTCCAAAGCTGGAGCACAGCCACTGAGAACACCTCTGCCCACACACCTCACCCTCCTTACACGGCATGCTGCGGGCAAAGCCAGGAGGCAGATCCCAGCTGACGAAGTGATGGTGATGGGACACAGATAATGAAAAATAAGGCTCATAGAACTTCGGCATGTACACAAACGTGAAGTGGGATAGTCCCACCATGTCTATGTCATCCACTGACAAATATCAACAACTCTTGTTGATTTCAATGGGAATTCTATGCACAAGTTAAAAAAGTCTGCAGCTTTAAGGTTAGCCCTGGAAATGAATCTAACTGGAGGGAAGTTATGGTATAATGCCAGGAGTAGGACACTTCAAACGAAGTTGTTGCCACAATGTCAGGAGAAGTCTCTGTAGACTCATAAACACTCTTTAGAGCAGCACTCCACAACTTGTAGGTCATGAGCCACATGCCCCGTTGTTCTGTATGGCTCTGTGAGTCATAGATTGGGGATAACTGCCCTAGAGGATATTCATAAAGCATTTGTGAACACTGATGTATAATACAACATTCAGACTTTACTACACCTGATCACACACTACTCAAAAAGACTTTTACAGGACATTGTTGGATAACAGGACCACCCAGCAGATGCACAGGCTAAATATTCACCTCTCTGATTTTCCAAAATTCCTTTTATGGTTATTTCTAGTTTTAGAATGTAACACAATGTGTGGTGCTTTTTACTTGCAGATTTCAATAGAGAAAGATGGCCTAGAAGGACATCAATTCACTGGTTGTCTATTTATCCAGCTTACTGAGGATTGTGCCAGACGACACCTGACCAACCTGCTGCACCCCACTGTACATTAGAGTGAGCAGATGGCTTTCTTTACCCTCAGTAGCATCACCCTGCAGCATTGATGAGAGAAAACAAGACCAGGACACTACAACCACCACCTTAGTGTCATAGGCTCTTTTCACATGAGATATCCCTCTCGTCCCCATGTGGGTGACTGGGTAGACTGCGGGGCGGCATCTGTGTGACCGCCAGTGGGGATGTGTGTGTGTGTGTGTGTGTGTGTGTGTGTGTGTGTGTGCAGGCTCCTGCACTCCACCCATTGCCCACACATGGAGGCACTGGGGAAAGCAGAGGTGCCTCTGTGGTGGAGATGGGTGGAGGTGCGTGTGCATCCATGTAATGGGCCACACGCGCCGCACACACGCTGCTGCCTCCACCCATGCCACCCCCTCCACCCATCCCCCCCCCACACTGGCGTCTCTCAGGTCTGTTTAAAAAGGGTCATAGTCTTCTCTTTGTTCTCATCTGTGCTGCAGGATGATGTTACTTGGAGTGGAGACCAGGAATGAGCATGAATCATGAGATGATTATTAAATATTTATCATCTTAATTATTTATTAAACATTTGAGAGCCAGTCTGGTGTAGTGGTTAAGTGTGCAGTACTGGAACCAAAAAGTAGGGGGAGGGCCCTGGTTCAAGGCTTGTCTTAGCCATGAACTTGCTGGATGACCTTGGGCCCATCACAGACTAACCCACTTTGCAGGGTTGTAGTGAGGATTACTACTTGAGTGAATTATAGGGGTGGGAATTTTGGTTCCTCCGATACAGTCGGTATTTTGCTGTACCGGCAGTATCGGATTAATCCAGTAATTGGGGGTACCAGTACCGGTTCCCTGTGCCGGATTTTTTTACATGGCGGCCATTGAAATGAATGCCCGCAATGTAAAAGAAGCAAACAAACAAAAAAACTCACTTTCCCTCCCCCGTCCAGGCTGCGCGGGTGGAAAGGGGGACACCCCCCACCCACCCTGCTCAGCCTGGATTAAAAAAAATATTTTTTACACCAAGTCCCTGCTAGTGCAGGCTCCAGGCCGGCGACTCGGACCCCGCATCGGCAGGTTCGGGCGGCGGCGGCTGCAGCACGGCAGGCCGGCGGCTTCAGCGCTGGCTGGCTTCAGCGCTTTACTAGGCCTTCTGGGGAACTTCCAGGTTTCTCTGGAAGGCCTAGTAAAGCCGCCGGATGGCCGTGCTACAGCCGCCGCCCCCACCGCCCGGAACGCAAAAGGTAGGCGATCCCTGGGTGGGGGGTAGGGTGATCCCTGGGATGGAGGGGTGTTAAACCACCCCCACCCCAGGGATTACCCTAGTACCTGCTGGTGCGGGGTCTGGGTCGCCGCCGCCAACACGGTAGTGACCTGGAGCCCACGCTAGCAGGGACTTTGGGTAAAAAAAAATTATTATTTTTTAAAATCCAGGCTGGGCAGGGTGGGTGGGGGTTGTCCCCCCTTCCACCGCACAGTCTGGGAGGGGGAAGGGGGAGGTATTGTTTTTTTCCCCCATTGATTTCAATGGGGATAGTTCCCCATTGAAATCAATGTAAAAATACTGGTACCGGTATACCAGTTCTAATCCGGTAAACCTGTTTTGGGGAAACTGTTATCTGGTAAAACCGGTATCCGGTTTTTTGCCTGAAGTCCCACGCCTAGTGAATTAGGTTAATGGTTAATTGCCAACACATCCAAAATAAGACAAGAGGTGAAAACAGACATGACGCTAACCATCCTTGGTGGTCATTTATGCATGTTTCAGGGCTGCATAGGGCACCAATTCAGCCCTGCAACATGCATGAATAACCACCAAGGGTGGTTAAAGGGTGGTTAGCGTCATGTCTGTTTTCACCCAAGGACTCCAAGTTTGGGTTTTAACGGCCACGCTCTTTATTCGAATTGTGATTAGGCTAAGTGGGGTAACTGCGTCTAAGCAATTCAGGTCCAGCACTCCCAACTTATATAACCATAATTACCATAACCAAACAAGACTTGGCCTGGATGTGCCCTCCAGTGCCAGCCCAAAAAACCACGTCTCCCCTTCGCTCACTGCCCCGAGGCCATGATTGAAGGGGACAATGTCCTTCAGGACTGGAGCAAGGATAAAGCGCCGAAGGATTGAGGACTGTGCTTGTCCTTGCCCTCCTTCTGACTGGCATCTCTCCCCAGGATATGACCCTTGTGCTTGCCGTGCCCTGCTTTTGCACCAGGTGTCACCTCCCCATCTCTTAAGGAGATGTCTCCAATTGCTATTTACTTAACTATTTACCACCAAACAGTGCTGGACCCCTGCAAGAGTGTGACAAAACCTCTTGGCAACGCAACGCCCTCCTAAACTAACCTACAAGCCTGATGGGCCAAATGTGCAACCAGAAAAAACAGTGAGGAAGGCAAAAAACCAGGAAACCCTTGTGACCAAATTGGATCACCTGGAAAATTCCTTCCTGGCCCCTGAAGGCAGGCGGATATCATCCCACAGTGCTTCAGGGAGGGAGGGAGGGTGGGGCTTGTGGCTCTAGGCTCCCTTGCCGGATGACGAGGGAGCCGCCCGAGCCGGCAGTGAAGCTCCTCCCCTTCCGGGGGAGGGCCCTCCATGCCGCGCTACCGGGTTGGCCTGAAAACCGTTGCCAGGGGAACCCTGGCCGGACTTGGCTGATGTTCCCACCGGCTCGATTCACCCATTCTGTTTCCCACTGCAGCTAACTTGCTGCAGCAGGGAGTGAATAGACACCCGATCCCCCTTGTTCTTGTCTCTCCCTCAAGGGAGCACGGCAAAGGGACCACTGGCCACCATTTGCTGGTGGCCAGGGGCTATTGTTAAAGTTAAGCTGAAATGTGAGCCACCCTAATGGAAAGGGTAGGTTACAAACATAAATAAAATATTTTAGTGTTCAAAGTGGTTTACAGTATTTCATCTGCAATGCACCACAACCCTGTGAGGTATGTCATTATTCCCATTTTGCAGATGGGGAACTGAGGCTGAGAGATAGTGACTTGCCCAAAGCCATCCAATGAGTTCATGGATAAAATGGGATTTGAACCATTGTCTTTCAGGTACAAATTCAACACCTTATGCCCTAGGCTCCATGGGCTCTCTTTATGAGTCACACAGCTACACATGTATGATGATAGGTATGTGTGGCAGAAAGTGGGAGAGGAAATCTGCTTGTACATCCCATCTCCACATACCTGTGCAAGGTTACCTCACAACAGAGACTGTGATGGCCAATGGCCAAACTCAAGGCTCAGTTTTAAAGATAAAATATCTGTAAGCAGAATGTAAACCTTGGCTATTATTTTAAAATTCTGTGTATTTTTATTTCTGCTTCTGGATTGTTTCATCAGGCAGCTTCACAGAACAGGAAATGTGGCATTTGTTTTGTCCTTATCTCTCTTGCTCATGTTTTTACTTGCAGCAGAGATGCAGGCCTATGTGTGTGTGCACAGCGGTGCGACATTCCGCACATTCACACGAGAAAGATCTATGTCAAGAGCACAATGGCTTATTTTGTCAGGTTCTGGGGCAAAGGATCAGGGGAATGTGTGAAGAAAAACAACAGCACAATAGTTGTATTTGCACTATTTCCCCTACCAAGATCATACTTAGGAAAAGAAAGCTAGTTATTTCGCAGACTAAAAGATGGCTGGTAAATTTACAGGCATGTCATTTTAGTAGATGAAATACTTGCACCTACTAGAGCCATGCATTGGCTCAGAAACTGGACTGAAACAAGAAGAGGCCTGAAGTGTCTGTGGAGTGCTGTGACATCATAGTGCTTCACGGGATAGGGCTGCATCAGGAAATGGGAGGGGGAAACATATTAACCCACCCCTTTTCTGGTGTATTTCTCTCCTGTGGAGCATTGTAACATCATGGTGCTCTGCCAAGCTGAGTCCTTTTTTGCCAGGGCATCTGACCCAACCTGAGTCTCAGGAACTTGAGCCAGAGGGATTCCCAAAGTGAACTGAGCCTGACCAGACCTTTTGTGTAGCAATAGTAGCTTAGACAGCCGCTGCTTTAGAGTATCTCCCCAAGACTTTCAGCAACACAGCATGAGTGATGTCACTGGCCCTCATCAGATGGTGATTCAGCTCTTAGCACTCTGCTTAATGTGGTGATACTGAACCTGCCAAAGCCACCATTAGTGGAGGCTTTTTTGCTTTTCAGTTTTGGTGGGTTTTTGTTTGTTTCTTTCTTAAAAACAAAACACTTTTCTAATTCATATCAACCAATTCTCTTACAACTTATGGCCTCTCATTAGTTTGCCACTGCTCACGAAACAAGAATCCTATCTCCATAACCATTATGGGGAACATTCCGCCCCCACCTCCCACCACAAGTGTTTTGGCAGCTTTATTCCTCTTTTCATAAGTGACATAAACCTACTGAAAAATTAAGGATTAAGACCACACCTTCAGTCACGGGCCAGTCCGCACATATTTTGGCTCTGGGAGAGAATCCGGAAGCCAAAATAAGTGCTGTGTTTGGCCAGTGCGAAATCCCCCCCTGCGTGGCTTTGCCGGCAAACACCCGGAAGAGAGCAGAGCAGTCTCAGCTTTTATACCAGCCAAATCCCACTCCTATTTTGGCTTCCGAATTCTCTCCTAGAGCCAAAATATGCACGGACTGGCCCGCCACTGAAGGTGTGAACGCGGTCTAGGCCACTTTTACATGTGACGCAAAAGAAACGACTCTGAAGTTGCACCTCAGGGAAAAGTCGTACAGGGGGTGTTTACACATCCACCGCGCTACCAGAAGTGGCGTGCTGGCCGTTCTTGGCAGTGGTGGCGGCTGGAGACGCGAAGCTTTGCAGGCTTTCAGAACGTATCTCTTCAAAGCTCCGCGTCTTCAGCCACTGCCAAGAATGGGCAACACGTCACTCCCGGTAGCGCAGGGGATGTGTAAACACCCCCAGCGCAACTTTCTTCTTGAATGCAGGGCTCCGGAGGCGCTTCTAAACGTGTTGTATAAAAGTGGCCTAAGTCTCCTAAGTGCTTTAGTCAGTTCTGAAAATAGACTGAAGTGCTTTCAAAACACTGAACCTGCAGCCACACAACTATTGTAAACACCCTATGATTGCAACCACCACATGCTCTGTTTCCTCTCTCCCTTCAAATCCCTCATAAAATCTCTCTCTTCTTTCAAGCTTTCTATAGCTCCCCACCCTCATAGGCTGCTCACTGATGTTCCTTCTATTGTTCTTTCATCTAGGGTCCCCTTATCCCCTGTAACTAAGCTAAGCATATGCACCTGTGACTTCTCAACTTAGTGACTATATTCCTTTCTCACCCAATGTTCTCTTGCCTATCTTAGTTTGTAAGCCTCTTGGGGCTGGGACCTGTCTCTAATTAATGAATGATCGTTCAGTGCCAGGCACACTTCTGGAGCTACATAAATAGTAACAACAACAATAAATAGATAGAGTGTAACATTAAAGGTCAAGCTCAACTGAAGAACCCCACTAGATCCAATAAGCAACCTCTTCATCCTGAAGAACTTTGGGAAGTACACTACTGTACTCACCTTCCCCATCAGGGCTCATATTTTCATAAGAATCCCAGCGAATCAGTGGGTCTGATGTATTGTAGTCAACTATCACTCCTTGGTCATTCTGCAGATGTTCACAGCCTGAAAGAGTAATGACTCAGTAAGAGACAGAATAGACTATTCCTCTTCCTCCTCCTCATCCCGCCTGTATCTTTGTTTTTATTCATTTATCTATTATATTCATGCACACAAAGTGTACATATAACATTTATATCCATATAACCCCCTCTGACCAAGTGTTGTACAGCTTATATGTTGCAATAACCTCAAATTCAGAAATGCAGGGGGAAAAGGAAGCAAGTTAAAATGCCACAACTAAACATTATGGAAAACAAGATTAACATTAATACTTCATTAAGGTAGGAACAGATAGTTTAACTGAAGGCTGTTGCAAGAGAAGAATTGTCTGGCCTACATTCTAGTCCCCCCACCTAGATAAATGCATGTGTCTGCAACATTAAACATACATATTCAAAATATAAACCTCTCAAAACAGTACCCCCAAGTAGGGCTGAAACTAATTCCCTGGGCAGATTCCATCCCCGATGGAACCGCTTCGTCCAATCTAGGCCTGATGGAATGAGACCCAGTCACAATGTGATCCCCATTCTGTTAGAGATCCAGATCAGCTGCCATCCTAGTGCAACATCATCCTGTGCATACACAATTAGCAAAATACTCTGAGCTTGTGCAAAAAAAAATATTTTGGTCATTGTGCATGAGCAAGATGGCATCACGCTGTTTCATGCGCTGCAGTACAGCAACATCTTGCGTAGTGGCCAATGTGATATGCAGACATGCAGTGTGGTTAAAAAGAAAAAAGAAAAGCCATGTCTGACCTCTATGTACAGGGCTGAAACTGCGGATAGTATCCATGGATGCAAGTGGGCTGGTATGTTTCAGTACTACACCAAAGTATCCCCATGACAATGAAGACAGGAATTTAAAATACCATAGAAACAACTGAAAATGCATGTAAACTGATGATACTGTAGAATTTATAATGGAAAAACTCATGCCTACCTCTTGCAACTAAAATCCAGTAGATCTCCAGTTTGCATAATGCTGCAAAAATGGTGCTTCCATGCAAACTTCATGATCTTATGCAAACTAAAAATGTACCTGGTATTTTAGACACATGGGGTTGGTCGTGGGGGTGGGGGGAGTAGAGCTGAAAGGAGTAACTGCAACAGTGGGTATACTTGTTGGAACTGCAGTACTTAACTTGACCCAGTAACATTGGGTACCAATCAATACCTAATTAGTGCCCCAACAGGTTACCCGATGTACCAATTTATCATGTTTTGTCCCGATTGTTTTGTTAAACTTTCTGTACTGATTCCACCCTCCCCCGAGTTACATAAGAAGTACCATACTGGATCAGACCAGAGGAGTGAAGGAGACCAGGCCTGAGAGTGTCGGGAGCCACTTCTGGTAACAGCTCCGTTTCACGTTTGGTACCTGTGGGGCGCTTTCTGGGAGTGGGGCTAGGTGCCGTGAGAGGAAGAACTGCCCCTGATAGAGAGCCTGCGGGACGGAGCGCCTGATCGGGCTCACCTGCGATCTAGGGGGAAGCGGATTGAAAAGGAGATGTCTCACCTGCGGCTGTGCCGCAGACACACGCCCTGGGCCGCATGCCTAAGGGGTGCGCGCGTGCACGGGCGTGCCCTTGTGCACGCAACCTTAGGTGCAGGTCAGGCACACCAGGTTTTTCTCGGCTGATATCTATTCATGGCCATGAAGAATTCTAAACGTACTAGGGTGGAAGCTGCCATCTCCTCCCCACCTCCGGATAAATTGTTAAAACAGCGGAGAATGAAAAGCTTTATGGTGAGATCGCCTTCGGACCCGCCTGCTGTAAAGCCCGGACTGCTGACTGACCTCCCTACTGGGAATTTTTTTTCAGTTTTGTCTTCATCATGTACTTTGTTGGGTGGTGAATTTTGTGACCTGTTAACTCCCCTAACCCCCTCGGAAAGCCCTTTGACCCCTGGTGCCCAGGTACCCTCCAATAGCCTTTGGGTAGCTGGCGAGGAGGTTGGCTTGTCCAGCTTCCTCTCTAAGCATGTAGCGTTAACTACAGAAATGATGAAATTTATGTTTGCCCAGCTGAACCAACTTAATGATAAGGTTGAGGCACTGAACCTGTATTTATGCCGAGATGTTCAGTCTAACAGTGGCCCGGGGTTGCGGTATGATCATATGAGGGATCTCATTATGTCTGGTGCAGGCTCTGATAACCCCCTACCAAAGGGGTTGGGGAAGGCGGGCCTTGGCTTTGAATGCTCTACTAATGGCCCTCTGCCTTTTACTTCAATCATACCAGCAAAAGCCAAGACGCTCCCCATTAGGCCCGAAGGCCTCCGTTTAATGGGTTCAGAGAGGCTGGTGCCTTTTAGGGCCTCCCCTTGTAATTTGATTTTCATGATATTCCCCCTGGCGTCCGGACAATTCCCTCTCTGGAGTACCCCTCTTGATGTTGCAGAACACCTACGGCTATTAATCCATAAACCCAATACTAGACAAAATATCATTTCTGTCGCTATTATCTCTAATTCAAAAGACCGCCATATGGTAAACATCCTGTTTGACTCCCCGACCTGGGTTTCCCTGGTTCTGGGAAGTCTGGCAGTGCTAAATTATAAACTTATATTTGTGCCCAGAGTGTTTCAGTCAGACCCAGAGCGTTTTCTTATGGCTAAGTGTGACCTCCAACCTCAGGGGACTGGGGCTGATTTGATTGATTCTGGTCCCTGTCATTTACAGGTTCCCAAAGGGGTAACCGGAGCGGATTTGCCCCTTGTGGGGCGCTCCTCTCTGGGTCGGCTTCTGGGACATGAGGTGGGTGCTTTGGGGGGAGAGGGTGTTGCCAGCACCCCTCAGTTTGTGATTACTGTGCCGCTTAGGGCTTCTGGCCTGGGACTCAGCTGTTCTACTGCTGAGAATCAGCCCATTTCAAAAGGCCCCGGTGCGGCGTTTTCACCAAATGCTGCTCTGCAGGAGGGAGCATGGAAATCGATCCTTTGATCCTGGGATTGGCCCCTTTTAGGACATCTGGGCTGTGTTCCTCTTGCTCGGGTCCTGCTCAATCTTCTTTTCCTGAGGAACAAAAGGTTCTTCTGGACATGTTTGTGTCCCTATCTAAAAAACTGGGGGACTTCAAGTCACGGAAGAAGTTTTTCCATTCCTTCCTCTCCCTTGACAAAGGGCAGTGGCCAGTGTTGGCTGTTAAGAATGTCTTGTCCCCCTTTGTCCCTTCGAACTCCTACTCCTTGGTAGAAGGAGTTGGTGGCGCTAGGCTTAAAATCCTTGGTGCCCCTCTCCCCCGCCCCCCTGGCCAAATGTGTAGCCGAGAGGTTAATCTACTCTTAGAGGCTGTTTCCCTTTGTAGATCTCTTTCCCCAATAGCCCCGGTGGCCGGCGAGCCATTTGGGGGTGTAAGGAATATTGGGAGGCATGGCTCTTTTGCCCAATCCCCTTCCACAACTGTGTTAGAACTAGTATCTTCATTGCTCTCTTGTTGTAGCAATCCTCTAAAGATCTATCCGCCCTTGAGTGGTGCCAAGGATAGGGATGGTGCCCTTCACCTGGTCGTGCCCTATCCACCATCAGGCAAATGACAATATGCACAGGTTTCTACAATTTTTAGGTTCCTTAGCTGGAATATTTCTGGGTGGAAGTCTCGCTGCCAGGATGTTGACTTTTTTGGATGACTACAGTTTTATATTATTACAGGAAACATGGTCCTTAGCTGAGTTTGTTTGTAAGGGGTTCTTGGTATTCTGCTCAAATGCTCTTCCCCCTGCCCGTCCCGGCAGGCCCAGTGGGGTCCTTGCCCTTCTTGTTTCTATGGCTTTACAAAACCCAGGTTATATTGTGTGACTCAATAGGAGCTTAGTTTGCCTTGTTTTATTGTGTGCTCCCCTCTGGGATGGAGGTGTTGTTTGGGAATGTTTATCTCCCCCCAACTTCTTCCCCCCTTTTTTGTCTGATATCTGGGATAGAGTCAGTGGGATGTTGTTCAGGGCCTGTAGCTCCTATCCTGGGGCCATAATACTTCTGGGGGGTGATTTTAACATCAGGCTGGGTGTTCCAGCCTCTGGGCAGGTTTTCCCTAGACTTGATGACTCCGAATATCCTTTGTGTGCCCATCTTTCTAGGGACATTGTAGTCAGCCCTGGGGCTGGCTGCCTGGAAAAATGTATGACTGAGTTTGGGTTATTGGTTCTGAATGGTTGTTCGAGGGGGGACCCCGAAGGGGACTTTACTTATCATTCAGCCCAGGATTCCAGCACTATTGATTACTTCTTGGTATCAGACCTCTTTTTTCCCAACATTTTGAATTTTTTTGTAATCCCGAAGTACGAAACCAATCATCTCCCAATCAAATTGTTGTAAGTAGATCCCTTTGGAAGGACAAGGCTGGAGACTGAGTCAGGAGGTGAGGGGGCGGGCCTTTCCTGTGTTAAGTGGTCTGACGACCTAAGACTAGCTTTGGGGGATTTTATCTGGGGGAAGGAGGTCGGGGTGTTTATTGGTAGGATCATGGCGGGGGAGGATGACCATCTGGCAGCCTTTGAGGGATTGATGGCCCTTTTACTTCCTCTGCTAGTGACACAGAGAGCTGTGGCCCCTAGGAAGGTGAAATATTCCCCCTGGTTTGATAAGGACTGTCGCCTTATGAGATCTAAATTGTGCCAGCTTGCAAACATATTGAGGAGGGATGCTTCCTTGCCCGTTAGGAAGGCCCTGCAATCCCTAAGAAGAGACTATCGTCTTCTGGTATCATCCAAAAGACTGGCTGCCCAGAAGTTGGGATGGGTCCAGTTGCAGAAGGCTGCTCTTCAGAGGGACCAAAGGGCTTTCTGGGACCTTATTCGTCCATCTAGGACCGGCGGGCATGGGCATAACATCCCCCCAGAGGTCTGGGAGGATTTCTACGCTAACATCTTTCCCCGTCCCTCAAAGGGCCCGGTTTGTTTGCCCTCGAGGGACAGTTTGCCAGCTTGGCCCCCAGTCTCTAAAAAAGAAGTTATTACATTTATTTCCAAGCTTCGTGCAGGGAAGGCTCCCGGTGAACATTTTATCCCCCCTGAGTTGCTGAAGTGTGAGCCTGAATGGTGGGCCAATTTTTTACTCCCCCTCTTCTCATCGATTAACGAGTCGGGGGTGATGCCAAAGGCCTGGCTGAGCGGTATTGTGGTCTCAATTTTTAAGAAGGGCGACCCCTCTCTCCCTGGGAATTACCGTCCCATCTGCCTCCTTAGTGTGCTAGGGAAGCTTTACACCAGGTTTTTGTTGGGGAAAGTCCTGGCTTGGGTGGGGGAGACCGATTTTTTTGAACCTGAGCAAGTGGGTTTCCAGAGTGGTAAATCCACTCTGGATCAGATATTTGTCCTTTGTCTTTTGGCTGGGAAATATGTAGCTTGTCAGGGCAAATTTTTCCTAGGCTTTATTGATCTCAGCATGGCTTTTGACTCTGTTAACAGGGAAAGGCTATGGCTCAAATTGAGGGCTACTTCAATGGACCCACGCTTAATTTATTTATAAATTAAGGTCCATTGTAATAATCAAATCAGAATACGCTCTGCCCTCGCCCATCCGCTAACTAAGGCAGTCCTGGTACGTCGTGGTGTTAGGCAGGGTTGTCTCCTGGCCCCGGTATTGTTCAATCTCTTCCTCAATGACATGATCCCCTTTCTGAAGGCAACAGATACTCATGCTCCCTGGAGTGGCGCCAGGAGGGTCCCAGCTCTGCTGTACGCCGATGACACGGTTTTACTTTCTCAGACTCTTGTTGGACTTACAATGTTTGGGGGACTACTGAGATAGGGAAGATCTTTGAATTAATTTTAGTGAAACAAAAGTTATGATAATGGGGCACCAGGGTGCCCAAAAGATGCACCAATGGAGGATCAGAGATAATATCATTGAGCAAGTCAAAGTATTTAAGTACTTGGGAGTAATCTTTGTTTCTTCCTCGAGCTGGGAACCCCATATGAAGGCGGTAAGATTACAAGCTAGGAGATCCTTGGCCACTATCTTTGGCTAGTTCTTTAAATGTGGGGGGAAACTGGTAATGCCGGCACTGCAGCTCTTCAGAGCCAAAGTTATTACACAGTGCCTCTATGCCTTCCCCGCTTGGGGTCTTGCTTTTCTTTCTGATCTAGAATCCATTCAGAACCAAATGCTGGGCTCAGTTATGGGGCTCCCTAGGGGAACCCCGCAGGTGATTCTGAGGCTCGAATCTTTTAGCCCATCTATCAGGTCTAGGGCCTTGTTGTTACTTTTGAATTACTGGGTGAAGGTGCATCTGTTCCCACCTCAGGATAATTCTTTCTTGGCCTTGTCAGTGGCTGTGGGGCTTCATAATCCCTGGGCGGGCTGGATAGAGGCGGAACTTAATCATTTGGGCTTCTCTTGTGATTCTCTGGGGCCCTGTTGGCCTTGCTGGCTCCTTGAGCCTCATACGGCAACGTCTGTTGGATCAGGAGCTTCAAAATGAGAGGGCCTTGTTGGCCGCCCAGAAAATCGCCCTCGAATATCCAGTGGCTGACACCTCCTGTCCGAGTACCAGCTATCTAGTCTCTTGGCTGGACTCAGGACAGAGAAGGGCCTTCACCTGTTTTAGGTGTAACATCTTCCCTTTAGCCTTGTTAGAAGGGTGATATAATGGGGTCCCGAGACATGAGAGGGTTTGCCAGCTCTGTGAGCTGCAGGAACTGGATTCCTGCAGTCATATATTTGTTAGATGTGCAGCTCTCAGTGGCCCCAGACGGGAGTTCTTGGGCCATTTTTTTGTAGGTCCTCAGAACTCGGGTGCTTTGTCTAAGACCCTTCTCAATTATACTGACTCTGAAATGTCTAGATTAGTTGCAAAATTTTGCCAGTTCTATTTGTGGATTAGGAAAGCACGTTTGGGCTCCACTGTAAACTGATGCGTTTCCTATTTGGGATGTTATTGTCTTTATTCTTTGTTTTGAATTTTGTGATTATATTATCTTGTAATAGCCTTTTGGCTTCACAATAAATATATACACATACTGGGTCAGACCAATGGTTCATCAACCCCAGCATCCTGTCTGTGACAGTGGCCAACCTCTTTCTCTTGGGAGAAGTACCCAACAGGTCACAATGGGCAATCCATTCCCTGTTGTTCCAGGTCCTCAACAGTAAGAGGTTATGTTCCCAAAACCTACTTGGTTAATAGTCATTAATGAACCTCTCCTCCAAGAACTTATTCAATCCCTTTTTAAAACTAGCTGCACTACTGGCCGTGACCATTTTCTCTGGCAGTAAGTTCCACAGGTTAGTTGTGTGCTGAATGAAAAAAATACTCTCTCATTTGTTTTAAATCTGCTACCAGTTAATTTCATGGAGTATCCCCTTATTCTAGTACGTAACCACTCCCTATTTATGTGCTCCTCACCACACATGATTTTATAAACTTCTATCACATCCCCTCTCAGTTGTCTCTTATCCAAGCTGAAGAGCCCCAAACCTATCAAGTAGAGGTGGGACCCCGGGCCCATTACCGGCTACCGGATTTACCAGTTACCGGTTCTCTAAAAACCGGATTCCCGGATTAAATCCGGTATACCGGTACCGGATTTATTTCATTGAGTTCAATGGGGCGCTGTGTCCCCATTGAAATCAATGAAATAAATTAATTCCTTCCCCCTCCCCCTCCCAGGCTGCGCGGGTGGAAGGGGGGACACCCCCCACCCACCCTGCCCAGCCTGGATTTTTGTTTAAAAAAAGACTCAGAGGCGAGCCCACCCCCCAGCACCAGCGGCCGCGGCGTCCCCGCAGCCGCCGGTAAGTATGACCCGATCCCTGGGG
>QEPC01007782.1:338454-438596 GCA_003113815.1 Sphenodon punctatus
GCACTGAACTTTAGTAGGGGTGATCCCTGGGGGGTTGGGGGGGTGTTAAACACACACACACCCCAGGGATCGGGTCATACTTACCGGCGGCTGCGGGGACGCCGCGGCCGCTGGTGCTGGGGGGTGGGCTCGCCTCTGAGTCTTTTTTTAAACAAAAATCCAGGCTGGGCAGGGTGGGTGGGGGGTGTCCCCCCTTCCACCCGCGCAGCCTGGACTCGGGAGGTTTTTTTTTTTAAACTTTTTTGGTGGGGCTTTAAGTTTTTACATTGCAGCCATTTTTAAATGGCTGCAATGTAAAAAAAATCCGGTACCCGGAATCCGGTACCCGGACTGGATTTACCGGGTGGAATCCGATAATGCCGGTACGCCTGGTACCGGCATTATCGGATACCGGATTTACCAGTTTTCCCGCCCCTACTATCAAGCCTCTCCTCATATGGGAGTCATTCCATACCCTTGATCATTTTTGTTGCCCTTCTCTGTACCTTTTCTAGTTCTATGTCTTTTTTGAGATGGGGCGACCAGAACTGCACACAATACACCAGGGGCAGCCATACCATAGATCTCTACAGAGGCATTACAATATTTTCAGTTTTATTCTTTATCTCTTTCTGAATGATTCCTAACATTGTTTGCTTTTTTGAAAGCTGCCGCACACTGAGCTGAGGATTTCAATGTACTGTCCACAATTACTCCAAGAGTGCTTTCCTGAGTGGTAACTCCTAATTTAGAACCCAGCATTGCATACATATTATTTGGGTTATTTTTTCCCTATGTGTATCACTTTGCACTTGTTCACATTAAATTTCATCTGCCATTTGGATGCCCGGTCACTCAGTCTCACAAACTCCTCCTGCAATTCTTCACAGCCCACTTGGGTTTTAACTACCGGGTACTGATTAACTGTTTACCAATTGGTAAAACAGTAAGTCAGTAACTCGGTAATGGTAATACCCAGTATTTTGGGGAAACTGGGTGCCCAAGCTTGGTACTTGGGTACCCGATAGACCTGAAAATGCATCTATTACCTGTGGGTAGCAAATGCACTACCTATTTCAGCTCTTGGGGAGAAAGAGTGAGGCTGAGAGGAAAGACAGGAGAGATTGGATGGGGCCAGCACGGGAACCTTGGAGGGGGAGTGGATCCAGTGGGACAGGAGCTAATGGTGCCAAGTGAATTAAAAGGACTGGGGGTGAAGGGGAAGAGGCAGTGGATCTGGAAGCATTTAGCATCAGAGCTTTGGGGGGCGGGGGGGAGAGAAGCTCAGCTGAAGAAGCCCCTTTGGGAACAACTTTCTTGTTCCTTCCCCAGGGCCTTTCTTCTTGTTTCCTACTGCTACTTCATTCTCTCCCAGGCAAGAAAGGAGCGGGTGGATCCTTGCAAAGAAGTTTCACAAAAGGGGAGGTCCCCTCATTTCTCACAGGAGGAGAGGAGGAGACAGAGCTTCTGGGTTCTTCTTGTAAAATTGGTATGGCTATTCCCTGTTCCCCCCACCTCTCACCAAAAAAGTCCCTAGAGTTGCTGTCAAGGTGTGTGAGTTCTCCCCTGTGTCTCATTGTCTTTTTCTTCTTCAGAAGGCTGGATAATGAGGGAAGCAGTCAGTGAAGTTGCACATAGGCCAAAGTGTTTCCCCCAGGACCTCTAGATCACCAGAAAAAACAGAATTGCAAAGTCTTGCAATTTAACTGCAAGTCTCATGATTTTAGGAAGCTGAAAGTCAAAAGACCCATGACAAGACTGTAAGAACCTCTCATTTCATTTTTAAATATTCATGATTGCAGATACAAGCTTGAAAATGCGGGGTGTGCCCTCTAAGCTTGGAAAGCTAGTAAAAACATGGCATGTTCGAACACCACATGCAAATATTAATATGGACAATGTAAAAACACCACAGCTCATGAACACCATTAATAGTTCCTCATTACTGTTCAGCAGGGAAGCAGAGGAGCAGATGAAAGGAGGTTCATCCACGCACATTCCTCTGAAATCACTCACGGTGAAAGGTTTGCCTGGTACATCTGGCAGCACATCGGAGTTTGCTCTGCCAGACATACTTGGGATTTTCAGCAGTGGCTGAGGACTTAGTTCTCATCATCTTTGTCTCATCCTGTTATGCAAATAGCATTAGGAATTTTCAAAAGTGGATGGCTGAAGTTGAAAACCTAAATCTACACTTAGTCATGCCAACTAGACCTGAAATGGCTACTTAATTTATTATCTGTGGGTATTATTATTTGCACAGCTATAGTTTTGGCACTACACACACACACACAAAGACCTAGCATTCTACTCACATGCTACATGCTGTAGAACCAAGGACATAGCTGCCTATATACATAATTAAGATTTAACAACTTAAGCCCTTATACCAGAGTTAATGGTCTCCCCTCTCCTGCTCTTAACCAGCTAAACCTTGTCAGTTAAAATGAACAAAGGGAATCTGATAGTGGACAGCTATGACTGGGAAAGGTCAGCTGACTGCAGTAGGTAATAAAAAGCCCACAGTTCACAGAATGGGGAGGGGGAGCAATGGGTATATAAGAAATTGAATGAGAACTACACCTCTGTGTCAGAGAGAGAGCCTGGGAGTAGGGGTTTGGTGCAAAACCTAAGGGGGAAAATGCTGTGGGAAGAGTGACTATTGTGTGTTGGAACAAACAGCTGAAGCAGGGCATATCCAAGGACCCACAATAAGGCTCTTGTGTATTTAGTTACAGGGATTCTCAGGCATGGGGAAAGACCTTAAGACAGCGTGTTTTCAGATGAGCAATTTGATGGGGGAGGGGGGTCAATGGCTGCTGAGTGGCTCTGCCTTAGAGCACCCACACATATGGAGTGCATGAGGAGTGATTCAAATGGGCAGCCTCAAGCATGGCCACAGAGGCAGCCGCTGCACATTTGGCCTGTCTCGCATGGTGCACTCCGGATTTACCAACAGTGTTCCATGAGTGGCTGAGAGTAGGTGTTCCATGGCTTGTGGGAAAGCACATCCAGCTGCTCCACCTTCACACAAGTGGTTGGATCCATAGTGGCCATGTGGAGCATCATCTCATCTGAAAATGCCCAAGGTGACCTTGAGTAAAAACAGATGTGACACTGGCCCGCTTTGGCCCACTGTGGCCTGGGACCCACCAGCATGTCTGTTTACATGCCACAAGATATTAGCCCAGGACTGCAAAAGGTAGGCAGTTAGCCTGGTCTGCTTCCTTGGAAAATCTCCGAGGACACAGCCCGGGCTAAGGGCCGTCTACGTGGGCCAACACCAGCTAACATGTAGAAAAGCAGTCCCCCATAATTGTATCCTCTCAGATACCGTAGCTGTGTAGTGAATTACATTCCCCTGCACCTGTTGAAAAATAATCTGATTCATCTCAAGAATAACAGAAACAGAAGTAATAACTTGAACTGGTTTTTGTTTTTTTTTAACCATTCTCCTTATACATGCTGGATACTGCTCAAGAAAAACATAACCTCGACACTGGATTAGAGACAGTAGAAATTGAGCATGAGGTGATGGAGGCACCATCTGGTCCATTTTTTTGGGATGAGTTTCAGGAAGTGATGCTAGCCGATGATGTGGAGATCCTGTGGTCGGTTAGGGTCACCAGTTGTTCCTTGCCCGTCCTGGTTGGTGAAAGCCTCCTGGGAGATACTGAGGCCAGTGCTGGTGGGGGTTATCAACGCGTCCCTTCGGCAGGGGAGTTTGGCCCTCGGTCTCAAGGAGGCTCTGGTGCGCCCCCTGTTGAAGAAGCCATCCTTGGATGTGGACGCACTCACCAGTTATGACATGTATCTAGCCTTCCCTTTTTAGGGAAGGTTATTGAACGAGCAGTGGCCTTGCAGCTCTAGGCTCACCTAGACAGCATCGGTTTTTTCGACCCGTTTCAATCAGGGTTTTGCCCCGGCCATGGTACGGAGACAACGTTGCTGGCCTTGGTGGATGATCTCCGCCGGGAGATGGATGCAGGACGTTCGACACTACTGGTCCTGCTAGATCTCTCAGCTGCGTTTGATACAGTGGACTATGGGCTGCTGCTGAGACGGTTGCATGACCTGGGGGGTCTGGATGGGACCACCCCTTGGTTGGTTCCAATCATTCCTCTCGGAAAGGACCCAGCGGGTTGTCCTGGGAGCAGAAACATCTAGCCCCCAGGCTCTGGACTGTGGCATTCCGCAAGGTTCAATCCTGTCTCCTTTATTGTTTAATATATATATGCAGCCCTTCGGGGAGATCGTGAGAGGGTTTGGTGTGCGTTACCACCAATATGAGAATGACACCCAGTTTTCCCTCTCTTTTTCAGCCAACCCAGGCCATGCCGTCTCCGTGCTATCTCAGTGTTTGGAGGCCATGGCGAATTGGTTATGACAGAGCAGACTGAAGATAAATCCTGATAAGACAGAGGTGATGGTGGTAGGCCGAGCGGTGGAGGTGTTTCCCCCTCTTGTGGAGTGGGTGCACCCCTCCATGGCCCAGCAGGTTCGGAGTCTGGGGCTGTTATTGGACATGGGTCTCCGTCTAGATCAGAAGGTGGATATGCTGGTGAAGGCAGCATTCCTCCAGATGTATCTGGTGCGGAGGCTGCGCCCGTACATCTCCAGACCCGACCTGGCCACTTTGATCCATTCTCTCATCACCTCAAGACTGGACTACTGTAATGCGCTCTACGTGGGGCTTCCCTTGACGCTGACCCGGAGGTTGCAGCTAGTGCAGAATGAGGCGGCTCATCTCCTAACAGGGACGGGCCGATGAGAGCACATATCACAGGTGCTCCGTGCACTGCACTGGCTGCCTGTAATGTGTCGAGCCAGATTCAAGGTTTTGACTTTGATCTATAAGGCCCTATACGGTCTTGGACCTGGATACCTCAGGGACCACCTCACCCTCCGTGACTCAGGATGGACCCTCCGGTCCGCCAGGGGCACCCTCTTGGAGGTCCCCCACATAAAGCAGGGGGCTACAATGGAGAGAGCGTTCTCGGTGGCTGGGCCCCGCTTGTGGAACTCCCTCCCAGAGGAAGCACAGCTGACCCCATGTCTGTTGGCCTTCTGTTGGGCCTGTAAGACATGACTCTTCTCCCAGGCCTTTGGAGGCAGGGAGGGTGGGTTAAACTGGGGGGGGGGGGGCAGTTAAAACCGTTTTAATGTTGATTTTGTAGATTTTTTACATGTGATAAATTGTTTTATACTGCATGAAAGCCACCCCAAAATGCCATAGGCATGGGGAGTGACATATAAATAAAATAAATAAATAAACCTTTACTATCAATGAAAAGCTTGGATCAAGCTAAAGGAGCTATTAAAATAAGTTCTTTTGTAAAGATTCTCGTCAGACTAAACTGTGTGCTGAGCTGGACAGAAACCAGCTTTTCACAGACAGCAGCTACTACTTGTCTCCAAGCAATCAAACATGTGAAAAATGCAAGAGAAGACTTACAGTACACAGTAAGTGTAGTACAAAAGGTTGGGTTATTTATGACAGACTGAAACAAAAATTAGTTGAAACCTTTCCCACCCCTTATCTTAATCAGAATCAATATTTACCTCTGGAGAGGCAACACATTGTGGAAATAAACCCTTTCTATCTAGTATTTGGCTTAATTCTTTCTTTCTTGGTTGTGGGATGTTCTATCTCATTTTAGATAAATAGATTATGCGACTAATTTGGGCCAGTATATGTGAGGAGCTGAATTCAGAGATAGCAGAAGCAACTTAATTGTTATTTATTTCACTCCTGCTTGTGCTATGCCTGAAGCTAATCCAAAATCTAAATGATAAAATTGTTTATTTCCATGGGGATAATTTATAATGCACTACATGTGAACACCAATAATACAGGTCAATAATAAATATGTAGCATTATATATGATCCATTGCTGGGATAATTTCCCCCCCAAATATTTTATTTATTTTAAATATCTCTCTCATATATTCAAATTACCTTTATTAACAAAATATATTAGTGCCTCTTAATCTCTAATGTAGTTATTCTTACATCACTCTAGTAAGATAGGGAATTATTAACATCCCCATTGACTTGACCTAAGTCATAGAGAAAAGCTGGTAGTGGAGTTAAAATTGGCCTAGGTTTGCCCAAGTCCTGGGCTTTACACCTTAATCCATGGTCCAATGTTTCTTCCATAGTCTGCAATATGCAGTTTTATACTACTGTTGCCAGACATTTATACAAGCTATACCAAGGGACTGTGTGGAACAATATGCAAGTGTATATATAATATATTATATAATATATTATATATAATATTATATAGCATTAATATATAAATGATTTGTAGCATATTAGCAATTATTCTGCTATATTTATCAGGCAAATTGCAACCAATTAGAGTAGTGTAAATCCAAAGTAATTCCATTAAATTCTTAAATAATTTCAAGATAAACTACATTCCAAGTTCTCTGCACTGAAAAGTTTCCAAGATGAAATGTAATTGCTTGCTCTCCTGGGGAGTGAAGTGTGGGGTCTTTGGTATGCTTTTCACTTAAGCTTACAGTGCTTTTAAAACAACAGAAATCATTCTATAGGCAAAAAACTCACCTTGGATTTTCTCGGGGGATGCTGAAAACACCAATTCAACCTTCCCATAATCCGGGAAACGGTCATCTATAAGTGAACAAAATTACTGTCAATGAGATTCTTTTTCAGGAAATGGTAGTAATGCAATCAGAAATCAAGATTGTGCAGACAAATGAATATAGTACATGCTCTCCCTCTTTCCCAACTCAGACTTTTCCAACTGCCTTTTAAAACCGCAAGGATTCCCAATAAAGCAGCATACAATTTTTAAGTCACAGCTTGGATTAAATTCCCAGACCAGTCAAAAAACAGAAAAAAGAACTCCAAATTCCAGCTATTAGTGGTTTTGTGGCTGTTTCTTTAAAAATAGAAACAAAGCCCAACAACTCTTTGGGCAAAATTGAAATCTTGGATCACAAAATAAGTAAAACATAGAGATGCTTAATGGGGTAGGTCACTGGGAACACATTACTTCATGGTGTATACTAGGCCTGAAATGAGCTGTCTCAGTGAGTGCTGTTTCTGTTGGAAGCAGGGCATTTGCCTCCATTCATGCACCATGAAAACTTACTAGCTTTCCTGCTGTTTTTGCCATTTTCTGTTATTTTTTGCAAGTTGAACAGGACTGTTAAGGGGTCAGTCCAATGGGTGATGGAGATGCAAAGGTTCCAGCTAAGTGCCAAGCAAGTGCTTGAAATTGCCCTAAAAGTGCTGTAAAATTGTCGTAAAATTCCCAGAAAGTGCTAAAAAAATCCCAGAAAGTGGCAAAACTGATGGGGAAATGGTGGAAGAGCAATTTCAGTAGAAACTGACCAAGTACCAACGGACACTTACAAGTAGGGACGGGAAAACCGGTAAATCCGGTATCCGATAATGCCAGTACTGGGCGTACCGGCATTATCGGATTCGACCCGGTAATCCGGTACCGGTACCGGATTCAGGGTAGCGGATTTTTTTACATTGCAGCCATTTAAAAATGGCTGCAATGTAAAAACTTAAAGCCTTAAAAAGTTTTTTAAAAAAAACCTCCCCGAGTCCAGGCTGCGCGGGTGGAAGGGGGGACACCCCCCACCCACCCTGCCCAGCCTGGATTTTTGTTTAAAAAAAGACTGAGGAGAGCCCACCCCCCAGCACCAGCGGCCGCGGCGTCCTTGCAGCTGCCGCTAAGTATGACCCGATCCCTGGGGGGGGGGGTGTTTAACACCCCACCCACCCCCCAGGGATCACCCCTACTAAAGTTCAGCTTGCTCTTACCTTGCGGAGCTCCGGGTGCGGCGGCGGCGGGCGGTCCGGCGGCCTCAGCGCCGGCTGTGGCTGCCGGCGTCAGAGACGCTCTAGGCCTTCCGGGGAACTTCCGGGTTTCCCCGGAAGGCCTAGAGCGTCTCTGACGCCGGCAGCCACAGCCGGCGCTGAGGCCGCCGGACCGCCCGCCGCCGCCGCAGCTCCGCAAGGTAAGCGCAAGCTAAGCTATGCACTTTAGTAGGGGTGATCCCTGGGGGGTGGGGGAGTGTTAAACCCCCCCCCAGGGATCGGGTCATACTTACCGGCGGCTGCGGGGACGCCGCGGCCGCTGGTGCTGGGGGGTGGGCTCACCTGTCTTTTTTTAAATAAAAATCCAGGCTGGGCAGGGTGGGTGGGGGGTGTCCCCCCTTCCACCCGCGCAGCCTGGGAGGGGGAGGGGGAAGGAATTCATTGATTTCAATGGGACACAGCGCCCCATTGAAATCAATGAAATAAATCCGGCACCGGCATACCAGATTTAATCCGGGAATCCGGTTTTTAGAGAACCGGTAACCGGTAAATCCGGTAGCCGGTAATGGGCCCGGGGTCCCACCTCTACTTACAAGTACTCCCGAGGTGTCCATATTTCCCTGTGGAACAGGCACATTTGCTCAAGTCTCACTTCAGCCCTAGTCTGCACTGGTTGCCAATAATATTCCGAGCACAAGTAAAGGTGCTGATTTTGACCCATAAAGCCCTAAATGATCTTAGCCCTACATAGATAAAGGACCATCTTCCGCCTTACGTCCCTCTGTGGCCCTTAAGATCAGCCAAGAGCGTCCTCTTGCAAGTTACACCCATTCTCCCAGGCTTATACTAAGACCACTTTAAATGGACGCCACCCACCCAAGAACACCCGGAAACACCCATCGGATGGGTGGGAGAGCGTCTGTGTAAATGTCCATGAGTGGGTGGGGGCACGTGCACGACCCACCCACCGACACCCTCCAACACGCACGGAGCAGCAACAAGGGAGCCGGCACCCTCCGTGGGTGGAGGTGGGTGGAGATGGGTGTTCAACACCTGAGTGTTCGTGTAAAAGCGAAAACACCCACACCCACATTGGCCAGAAAGGGGGAGCCCCACTGTGCCGGCGCCACGGGGCACGCACACACCGCCACGCAGTCACGTCCACAGGGGGTAACCGGATGTCCAGCCACAAACCTGTAAAGGAAGGTGGCAGCAGGGCACATGCACACGGGCTCCCACGATGGTGACCATGAAGGCCCATGAGAATGCCACGGAAGCCGATGCCGCCCCACGCGTGGGAAGCAACATGGCACATGCGTCCCGGCACAGGGCAGAGGGGATGCACCGACAGCCCCCCTAGTTGACGACCCCCAGCCCAGCACCTCCCAAGGACACGGCCCAAGGAGCAGCAGCGAGAGAGAGGTGAGTGCGAGGGAACCCACCCACCTGGGAGGGAAGGGCCGCACTCCAGGCCCTGACCACTGGGCCAGGGAACACAGGGCAACGGGCAGCAGCATAACCCAGTCTCCCATCCCTGCAGGACAGCTCCCAGACAATGGAGCACCGCACCACTGGAATAATGGTCGAAGAGGGCCTCCCAGACAGCCAGATGAGCAAAAGGGAACCCCAGGGGGGAGAGTGGGGGCAGGGCCCATGGGTGGGCGGAGTGGGCCAGCAGGAGTCGTAGTAACCCCTAATGCACTACCCCCAACAGGACACCACCACCACCACAGCTACCACATCCACAGGGCAGGCCCCATGCCACCAAGCCTGTCATCCTCCCACACGCGGATCGCAAAAGGGGGAACCCTGGACAAGCCAGGAGGTAAGGGACTTTATACGTGTGGGGGGGTCCGAAAGGTTCCAGCATGACCTGGTGCACAGCTACAAGACTAGACAGGTCTATGAAGCCATCGCCCAGGAGATGCAGCGGCAGGGGTATAATAGGGATGTCGCCCAGTGCAAGTAGCAGGCAAAGGACTTGACGTCCGGATATAAACATATCAAGGACAACAATCTCAAGTCCGGCCAGGCCATGTGCACAGCCGAGTTCCAGGAGGAGCTGGCATGGATGGGGACATCGTGGCCTCCCGCACACATGGCAGCGCCTTTGCCAGGGGCAGGGCCAACATGCTATCCTCCCTGATAGACCCCACAGACCACCACACTCCGTGCGCACCCACAAGACCCACAGGCCTACCAGCCACAGGGACAGGGGGCACACGCAGAACAAGATTAGACCCGGGACAGCCCCCAGGAAGCGGAGGAACAGGATCCAGGTATGAGCGCTCCAGCAGGGCCGGGGGTTGGAATGGCCCGGACAGAGCCACAGCAGCTGGGGCCGGAACACACTAATGGTACCCCGTCCCATTGCAGCTCAAGGCAGCCTGGAGGTGCACAAGGTGTAGGTTGCGGAGCAGGACGAGGAGGATGAGGGGGGCCCAGAAGCTCCCCTACCGTCAGGTGGGCCACCCTCCATGGCAGGGCACACCGGCCAGGGGGCCAGAGGGGATGGGGCGGAGGTACGGGGGGGCACCCAGGGGCGAGCAACCACAAACAGCAGGGCCCAACAGGGATGGGGTGGCGGGTGCAGGCGGGAGGGGTGGATGGGCCCACAGTGGGTCTCTCAGCACACCACACAGTCAGGGGCCCCTCCCGCAGCTAACAGCTGCCGGGGGGGCCACCCCATGACAGGGCAGGGCTGGGGGACCCCACAGGGGAGGGCTGAGGGGAGCCGTCACACTATGGCAGCCACGATCTCCCAGTCCCTTTCCCCCTCCCCTTTGATGAGCTCCCTGGTGAGCGCAAGCTCCTGGAAGCGCATCTCAGCTAACCGTTGTGATTCCTCCAGCAGCTCCCTGCTGAGGTCCTCCCTCCGGCACCGTTTCCTGTCCCGCATCTCCCGGTTCCACTCCACACCGCCAGCAACTACTCCCCCTCGCGCGAGCGGGCGCCTGGTCTGTCAACGGGAGGTTGGACTGCATGTTAGTGCATCCTGCCTGTGTGCCCTGCTGGCCACTGCCACCTGTCCGGGGTTCCTGGGCAGGGGCGGGTCGGCATGCAGGGGGGCTACAGCATGTTGGGGGCTCAGTACACTCCCTGCCCAGTTGATGGGCATGGGGGTCAGACCAGCGAGGCCACATGCAGGGGAGATGGCAGGAGCAGCCATGCAAAGAGCCGGAGCAGATGAGCGGTGCCTGGCAGGTCTTGGTGGGAGCCATGCACCCTGCACCTGAAAGCAAGGGAAGATCACGCACACCCAGGCAACCCATGGTACCCATTACCAGGACCCCCCAGCCCACACACGGAAGAGCTACACTGTTGCAGGTAAACAGTAGGACCCAGCTTTATTGCAGGGGTTCATAGTCCTAGGGACATGGGTGAGGGTCGGGCGCTGCCTGTCATTCGGCTGCCTGGGCAATGATGTGGCGGTAGAGGGCATCCCTGTTCTCCTCGGAGATGCGGCAGAATGCCTCTCCCTGGGCATATTGGTACAGGGGCACGAAGTCGGCCCTGTGAAGTGGTGGTGGGTGGTCCAGGGCAGCACCTCGTCTCGCATACACTGTGCAGGATGCACGCTGCCAGGACGAGGATGGGGGTGTGGTCCACGTCGAACTGGCTCCTGTTCATCAGGAGGCACCAGCATGTCTTCAGGAGCCCAAAGGCCCGCTCCACCACACTGCGGGCGGACGACAGGCACTCATTGAACAGGCGGTGGTCCAGGTCGCATGCCACTGGATAGGCCCGCATGAGCCACGGACTGAGCGGGTAGGTGGGGTCCCCTATCACAACGGGGGCTATGGGAACCCCCTCTATCACACAGTACAGGTTAGGGGCGATCTCCCTGTCGAACATGCTCGCATAGAAGGGGGAGGCACGCAGGATACGCGCGTCATGGCTCCGCCCCAACTGGTCTGTGTACACATCTATGAACAGGCCCCTATGAACCACTATGACCTGCAAATTGATGGAGAAGGTCTGTTTCCGGTTCATGTAGTCCATCTTTGCATGAGGGGGACGTATGATGGGGATGTGGGTGCTGTCAGTGGCCCCAATGCAATGAGGGAACGAGGGATGAAATGGGCGCAGGTGCCTGTGCTCGCTCCAGGGGAGGTATGGGTGGTGGGCAGTCGGCCGGGAACCCCCTGGCCTCACCTGTGTGTTGGTGCGGCCCTGCCCCTCCCCTCCGGTCCCGTCTGCTGTTGCCCCCTGTTGGTGCAGCCCGTCAGTGGTGGTGGCGATGGATGGGTGGGGGGACCATGGGCACTGGGCAGCTGAGCGTGAGAAGGGGTTGTGCTGACCCTGGGCTTTGGCCACTCTGATCCCCCTTGGTGCAGGGGTCAGGGGTGTCTTCTGGGTGGTGGCTCTCGGTGTGTAGGGTGTGCCCCCGGTGGTGTCGCTGCCCCCAGCCCTCCCAGGGCCCATTGGTGCAGGTGTTCCCCATTGCCCTGTCCCTTCTCTCCTGCAGCTACTGTTGTCATGCTGCTGGCGATCATGCGTCTGGGGGCTATGGTGTTGCAGCTGGAACGGGCCGCATGGGACATGCGGGCAGTGGAGTGGCTGTTCGATGGCATCCGTGAGTGTGCTGCCGGTTTGCTGGGCCCTGTGCCTGTGTCCCTCCATGGGGGGTTCTGTTCCTTGGTGCCTGTGGCCTGATCTGATGGCTGTTTCCACTCCCTCTGTCCCCTTGAGTACAAGCCATGATCGCGGCGCAGACCTGGGAGCAGGGGGAGTTGCTGGAGCTCCTCCTGCACGTCCTGGAGCAGCTGCACCGGCTGGACCGCGCGCAGGTCGAGCGCTGGTGTCGGGTGCAGGGTCGCTGGCTGTATTGACCTGGGTTCTGTCCCGGGTCTGCCTCTGCTGGCGCTGTCCCCCCCCTTTCTGTTGCCCCCTCCCTGCCCCGTTGTTGTTGCCCCCTGTTGCTGGTTCCCCGTATTAATAAAGGCTTGTGTGTTCCTTTCCTTGTGTGTCCGTGTTGTGCTTTGCTGTGACCTCTCCCCTTGTGCAGGTGCCTCTGTGGGGGGTGTGGGGGGTGTTGCCTGGGGTGTGTGGGTTCCTTCCCCCCCTTTCTTTGCCCCCCATGGGCCGTGTGCCCGTCCCTGTGTGCTTCTGCTGCCTGCTGTGTGTGTGCGGCTCTGCTGTGGGGGTGTGTTGGGGAGGGGGGACCTGGCACCGGGCAGTCTGGGCTCTGTGCCGGAGCTGTGTGGAGCCAGCTCCATTGTAGCAGCTGTCACCCCATCTCCCTCCCGCCCCGCCCGCGCGGGTCCTGGTGACTGGGGGGGCGGGGTCGCGTTGCGCGGCTTTGTTTGCCCTCAGTCGGCCATGTTGTGCTGTCGCTGTGCCGGGCAGGGCTTCTCCACCATTCCTGGCCGTCCATGTACTTGCACGGGTGTTTGCCGGGTGTTTCCCGGGATGGGTGTTTGGCCGCTGGGTGTTTGCGGGCCCCTCCCCTTTCCTTCCCACCACCCCCTGCGGCACTCTCCGTGTAAATGTCTCCCTGTTCGGCACGGCAGCACCTGGTGTTTGCTGGGTGTGCTCACCGACCCTTCCACACCCATCTCCACCCATCGGCACTGCTGCACTGTCTATGTAAAAAAGACCCAAGTTACTTAGTTCCCAGTAACTAAGTGAAGCATGTGCACCTGCAACTTCTCAACCTCCTGAATGTATCCTTGTCTCTCCCGATGTTCACCTCTCCCTTGTCTCCCCTTTTCTTATCTCTCTTAGACTGTAAGTCCCCTGCTGGTAGGGACTTGTCTATAACTACTGATTGTACAGTGCCAGGTACACTGCTGGTACTATATTTAATACTAATAAATAAAAATAAAACAAAATAATAAATATATGATGGCAGAAAGCTGTTCTCGGTGGCTTCTCCACGGCTTAGGAACTCCCTTCTCTTGGAGGTTTATTTAAGTCCTAGCCTGGGCATTTTTCTGGACACAGTACAAGACCTATTTATTTGGCCAGGCATTCAAGAGACAGGAATAGATGCTGGGGTGGGATTGGGTTTAATAAGCTCTTGATGGGGTTTTGTTTTATATTTTATGGGTTTTATTATGATGTTAGTCGTTCTGAACATTTGGATATAGGGCGGGATAAAATCAAAGTAATTAAATAACTAAGGCAAAGGAACACTTTGGGAACAGTATATGCTAAAGATAAGAATTTCATAATTGCTGATTTTGTCTCACTTTTTGAGTGCCCAATTGGAGATGTTGTAAAAGGGGTTTGAACTTCTGCACTTGGTGCTCAAATCTAGGATGTCTTGCTGGTCTCTCAAAAATGAGTCATTCAAAATTACCCGGCAGTTTTGAAAAACTTGGCCTTGAAGCATAGCTGTGCACACATGGACATACAGCCCTTTTCCCCAGCTCTCTCTTCCCACACAATGGCACGCTACCTTTGTTAGTATTGTCCAAGTCCTCTTTACCGAACACCAGACCATAGCCTTGAACAGCACCAGTGTGGAACTGCAGGCGAAAAACAACATCTCGAGTGGCTGATCGATATTTTTTGTGGTAACACTTCAGCTAAAAAGAAAGGGTGGGGAAAAGAGACAAATAACAGAAACATTTCAGTAATCATAACTGCCTGGGTCTACACATCACATTTACCAAGTAACGTGCAATCTACTGCAGATGCTGTCAACACTGTCATAAGCCAAGTACAATTCACACCATCTTTACAAAATTATACAAGTCCAGAAGGTAAGCAATTTTTCTTTGATGGAAAAGTAAAACCTCATTAATTATAATGTTCTAATCACCATTGCTCATCATTGCTAAAGGCTGGTCATTAGATTCCACTCTGAGACTGGTAAATTTCCATGATAACTTTGCAAGTCAGATTTATGCTAAAAAACAGAGCACTATTATCCTGTCTCAAACAACTGAACACACAGCAGTTTTAATCAGTATTTAAGTTTCCCCTTGGCAATAAGCCAATTAAACTGTTTCTGATAAAGTCAGGCTAGAGTTCTAACTTTGTAGTGATACAATCAATCGCATGCAAATAGAACTTTACTTTAAATAAAAGCATCCATTTGGTGACATTTTTTGTGGCCTACAGCAATGGGGAATATGCAGTGAACCTAGGTTCTTTTGTACAGCACTATGTTCTTCTGCAACAAAACATGAAATAATTTACTGATGGCAGTATCCAAAGACCTACCCCCCTGTGGGCTGATTTCTGGATCTTAGATTCCCCAAATATATTTTATACTTCTATTTTTTAATTTATATTAAAAATTGTATGTCGCCCCCTCCTGCCTCAGGCATCTCGGGGCAGCTCACAGCATATTAAAAAAATGTTTAAACATTAAAACAAACAGTAGTAATTCAATTAAAAAAACAATATAACCCCCCCCTGCCCCACCCTAACCCAACCCACCCACACCATCTCCCTTGGGAAAGGTCTGGTGGAACAGCCAGGTCTTACATTATCTGCGGAAAAAGGGGAGGCCGGCAGCCAAGCAGATTTCCGACGGGAAGGAGCTCCACAGCTGCGGCGCAGCCACGAAGAACTCCCTCCTCATAGTGGACACCCGGAAAACCCTGGGGACCTCAAGGAGGGCGCCACCAGCCAACCACAGGGGCCGCTCCAGGACCGAGAGGGTGAGGCGATCCTGCAGATAGGCGGGGCCCAAGCCGTTTAGGGCTTTAAAGGTCAGCACCAACACCTTGACTTGGGCTCGGAAGTCTACCGGCAGCCAGTGCAGAAAGTGAAGCGCTGGTATGATATGCTCGCGTCGGCTCATCCCCATCAAGAGACGGGCCTCTGCATTCTGCACCAGCTGTAGCTTCCAAACCAACATCAAGGGTAGCCCCACGTAGAGTGCGTTGCAGTAATCCAGTCTTGAGATAATAAAAGCATGGATGACTGTGGCCAGATCTGAGTCTGAGACATACGCCCTAAGCTGACGCACCAGATGTAACTGGCAAAATGCTCCCTTGCCTTCATCACATCCGCCACCTGGGAATCGAGGCAGAGCTGCGGATCCAGGAGCACCCTAAGACTCCGGACCTGAGAAACCAGGGGAGGACAGACCCCCATCAATATTGGGAGCCACCACTCCCTCGGCCCTCCCCACAACCATAACCTCCATCTTGTCAGGATTAAGCCTCAGGCAGCTCTCCCTCATCCAATCCCCCACAGTGGACAAACACCGCATAAGCACCGAAACTGCCCGGCCTGAGTCGGAGGGAAATGAGAGATATAGCTGGGTGTCATCAGCATATTGATGACATCTCACTCCATACTCCCTAACAACCTCTCCCAGAGGCTGCAGATACACATTGAACAAGAGAGGGTTTAAGATGGAACCCTGCGGTACTCCACGTGTGAGGCCCTGGGGGAAGATGAAAACTCTCCCAGCACTACACGCTGGGTTGTCCCAGTCAGGAAAGAGCGGAACCATTCAAGAACAGTTCCGGCAATCCCTGTCCAGTCCCACAACCGAGTCACCAACAACTCATGATCAATGGTATCAAATGCAGCTGAGAGATCTAACAGGATCAGCAGGGTCGAACGACCCAGGTCTAATTTATGGGAGAGGTCGTCAGCCAAGGCCACAAGCGCAGTCTCCATGCCATAACCCAGGCGAGAGCCCGACTGCGAGGGAGCGAGAAAATTAATCCGGTCCAAATACTCCTGAAGCTGCTAAACCGTTCAGTAACCTACCCTAAAAAGGGAAGGTTAGAGACCAGCCGATAACTGGCAAGGATGTCAACGTCTAAAGATGACTTCTTGAGCAGGGGCCGCACCACCGCCTCCTTGAGACAACCCAGCACCCTGCCCTCCCCAAGGGAGGTGTTGACTATCCCCACCAGCAACGGCCCCAATGTCTCTCGGCTAACCTTAACCAGCCAGGGCAGGCATAGATCTAATTCAGAATTGGTGGCTCGACCAGTCCCAAGAGCATCCCCCACATCTGAGGGTGACACCATCCGAAACTCCTCCCACAAAACAGGACCAGATGGGGCTTCCACTGCCTCAAACCCGTTCTCTGCTAAAAAAAAGCTGCATCAAAACCATGGTGAATTTGAGCGATTTTATCCACAAAAAAGGCTGCAACCAAATCACAGTGAGCTGGACGTAGAATCAATGGTTCTACGTCTAGACGGAGGGAGGCCGGACTGACCAGCCCCCTCACCGCCTGGAACATCTCAGACAGGCAGAACGTAGTAGACGCAATGCAGGCAGCAAAGAAAACTTTCTTTGTTGTCCGCACCACTACGGCATAGCTACGTAACCAGACTCTATACTGCAACCGGTCCACTTCAGTACACAAGTGCCACCACTGTCGCTCTAACTGCCACCCTGCCTGCTTCATCCACTGCAGCTCACCGTATACCATGGGGAGCTGCATTGTTGGCATTTTGGGAGCGGACGCCTGGGAGCCACACAGTCGATGGCCTCTGTCAGCCTGACATTCCACCTAGACACGAGGTCATCGAGTGAGCAGCCATCAAGGTCAGAGGAAACATCCCCTAGAGCTATCTGGAACCTTTCAGGTTCCATAAGCCTTCGGGAGCGAACCAACCTAACTGCTTCCACACCCTCCCGAGGGCCGCCATGAGCCAGGATATCCGCCCGGAGGAAATAATGATCCACCCATGACAAGGGCACAGTTGATACCTCCCCCACCAATGGATCCCCCACCTTTGGGGATAAAGAGGTATCCCCAAATATAAGCATCTATTTGGGAACATCTACATGTTGCTATGGTATTTGTGTCTTTAGTTGGATGACCCCGGGGCTGCTGCAGAAAAGCCTGAACTTCACTCCCATCACTCCTGTTCTCATTTAAGAAGATTAGTTGTGTCTTCCAAATTAAGAGTTGTTTAATTTACTAAGACTGAACAACACAGCCTGCTCTGGGCTCAGCATCTATACAAACTGGAGGTGTCAGTCCCTCAAGTCCTATAACACACTCCTGGGTTCCTTATTCCAGAGACTCTCCCAGTTTCATAGCAACCTAAAGATCTCATATTTAGTCCTTCAATATTTCTTGCTGCTTTGCCCCAGAATTTTCAGTAACCTGGGCAAATTCTGTCTCAGTCTTTCTCTATACCTTGGTTCCTGTATGCAGAGGACATCCCTAGCTATCAGGCTCTCTCAAGCCAGTCTCCTCTCAGGACTGCTTGCCTGGTGAGAATCTGTTTTCCAATAGGAACAACATTTTCTCCTCTCTCCCTTCCGATCTCAACACCTGGCACACTCCAGAATTCTTATTCCTGACAATGGCTAGATGGCTTCTCGCAGCCACAGCTGAACTAGTCAACCTCCTTTCACTTGCCTCAGCTGGGATGATAGCAGATGAAGAGCAGAGAAAAAATGCAGTGGACTTGTTGGTACAGCAGCTTACAGTACAAACACAGCTGCCCTGCACTGTCTCTTCCCTGATTTCAAAATATTCATTTTGACACCACTGTTGTCCTTTCACAGCTGGATTAAGTTCCTAAACTCCTTCATTGTTGCATTCCTTTCAAGTGCTAATTCAACACAGCAATGCTAACTCTACTAAGCCGTCTCCCTGGCACGTGGAGTAAATTGTGAGGTGTGCTTTGCCTCATGTACCATATGTTTGGTTGCAGGATAACAAAGAAGAATGATCACAAAGCCTCCGTGTCCTATTCTCAAACAGGTTTTACTGTCAGGCGCCTTATAGGAACTTCCAGCTTCCCCCCACCCCTCCTGATTCTCAAGCCTATGGAATTCCTGAGATGAAAAACAGAGATAATATTCCCTGAAAACTTGCAAGGCTTGGGGTGTTTTCTTTGGCCACCCCTTCCCCAAGGCCTTTGTGTCTCTTTGTGGTGTGTGTGTGTGTGTGTGACAATAAATCATGAGCCAGAGAGTGGGGGTCCTTCAGGGGACGTAGAGAGCGGGGCAGCTTCTGAGCCAATTGGGGTCATGTTGGGCATGGAGGACGTGGCAAAGGAGAGAAGAAATGACTTCTTGTGTCTATTAGTGTGTCCCACTCCCCTCCTGTCTTGGAAGATTTGGGGGTTGAGGCCAGTGGGCCCCCTGATCTGAAGCTGATACTGCTTAATGTGAGGTCAGTGGCAAATAAAACATCTAGCATCTTTGATCTCATTCAGAATGAGGCCGCTGACCTCATATGCATTACAGAGATGTGGCTGGATGAGGCTTCTGGACCTTTATTGGCCCAGATGGTGCCAGTCACGAACTCCATGCAGCACCCGCCTAGAACTGGGGGCTGGGGGGGAAGATGGGGGGCAGAGTGCTGGTGATTTGCAAAAACATCTTGGGTTTTTTAATGTATCCAGTGCCTAACTCATCCACTATAGTGTGTGTTCACCTTGTGATGGATTTAGCTGGTGACAGACTGGGGATTTTGCTGCTGTACCAACCACCCCACTGCACAGCATGCTCCGTGACTGAGCTGGATGAGTTGGTCTCGGAGGTGGTCTTGAAGTCACCCAGACTTATAATCTTGGGTGACTTCAACATACACACTGAGACTAACTTTTGGGAGCTGCAGAGGGACTTCCTGGCCTCCATGACAACCATGGATCTATCCCAAATAATATCTGGCCTGATGCATGAGGCATACATTGAATTTGAGGTTTTACACCGGCCTGGACTCAGGGGTTCTGATATTGGGGGTGTGGTTACAACACTGTTGTCATGGTTGGACTATTACCTTCTGAGGGCCCAGATCCCTGTCCTCCTATCCCCTCATTGCAGTGGGGAGCTAGTTAGGTTGGTCCGCCCCTAAAAGGGCACACAGCGGCAGGAGGACATGGTGGGATGGAGCAAGGTGGAAGGGAGAGGAGAGCAGTGGGAGAGAGAGCAAGGGAGGAGGAGGTGGTGGAGGAGGCGGAGGAGGGGGTTGTGCTGCACCTGCAGGCAGTGGAGGGACAGCAGCAGCAACCGGGACAGGCATCCCCAGAGACGGGAACCGGACCGGGAGAAGAGGCACCCCTGAAATGGGTAAGGGGACCGAAGGGGGGGAGCTTAGAAGCACAGGGGCACCAAGGGGGGCGGCCTGGGCAGCAGGAGTGGGGCTGGGGTGGGACCGCGGGACAGGCGCAAAACAACACATAACCCCCCCCTTGACCCACGGACATGGCCCCGGGAGCCCGAGCCCCCGGAGGAGACGGGTGCTGGCCAGGCGGAGGAGGAGGACCCCGAGGGCCCTCGTGGGAGAAGGCCTTACTATCAAGGGGGAAATGGGGGCACAGGAATACGCAGGAATTTATACGCATCTGGGGAACCCTGGAGCATCAACTGGATCTCGCTGTCAATCAGTGGAATGAACACATCTTCCGGGAGATTGTGCGGGACATGGCGGTGGTGGGCAATCACAGGACCGTGGCCCAGTGCCACTCAAAGGCGAACGAACTAAAGAGGGGGTACAAGGCCATCTGGGACAACAACCAGCGATCTGGACACGGAGCCCAGACCGCCCCCTACTTCGATGCCCTGGACTGAATATTCTATATGAAGGGCTCCATTGTCACCCCGCACCTTGTGGGGAGTGCTGTGGTCCAGGGCAGGGAACGGGCTGAGGTACCCCCTCCCCTCACCACCCCCAGGGAGGACACCGGATCCAGGGCCCCCGCCCCCCCAGAGGAATATCCAGGGACCTCAGGGACTTGCAGGCCCCCCACAAGCACCAGCCCCAGCAGCACCCACCCCTTGTCCAGACACCTGTAGGCCTCTGGAGCCTTCCGAGGCTGGCACACTGGTCACCCTCAGCCAGTGGACATGGGGACCCCAGCAACACCGAGGGACCAGCCTCAGAAGGCTCCAAGATGGACATCGAGGGTAAGCACATGGGTGGGAGGGGGGCCGGACTGGGGGGGAAGGGTTGAGGGGGGAGGGGGACACACCAGGCACGCCCCCTCCCAGCCACCCCGGACACCCCAGTACATGGGAAGGTGGCCTGGGTGGCTGCTGGAGGACAAGGACAGCCCACCCCCACCCAACCCCTCCCATTCCCCACAGGGCATGGCACGCCCCCGCCCCTGCGATGGACGGGTGACAAAATGCTGGAGAGCAGCCCCGGGAACAGCCTGTGGTCCCCAGTGAGGCACACCGCCAAGGGGAGGGAAGGGCACCGGGGGAGGGCACCGGCTGCTAATCCGAGGGTGGGCCATGGACCCCCCAACCATGCCACGGGACAGAGGGCGGCTGGCCGGGATGCCTAACCAGCACCTATTGTGTACCCAACAGGGCAACTCGAGTGGCCCCAGCAAGCCAGGCCCATGCCCCGATGCAACAGATGAGAGCACCGGGCACGGGTACGGTGCCGGAGGGAGGAGTAGGCAGAGGACATTGTCTGCTCTACCACTGAGCAGAGCGAGAGGATGATTGCGGCCATCGACTGGATGGAGGTGGCCAGAATGGTGCAGGAGCATTCAGAAAAGATGGACCACTCACACAACATTGGCACCTCCCTGCTCTTGCATGCTGGTACCATGAGTGCATACATGATGGCAGCCACCACGTCGGGAACCCTGCCCGCCCAGTGCCCGATGCCGGGCCCCTTGGTGCCCCCACCACTCCAGCCGCTGGACCGCCCACTTGGCCCGCGCATTTACCTCTTGGTCCCTGTAGGCCTCCAGAGGGAGCAGCCGCCCAGAGGGGCCCAACCAGCCCCGGGCCCACCTGCCCTACCACCACCACCTGCCCCTCAGGACACCGAGGCCTCCCAGGACACAGTTGGGGACATGGAAAGCATGGGGAGGGGAGCTCCCAGAGCTCCACGGCAACCACAGGGCAGCCGAGGGGGAGGCCCTGGAGATGTAGGGGATGGGAGGGATGGGCGAGAGCGGTCTGAGGGGGGAGTACGGAAGTGGGAGGTTGGTGGTGGTGGTGGGGACACATGTAACTGTGTTTGGGAACAACAATTGCCTCCCTGGGTCAGTTATTATTATTATTATTATTATTATTATTAACAAACATTTATATAGCGCCAGCAGTGTACCTGGCACTTTACAAAGTAATAAAATATCCAGGCATGGGGGGCAGCAAGTGAGAAGGGACGAAGGCGCTTAGGGGAGCAGGGAAGGCGTGGAAGGGCGAGAGAGGGGACAGAGGAGGGGACAGTCAGTTCATGGGCCTGGGGCTGTGGACGGCTGTACAGGGGCGCGCCCAGGGTGCTGGCGGGTGCGCCGGGGTGGTGGAGAAGGGTGTGTGCACCTCACGCTTCAGCCTCCTGACTGATCCGCCTGGTCAGGGTAGCACGGATGCGCTTGGCGTATCGGTACTCCCGCAGGTTCTCTGCGTTCACATACAGGGGCACAGGGGCGGAAAGGCGCCGGGGCATGAGGTATTCAAGGGCAGACCCATTTGTCTCGCACATGTTGTGCAGCACACAGCAGGCCCCGATCACCAGGGCAGAGGTCTCCACTGTGTAGTCCAGGCAGCCCGCAAGGCTCCTCCAGCACTGCTTGAGGGCCCCGAAGGCCCTCTCGACCACTGTCCTGCTAGCACACAGGTGGGTATTGTAGAGAGCCTCCACAGGGTTCCGGGAGACCGGGTATTCCTTCATCAGCCACCAGGTGAGGGGATAGGCCGGGTCCCACAGGATGCAGGGGGGCATCATCACCCCCTCAATCCGGGTCATGCCCATGTCCGCGAAGTCCCTGTGGTACATCCGGGAATAAAAGGGGGAGATGGTCATGATTCGGGCATCATGGCTGCGCCCAGAGTTGCCTATGAAGATGTCGATGAAATGCCCCTGGTGGTTCACCACAGCCTGCAGCTGCAGGGAGTGGTATCCGTGCCTGTTTACATATTCCGCGGCCTCCCCAGCGGAGGGGCGGAGAATCTCTATGTGGGTGCCATCCACAGCACCCATGCAGTTGGGGAAGTCTCTGGCCGCGAAGCCAGTCATCTCGGCCGCCTGGTCCACCAGCTGTAACGCTCGGTCCAGGAGCACTCCCTCCACAGCCTCGCAGACGTCCCACAGGATCCCGGTGACAGTGTTCACCCCGATGCCAAAGTGCTGTGAGACAGACCGGCAGGAGTTGGGAGTTGCTAGTGCCCAGACCCTGATGGCCACCCGCTGCACCATGGGGATGGGGGTCTGCATGGGGGTGTGCTGCCACTCCAACCAGGGTGTTAACAGCTCCACAAGCCGCAGTAGGGTGCGCCTGTCCATCCAAAAGTGCGCCCTCCAGGCGGCCTCATCCCATTGAGTCAGTGCCTGGGACCACCACCCCTGTGCCCGCTCTGTGACTTATACTCACCTGTCTATGGGCACAGCGAGCAGGGCTGCATGCCCCATGGTCTCCCTCCGCCATTGGAGGCTCCCAACTGCCTCGTGGAGCCATGCGACCCTATCCTGGTCACGGAGGAGGGCCTACCGGGCTGCCCCGAGCACCCGCAGGGCCCTGAGCCGGGCCAGGGAGAGTCTGTGGGCGTGGTGGGCTCTCCGGACCCTAGCGGCGCTCCAGGCAACAGTAACCCACAGGTGGGCGCCCAGGTGCACCTCTGAGGTCTGGATGCACAAGAGATCAGTGTGTGCGTGGTACCACTCTGCACAGAAGGATAGGTGCATCCCACGGGCACCCAACGGGCCTAGCTCCATGGTGCACGTTGCCCCGGGTGGAGGGCAGCTGGCCCAGTTATAGGCCGGGGCACATGTAGCCCCACCCCTGGGTTGTGACCGGGGGCCCTGCTGGGGTCCCCTGGGTTGGTTATGGGCGGTCCCCCTCCCGGCTGCCCGGCCAGGATCCTGCAGCTGTGTTGGGGAGCTGAGGGAGGTCCATGGAATGCACCTGATGTCCCTAAATGGGGCCTGGTGCACAGTCCAGCCTGCGCCCGGGCGCGTGCAGGATGCAGCTGCATTCCTGCTGTCATCAACCTCCCACGTCTCAGTGTTGCCAGCCTGTTGTTCTCACCACCCTGATTAGTGTGTAGGCTGTCCTGTCGGTGAGCTCTGTTCCAGCAGCTGTGCTGGGTCCGCACCCCACGCCTTGCTCGCTTGCCATGCCATGTTGCGACCGGTGGCCTTATCGGCTGGCCTTGAGGCCCCCCTGCATCCCCTCCCGTCCCTCCAGGGATTGTGGGCCTCCCCTGTCCTCGCATTTAGTCTCCTTTTTTTCCTGGACCATGGCTGGCTGTGCTTCCACCGGGCTCCCGGCTCCCAGCGGCCATGGGGCCCACCACCACTGGACCTTCCGCGAGACCATGGCCCTGTGTGACCTGTGACATTCCCCAGCTGTGCAATTGCTCCTGAGCTGCCCGGACAGCCTGTCCGGTGCCTATGTGAGTGTGAGCTTGGGGCTGCACTACTTTGGCTATGAGGCGAGTGCCCATGATTGCCGGCTGCATACGGAGACCCTGGGCCTGATTCCCTTTCCCAATGGGTGTGTCCCAGAGATGAGGTGCTCTCATATGGGGTGGTCGTTGGCGGAGAATGTGTCTGTTCTGTCTGTGTGCAGCCTGGCCACCTACACAGCCTGTCTGAATGAGGGGGGCCCTGCCCTGGCCATGTTCTACTTTGGCTGTGTTCACGGGGCCCGTGGGTACCAGCGATCACGTGGGGTGGTGTATCACTGGCTGTTTGAGCTCGTTCACCTTCCGTGGCCCCAGGCTGCTTACTATGGCTTGTCTGAGCCCACCGACGCAGAGCTGGTGGCGCTGTCCTGTGTGTGGTCCCGTTCCGATGTGCAGTTGGGGCTCGCCGTGCAGGATCCCTTCAANGAGTTTTAAGGAGAGATTTGAAGGTATGAAGGGAGGGGGCAAGGCGGATGTGGACAGGGAGGGAGTTCCAGGCATGGGGGGCAGCAAGTGAGAAGGGACGAAGGCGCTTAGGGGAGCAGGGAAGGCGTGGAAGGGCGAGAGAGGGGACAGAGGAGGGGACAGTCAGTTCATGGGCCTGGGGCTGTGGACGGCTGTACAGGGGCGCGCCCAGGGTGCTGGCGGGTGCGCCGGGGTGGTGGAGAAGGGTGTGTGCACCTCACGCTTCAGCCTCCTGACTGATCCGCCTGGTCAGGGTAGCACGGATGCGCTTGGCGTATCGGTACTCCCGCAGGTTCTCTGCGTTCACATACAGGGGCACAGGGGCGGAAAGGCGCCGGGGCATGAGGTATTCAAGGGCAGACCCATTTGTCTCGCACATGTTGTGCAGCACACAGCAGGCCCCGATCACCAGGGCAGAGGTCTCCACTGTGTAGTCCAGGCAGCCCGCAAGGCTCCTCCAGCACTGCTTGAGGGCCCCGAAGGCCCTCTCGACCACTGTCCTGCTAGCACACAGGTGGGTATTGTAGAGAGCCTCCACAGGGTTCCGGGAGACCGGGTATTCCTTCATCAGCCACCAGGTGAGGGGATAGGCCGGGTCCCACAGGATGCAGGGGGGCATCATCACCCCCTCAATCCGGGTCATGCCCATGTCCGCGAAGTCCCTGTGGTACATCCGGGAATAAAAGGGGGAGATGGTCATGATTCGGGCATCATGGCTGCGCCCAGAGTTGCCTATGAAGATGTCGATGAAATGCCCCTGGTGGTTCACCACAGCCTGCAGCTGCAGGGAGTGGTATCCGTGCCTGTTTACATATTCCGCGGCCTCCCCAGCGGAGGGGCGGAGAATCTCTATGTGGGTGCCATCCACAGCACCCATGCAGTTGGGGAAGTCTCTGGCCGCGAAGCCAGTCATCTCGGCCGCCTGGTCCACCAGCTGTAACGCTCGGTCCAGGAGCACTCCCTCCACAGCCTCGCAGACGTCCCACAGGATCCCGGTGACAGTGTTCACCCCGATGCCAAAGTGCTGTGAGACAGACCGGCAGGAGTTGGGAGTTGCTAGTGCCCAGACCCTGATGGCCACCCGCTGCACCATGGGGATGGGGGTCTGCATGGGGGTGTGCTGCCACTCCAACCAGGGTGTTAACAGCTCCACAAGCCGCAGTAGGGTGCGCCTGTCCATCCAAAAGTGCGCCCTCCAGGCGGCCTCATCCCATTGAGTCAGTGCCTGGGACCACCACCCCTGTGCCCGCTCTGTGACTTATACTCACCTGTCTATGGGCACAGCGAGCAGGGCTGCATGCCCCATGGTCTCCCTCCGCCATTGGAGGCTCCCAACTGCCTCGTGGAGCCATGCGACCCTATCCTGGTCACGGAGGAGGGCCTACCGGGCTGCCCCGAGCACCCGCAGGGCCCTGAGCCGGGCCAGGGAGAGTCTGTGGGCGTGGTGGGCTCTCCGGACCCTAGCGGCGCTCCAGGCAACAGTAACCCACAGGTGGGCGCCCAGGTGCACCTCTGAGGTCTGGATGCACAAGAGATCAGTGTGTGCGTGGTACCACTCTGCACAGAAGGATAGGTGCATCCCACGGGCACCCAACGGGCCTAGCTCCATGGTGCACGTTGCCCCGGGTGGAGGGCAGCTGGCCCAGTTATAGGCCGGGGCACATGTAGCCCCACCCCTGGGTTGTGACCGGGGGCCCTGCTGGGGTCCCCTGGGTTGGTTATGGGCGGTCCCCCTCCCGGCTGCCCGGCCAGGATCCTGCAGCTGTGTTGGGGAGCTGAGGGAGGTCCATGGAATGCACCTGATGTCCCTAAATGGGGCCTGGTGCACAGTCCAGCCTGCGCCCGGGCGCGTGCAGGATGCAGCTGCATTCCTGCTGTCATCAACCTCCCACGTCTCAGTGTTGCCAGCCTGTTGTTCTCACCACCCTGATTAGTGTGTAGGCTGTCCTGTCGGTGAGCTCTGTTCCAGCAGCTGTGCTGGGTCCGCACCCCACGCCTTGCTCGCTTGCCATGCCATGTTGCGACCGGTGGCCTTATCGGCTGGCCTTGAGGCCCCCCTGCATCCCCTCCCGTCCCTCCAGGGATTGTGGGCCTCCCCTGTCCTCGCATTTAGTCTCCTTTTTTTCCTGGACCATGGCTGGCTGTGCTTCCACCGGGCTCCCGGCTCCCAGCGGCCATGGGGCCCACCACCACTGGACCTTCCGCGAGACCATGGCCCTGTGTGACCTGTGACATTCCCCAGCTGTGCAATTGCTCCTGAGCTGCCCGGACAGCCTGTCCGGTGCCTATGTGAGTGTGAGCTTGGGGCTGCACTACTTTGGCTATGAGGCGAGTGCCCATGATTGCCGGCTGCATACGGAGACCCTGGGCCTGATTCCCTTTCCCAATGGGTGTGTCCCAGAGATGAGGTGCTCTCATATGGGGTGGTCGTTGGCGGAGAATGTGTCTGTTCTGTCTGTGTGCAGCCTGGCCACCTACACAGCCTGTCTGAATGAGGGGGGCCCTGCCCTGGCCATGTTCTACTTTGGCTGTGTTCACGGGGCCCGTGGGTACCAGCGATCACGTGGGGTGGTGTATCACTGGCTGTTTGAGCTCGTTCACCTTCCGTGGCCCCAGGCTGCTTACTATGGCTTGTCTGAGCCCACCGACGCAGAGCTGGTGGCGCTGTCCTGTGTGTGGTCCCGTTCCGATGTGCAGTTGGGGCTCGCCGTGCAGGATCCCTTCAAGGTTTACTACCTGGTCACCCACCACATGTCTGTGCTGGGCTACCATCAGAGCATGCTTCAGTGGCCCCACTTTGTGCACCTGGTGGGCCATCCGGCCCCAGGCCCCTTCATTGCCCCCTGCAGCTGGCTGTGAGGCCCCCTGTGCCTTCTGTGCTACGGTTGGTGGCCCCGCGGAGAGCTCCCACCTCCTCCCTGATGCCATGGGCCGGTGCCTGCTTCCTCCATGATGTCCCAGCCTTACAACTGTGCTGCCTGTTTCCCGGTGTTCCTCCGTCCCTGTCTGTGGCTCCGAGCCCCCTCCTGGTCGCCTCTGCATCTGGTTTTCCCCTCCATGGCTGCCTTCTCCTGTGGCCATATCCTGATCTCCGTGCCTCCGCCTGGCTCCCCGGGTTGCTGCTGGCCTTCCTCATCCGCTGTGGCTCCCTCCTGTGCCCATGACACACACACACCCCGTGGGTGCCTCTGTGACCGCGGGGTTCTGGGGCGCCTGGACTTTGCCTCTCAGCATCCACCCATGTGTGTGTGTGCGCGCATCTGTGGACCGCCTGCACTGCTCCGGCTCTCCTGCATCCGCTCCATGGCACCCCCACCTGTGCTTGGGGTGCCTGTCTGCCCCCTGGGCCATTCCAGGGCTGCTCCCTGTTCCGTGTGGCCTCCCCCTGTGCCTGTGGTTCGGCCTTTCTGGGCCCCCATGTTCCGGGACTGCCTAATTAGCTGTAGGGGTGCCCGTGCAGACTGTGCTGTTGTGGGGGTTCTGGGTGCCATTTCCCGTGTCCTTCCCTGCCCCTGGGGCAGCCCCCCTCCCCCATGCCCGTTGTGCCATGTGTGTTGTGTGTCCCGCTGTGTCTCCCCTTCCCTTCCTTTCCCATGCGGGTGTGAGTGCGCCTGGGCGTGTGTGTGTGCTGTGTGTTCCACTGTGCCCTCGATGTCTCTGTGCCTGCTGTATGTGCTGCCCTGGTGGCTCTTCTCCCTCCTCCCCCTCCTTCCTGTTTCCCTTGTGTGGGCATTCCCTGTAGGCGCTTTTGGCTTCCTTTGCCCTCAGTCGGCCATGTCTGTGTCCCGCCCCTCCCTGGTGCCTTCTGGGTGTTTTGACCACGTCCGGGAATCGGCATCACATCTGTTGCCCTGCCCCGGCCCGTGGTCTGATTGCCCAATTCCCTGCCGTGGTTCCGATCCCGTCATATCTGTTCGAGGCCTTCCTGGACCATGGGGGGTGGTTGATCGGTTCACCACCGCAGGGAATCCACTGTGGTGAATCGGGACCCCGTAACATCTGAAATCACCCAATGTATTTGGAGCAGTGCGGGCAATCAGTTGTAAATCAGATCCTTGCCTGTCTCTAACTACTTGCTCCACACTACTCATGATTTTTAAAATTTCTGTTATATCAGTTGTCTCTTCTCCAAGCTGAAGAGCTGTAAGCTATAGAGCTTTTTCTTGCATGGAAGCTGTTCCATACCTTTGACCATACACTGACCATTCAGGTGGGCAATCAAAGTTAAAGTTGGGCAATTGAAGACTGACATAATAAGTATCCCCTTTAGAGATGTACACTTCAATTTGTATCTCACCTCCTCACTCTGAAATAGGGATGAAGATTCGTCCTGTTTTTAAGATGAACTGAAAATTTCAGATGAACAATTATTTATATAAAAAAGTATTCAATATTAAGTAATCCTTCAAAAGGGGAAATAAAGAGGAAGCTATCTGAAGAGTTAGAGAATTTTTCCTTTTCTCAGCTTGCTACAGAAACTATAAAAAAGGGATATTTTTCTTGAGATATTGAATGCGTACTCATATACACACAGTAAGCTAACCCCTTTCCAATTAAGAAACTGCTTTACCAAACTTCGGTTTAGTTAGATGATCTGTGGCTGGCAATAATTTACTAGAATTACACCATAGACCAGTCCTCCAATTTCTGCAGGAATTAATGAATTTATTATTAAGGCTCAGCCATCGCTATAGCCAGGACAGTACACAAACAAACAAACAATAAACATATATAAACTTATATGCCAAATAGAATGCTCTGGAATAAGTAGCCTATTCATTATGTGCCAAAGCCAGCTTTTCCTCAGGCAATCTCCCATTACAGGAAATGGTAACTTGCCTGAGAAATAACTTCAAGATTTTGATCCAGATGAGTGACAAGTAAGAAAGGGACACAAGAAAATGTGTGTAAAAATAATTCAAAAGACAGAAAAGAACTTTAACTAGATCATTTCAATAAATTTTTCACTGATATTGGGTTGGGGTGCATCTGAAGAAAATCCAGGCCTCAGATTCAATTATTCACTAGAGTATAAGATTGTTAAGTCCCTTGGGGTGGAGACCTGTCTCTAATTATGGTTGTACAGTGCCATACAAAATAAATAATAAAACTGAGAGTTAGTTCTGAAGACATTGGATCCTTTCCCTTTAAAATGGCTCATTATTTTGATGAAGAAATGAATTACGTTCAAGTTTCATCAGTTACAGGCGATAACAAAATCCCAGAACACCAGATCTTCCTATAAGCCCCACCAAATCTGCCTTTTCACAGAGGTACTTAAACATTCACACAAATGAAACGTGTCACCCTACAACAGTGAAGTCACTGGATAGAGAAGGTAACTGCATGAAGATCAGCTCCATTTTCTTTGATGCTCACTAGAGTTCAAGCAGGTACCACTCCCCCCACCCCTCAAAAAAAAACCCCAACCCAGTTATAAGCATTGAATCTGCACTACCCAAGCAAAAAATGGCAGTTCAGGTAATAGCCAATATCCACTTGTGCTCATCAGGTATCCAATTCATTTTGGGGGTTTGGTAGTTCACTATTCCAGTTAAGTTATTTTGGTAATATTGGCACTATTGTGCATACACAATTTCTGTAAATGACTTAGCCTAAATACCAAAACAAATATTTAAAAATGAAAACCTGATTAAAAACATAATACCTAAAAAATTGGATATATTATTATTATTCATTTTCAGCTGCATAGATTTTTTGGGAACTCAAAGGGCTACCCAAAAATGTGAATACCACCTACAAACAAATCCACTACCTGTTTCAGCAAATCCACTACCTGTTTCAGCTCCAACAGTCATTTAATATTTCAAAGGCTACATTCACACTAACAGGCTAAGTGCCCTTCGGGTGGGTGCTTCAATAATAATCAACTTTGAAAGCATTAGCAGTTTAGATGGATTGTATTTAAGATTGCACTGCTGGTTTTAGGGCCCTGAACGGTTTAGGCCCTGACTATATTCAAGACCTACTTCTGGAGTCTCACAACGATGGCTATCTGCGCTCAGGAACCACCCACTGTTTGCGGGTTCCGCCATTACGTCTTAAGTCAGCGCGCAATTAGGCTTTTGCTGTGGTGGGCCCCTTGGTGTAGAACTTTCTCCCTCCAGATGTCTGTCTCAGTTCCTCCCTCCTTGCCCTTAAAAAGAACCTGAAAACATATTTATTTTCTAGATGCTTTTTGGATCCACTGCCAGTTCCCTCAATGTATTCTGTCCTCCTTTGCCATCCCCTATTTTAAAGTCTTTTATTATTGCTTTAAATTGTCTTAAATTGTTTTATTGTTTATATTTTATACTTAAGTAATGTGAAGCACTCCGAGTGCCATATAAGGCAGGGATGTGCTATATAATAAATAAATAAAATAAAATAAAATAAAATAAAATAAAATAAAATAATAATAATTATTATTATTATTATTATTATTTATTAGCAGGGTGAGGAGCAGGGGTGTTCTGAAGGCACATCATTCATTGTCATTTTAGTTTGTGTATTTGTTTAAAAAAACCCTTCATTTTCAGGAGATTTTCGTAAAGGACTTTGTTTAATAGATGGTTTTGGTTATTTTTTTAATTAAATAATAACAACAATCATTTAAAAATCACATGCATACACAAAATGGCCAGTTATTTTGTGCATGCACAGTGACTTTTTATTTTTAAAATTATTTTTAACAAAACAAATTGAAAATATAAAAACAAAAATGAATGAAATCGAACAAATGTTGTTTGCTTATTCATTTTTGTTACCTTAGTTACAAAAAATGGGGCTAAATTTGTTTTTGGAATGAATTAACTGATACAAATTGCACACCCTGAGTGAGGAGCTACCTGGGGAGTTACTGACTCTAAACAGCTTGGTGCTATGTGTTAAGTATTATTATTATTATTAAACATTTATAAAGCGCCAGTTGCAAAACCTGGCACTGTACAGAACATACAATCAGACGCGGTCCCTGCCTGTGGCTTACAATCTAAAAGACAAGGAGGGGGAGACAAGGAGAGGGGACAGTGGGAGAGACATGGGAGAAGACAAACAAACATTCAGGCGGATGCGAAGTCTCAGGTGCGTGTACTTGGCTTGGTTACAAGGAGGTTGGTAGCAGCAGTCAGCAGAGGAGGGCTGACAGTAAGAGCAAGGGGAAAGACTAGAGGGCATTGGGAAAGGCAGCATGGAAAAGGTGGGTCTTGAGGAGGGATTTGAAGGAGCGGAGGGAGGAGGCAAGGTGGATGTTGGCAGGGAGGGAGTTCCAGGCATGTGGGGCAGCGAGGAAGAAGGGACGAAGGCGGTTAGGTGAGCAGGAGAAATGAGGGAGAGTGAGGGAGGGGACAGAGGAAGAGCGGAGAGCGCGTGCAGGAGTGCGTAGGGTGATTAGGTCCGAGAGGTAAGGGGGAGCTTGGTCATGGAGCGATTTGAACGTTAACACACTCTTTCACCTCAGTTATCACTGGGGATAAGCTACTTTGAAGTATGCAGTGCTCTTTAATCAGGAGTAATTCAGACTCCAATGGACCAGCACTGGTTTAAAAGTGGGTACCTGAGATTAAATTATGAGCAAACATAATTAGACTTTATTTCAGCAAAATATATAGCTGAAAACATGTGAATAGTCCCATTATCCTCCAAAAGCAGGTAAGTGATACAAGGACACAACTTTTCAAGAAATGTTCATAGGACTTGTATTCTGAAGCTAATTAAGCCGTTGATTTATGGTCTACTCATGCATTTATATAGTTAAGCTAAACACATGTTTGCAGCATCATGAGACATTTGCATCCATACTCCTAGTTTGTGGAGGGTTCTAAAGAAATATAAAAATAGTGTATTTTTCAAAATAATGTGCCACTATGTAGTGCATAATATGTAACCACAATAATTGACAGGTGAGTACTGTTAGATCTAACTCCTTTTAAAAGTTTTAAAATATTTTATTTCATCAACAAGAGAACAGATTACATATCTAACAATTAGAACATTCAAACAGAAACAAACAAAATATAACACAAAGCTCCGTACGTTATTTGCATAAACAAACTAAAAACATTCCAGTGGCATAAAGGTCACTCTAATCAAGCTGTTGACCCACCGCCATTCTGGTGACCAACACTATCTAGCATTATTTGATGCAATAAAACTTGCTCTGTAGATTGTGTCAATCTTAACCCTTCAGTTGTTATTGTCCAACAAGGTGTCCAGACTGCGCAGAAATATTCTAACTTATCACTGATGTCTGCTGATATCCATTCCATTGAAATCATATACCAAAGTCTATGTAGTAAATCTTTTTTCATAGGTGCTCTTTGGGATTTCCATAGTCAAGATCTAGCGCCTTTTTCAAGTTGGTCTCAACACCAACAAGAACAAATCAGTTTTAGTTCCTCTTGCCCCTAATTCTAAGGCTTCCTATGCATGAAATTTCTATTGCAAAGCAATTAATTGCAGTGACATGCCACCTTCAGCAGCAAATATGCATGCATACTAGTCATTCATTTGCCTTTTGATGGTATGAACTGCTATTATATGCCAGTGGGACTTCATGAGATATGCCTTTAACAGGAGTGAATGAATGAAACATGACAGCAAATGTAGTACTTACGCAAGCAAATGTATACTAAACAACAACAAAAACCTGTGTTTAATTTGCACTGGAGTTAAAACTCATGTGACCTGAAAACTGCTGTGAAGTTTCCATGCACAGAAAGAAACTTTACTGTAGAGTTAATCCTACTACTTTTGCAGCTAAATGGAGTTGTGTTGTTCTGTATATGCCCTAACTGAAATTACTCAGAAGAGTAAGTTCTGGACAGGGCACTTGGGCTATCATCCTGCAGTTAGCTCTGCATGGACAGAACCCGTATAGGGGCATTTGTAGTATTTGGAATCAGATGGTGGAAAAATCTGCATGTTCTTAGTTTCTCTAATCAACAGAATGGGAAACCCCACTCTTGTCAAGTTGTGATTTCCTTCTTCAGTTCATTGGTTGTTTTCAGACGGACAGCCTGACTGGTGCTGGCCAGGTCGGCTCGCTTCACCTCTGAGTGTCTAAAGGTGGTCCACCAGAAACTGAAGTGGAGGGCAGCCCCACCGACGGCACTCTGGAATATCCAGGAGCACTGCCGGTGTAGCGGACTGGCTAAACCTGACCTGAAGTGGAGCAGCTGCTCATCTGATGCACTGACCCATGCTGCAGCTCTGCTTCCAGCTGGCTTTTACCCCAGACAACACCATAGACTTGTGGGTGCCAGTCTAAAGCGTTGGGTGATTGCCCACAACCCTATGGTGATTGCCCCTATGGTGTGGGGGAAGGGGGAGAGGCTAGCAGCCACCTCAATCAGGAACCAGCTACTGGACCCGGCATAAAGTGGGCTTTCACGTTTGAAAACCCACTTTATTTGGATCTGGACTAAACCAGGAGAGGCAAGGGAGTGGGTGTCATGGTGGCTGTCCTTGACTGCCACGTATGTCCATCAGCTGAGTGGAGTGGGCCACTGCATGCAGTGCGGGCGGGCAGGTGGACACACATTGGTGTGTCTCCCTGCCCCTCCCCACCCTGGCTGCTGTCATGGTTGTTTGGTGGCTGGGTCAGACCCTGACTGGAGTGATGGCACCCACCACTGCCTGGGTAAGTCCAGGGCGGCAGTAGGCACCATCGCTTCTGAAAGCACCCAGAGATCTATTAAGCTGAGGACTCGGCTAAGGGAAATGATAGAAGGCTCACCACTTTAGTCACAAACTGGCTGAGTATTATGCTTCCAGCAACAATCCTGTATTTATTGGAGAAAGATATAAGAAAAAACCCAATAAATCTAAATGTGCCCCATCCTAAGTCTCATTTATAGACTGGGATGGAGTAGTAGCTGGCTGTACACAGTATCCTTCTAAATGAAAAGCACTTGCTAAAGAAATAAGATAAACTAGTCATGCAATGACTGAGTATGGAAAATTGGCAGCTGTTTAGCCGTCAGCACTACTTTTATGTATATAATACAGCCTTGGATTTGAGAACATACCACACTGAGCAAAGGAATGTGAGCCAGAAAACTATGGTTAGTCTTTAAGTATTGATTTGCTTTATAAAAGTGAGCTTTGTTTATTTCATATTCAGGGTGTTGAGCTTACATACACGAGCATCTGGCTCATAAGCAAGACTGCTACTAGTAAATGAGAGATGCTGGCACCTATACACATTTTGAATGAGAGTTCCATTTCTATAGCTGCAAAGTGAATAGAGGCAATGGCATGTTTCTCCCAGTTTTCCATACATAATGCTCTAGAAACGGGGGGGGGGGGGGGAAATCTGCTAACCTAAAACAAGCAATTAGTTGGTGAATAAATAGGGAGGATAACAGACATGCATTCAACTTCCTCTCCAAGGCTCAGTCATTTCACACAGTAGATAAATCTTGCAGCTTGTCGGCTGTAAAAACCATTGGGGCAATACGGCAATTACTTCATAGGCCATTGGGTTTTTTAAAATCGATACTCTACTTTTTATGAGAGTTGTTGAGACTAATGGACTTCACTTTCTGAAACCACTGATGGACTCTCACGTTACCCTATTAACTAGTTCAAATGCTTTGTTTAGGAAATAGTACTGTCATGGAATGAGGCACTGACTTGACCAGAAAGAAACAAGTATGATTAATTAATATGCATCTAGAGAAGCATTATTGGGATGTGTGGAAAAATCCAAAGTCTTGTTATTCTCACTCTAACACAGATCTCAGAATGGGATCACACACTCTAACGTTTTGCTTGTGTGATCCCATTCTGAGACTTACTTATAATACTCTGACCTCAGACAGCAACAAAGACATGCGGAATATAGCAATCCCAACTGATATTTGTAACCCCATCTGCAAATGCTGTGACCTCAACTTGGGGGCCCATTCCATACTTTGGGAATTTCTGCTCTAACTCATCTCCTTGTACCAACACATTCAGGAACATAAGCAACTAATACTTCCTGCCCTCCCAAACCAGTTTCCATTTTTAAATGGCCATGGCTGGGGTGGTGGTGTCTGTGTATGCCACGTGGAGTGCCCGCACACGTCCAGTGAGTGGGGTGGGGGAATCAAACAGGCCAGAGATGGGTGGGTGATGGGTGTGCTCCCCTCCCCCTGCACGGTTTTGCCTGCCCCCATATGGAGCATCCTGGATTTCCCCCAATGCTCTGTGCACAGGCATGAGTGGGTGGTGGTGCGTGGGTCACAGGAGCATACACCTACTCCCCCCCACTGCCTTCAGATGAGCATCTGGATGCGTGGACCTCTGTGTTTGCATCTTGTCTAAAAACAGTCTTTAACTCTTTCGATAGATACCGGTGGGGAACTTTACTCCAGTGCCATGACGCATGCAACATTGGTTTTCCACAAATGTGGATGCTTCAGAGCAAATTGACAGTGGCAGGATTACGCCTGTGGGGGATTGATAATGCAGGTAACACTGAAACATGTTTAATGACATGCCAAATGTATTATTTTTTCACTGCTTGATCCTGCAGAGGCACCATGTGGCTAGGCAGGATGTATCCATGGTGTGCTCCTCCCAGCTGAGGCTGTGCCCCTGGGTGCAGCTCCCTAGTACTCTATGCAGAGCCCTCCACAGGAACTGCTATTCCATCACATAAGTCAGTCCTTCCCTCCATATCTGGTTTGCATACAGAGTGTCCGCGCCTGGAGTACAGGAACAGTGGGAGAGTGCCAAAGGCTTGGTAGGGAGTAGTGACATGGTGCCACTCCACCTCTCTAAATGCACCATAATGTGGCTGGCACAGCCACACCTAAGTACACACCTCCAGGGCTTATGAGTACATAATGGAAGACAGGGGCATTGCTGATCAGCAGCACCAGTCACACTGCAGGGTCACCTAAGGCAGATCCAGGTGCACAGCTAGCTGCTTCAGGGCATCATATGCAATGTGGAACCCTCCACTGTGTCTCCAACATAATCAGGCTGGGAGTAAGGGAATTGAGGAAGTCACTACTATTTCAATGTTGCAACCCTGAGAAAAGCAGTTACGTAATTGTAGTTGCTTGTGTGCACATTTCTAGAGTATCCGTGGGATTTTATCCTGTAAATCTTTCTTTATTTCCCCAGATGAACAATGGTACTGAAACCCAGTCAAACCAATTTCTGAAAATAAAACATTAAGACATGCAAAGCCTGTTGGCTATTAACCTTGCCTGCCAATTCATAAATGAACAAGAATGTATGGGTGCGTTTAAAGAAAAATAAAGCTTCCAAAAATTGATTCTGCAAAGATAAAAGTACAACTGCACGGCCGATGCTATAATTACAGAAAGTTGTTAGTAAATGGTTTGTTTTGTCTCTCTAAGTGGGTTCAAGTTTGAAGTAAAATGCTGGTTAAATAAAAGAGCTATAGGCCACCTAAAATTAACATAATAACATATCTCTCTGTAGCTCAGCAACTATACTGTTTATAGAGAGAAGTGCAAAACATACTGCAGATTGTTGCTTTAATTTTAAAATCAGCATCTAGAAAGGACAGCTAATTACATAGACTAAAGAACAAGCACTTACCATAACATCCCCCTTGAGTAGCTGGGCAGGCTCAATAGCAATGCAGATTTTGCTTTGATTTTCGGGTCCTATGCTAATTAACAGAAAACAGAGGGGGAGGGGGAGAAATGAGCTAAATAAATGCCATGCATCCAAGGATACACAAAAGAGTAATCACTTTTGTATCAAGGACTGTAGTGCTCAACATACTAAGGGAAAATAAAATGGCAATAACTTACTATATTCCCGACGTATAAACCGGCTGCATAGCCTGGTACAGCTTCAGAAAGGGCCGACAAACTGCAAAACAGACCATTGTTCCTTATTCTTTGCAAACAATTTATAAATGTACAATACACTTAAGCGAATTTCATGCATCTGCTCTGATATATACCTGGCCACATTTAGCCCTAATGCAAGATAAAAATAAGGCAATGAAGTCAATGTTGGAATGGCACCTACTTATTAGAGATCAGCTTAGCTGGATGTTTTAAGCCTATTTAGCCAGCTTGGCCCAAGGATGACTTGACCCAACCTTAGACCCACCCTCTGTGGAGCAGTGTGACATTATAGTGCTTTGTGAGGGAAGACAATGTGAGGGAGAATGGAGTTGCCTTGAAAGCTACTCGCTTTTCTGACTTAGCCCCACTCTTGCAGAACATCACCAGAAAGAAGAGTAACATGATGCATTATGTTATTCATCCCTTTTTCACTACTATTCTTATGAACACCTGGAGGCCTGTGCCTTCCCCACTCCCTCTCCTCCAAAAAATATGTCACAAGCCCTTCAACTATACGCTGACCAAAACAAGTCAGTTGTGGGCTGCCTAGGTCCATTAAGACGGACTGTGTCTTCTAAGATAAATGCGTCCCTGCTCCACTCCCAGTGCCTCCTCCCTGCCATGATGGGCAGTCATACTGGCCTCTGCCCCACAGTGGGGCTGACGGGACTGAACAAACATGTTGGCCCGCTGTGGCCCCCATTGGTCTGTATAGGTGGTCCTTGGCCTGGAATGTGAGCCTGGGATCATCCAGAGGATTCATACCACCCTCCTCTTTGAGCTGGGAGCTGTGAAGAGCTGCTTCTTTGGCTAAGGACTTTGCCAAAGAAGAATGTCCCGGCTTGTTCTGTTTTGTGGGATCTGTTTCAGTCGGTGACACCTGCTGATGCAACCAATGTCCTGGAGGCTGTTAGGGCCACAACTTGTGAATTAGGTCCTTGCCCGTCCTGGTTGGTGAAGGCCACCAGGGGACGGTGGGGCCAGTTCTCGTGCAGGTGGTCAACGGCTCCCTTTGGGAGGGCAGGGTCCCAGGGTCTCTTAAGGAGGCCATGGTGCAGCCCTTGCTCAAAAAAACACCACTTGATGCTGATGCCCTTGTCAGCTGTCAGGCTGTCTCTAACCTTCCCTTTTTAGGGAAGGTTATTGAGTGGGTTGTGGTCCGACAGTTTCAGGATCATCTGGACCGTGCCAGTTTTCTGGATCCCTCAGAGTCTGGCTTTCATCTGGGGTATGGCCCCGAGAATGTGCTTGTGACCTTGGTCGACGACCTTTGCCATGCTTTAGATCTGGGACAGGCAACCCTTTGTGTTGCTGGACCTATCGGCTGCATCTGATACGGCTGATCATGAATTGCTGGTGACTCAGCTGTGGGACCTCTCTGGGGTGGGTGAGGTTGTTCTTGAATGGTTCTGCTCTTTCCTGGCCAGGAGAACTCAGCATGTGGTACTGGGGGACTGTGTTTCGCGCCCCTCCACCCCCACGGGACCTCACATGTGGGGTCCTGCAGGAATCTATTCTCTCCTGTTCAACATATATATGCAGCCTTTGGGTGAGATCAAGAGAAGGTTTGGGGTATGGTGTCATCAATATGCTGATGACACCCAGTTCTACCTCTCATTTTCAGCAGACCCAGGTCCGGCAGTCTTGTTGCTTATCCGGTATTTGGCAGCTGTGGGGAACTGGATGAAGGTGAGCTGCCTGAAGTTGAATCTTGACAAGACGGAGGTGATGCTGGTGGGGAGGGCTGAGGGTGTGGAGACTCCCATCATAGATGGGGTGCACCCAGCCTTGGTTCCTCAGGTTTGCAGTCTGAGTGTGCTCCTTGACGCGCAGCTCAGCCTGGATGTCCACGTGGCAGTTGTGGCAAGGAGCGCATTTTGTAAATTACATCTGGTGCGACGGCTACAGCCACACACATATCTCAGACTGTGACCTGGCCAGCATCATCCATGCCTTCATCACCTCGAGACTTGATTACTGTAGCACACTCTATGTGGGGCTACCCTTGGCGACCATTCGGAGGCTGCAGCTGGTGTAGAACATGGCAGCCCACCTCCTTATGGGGATGAGTCACCGGGAACAAATAACGCTGGTGCTCCATTTACTGCACTGGCTGCCTATAACCTTCTAGCCCTGATTCAAGGTTTTGGTGTTTACCTATAAAGTCCTACACAAGTACACGGCATTGGCCCTGCTGACCTGCGAGACCGCCTCACCTCCCAAGTCTTGAAGCGGCCTCTGCGGTCGGCCGGGAGCACCCTTTGAAGGTTCCCCATTTTCGGCGGGGGGTCACATTGGAGAGGGTGTTCTCGACTGCAGCGCTTCATTTGTGGAATTTCCTCCTGGCGAGGGTCCGTTTGTTCCCAGATTGCCTCTCTTTCGGGCATCAATGTAAAACTTTATTCCATCAGGCTTTTAGTAGGGAAGATGGGGAGGGGTTTTTTTGTGACTTGTATTTTGTATATTTTTAATCTGTTTTTATTGCATTTGCATTTATCTTTGTATTTTATTGTACACTGCCCTGAGCTGCCTTGGCAAATAAATAAATAATGTTGATAAATAAATTAATTAAATAAATAAATTCTGGGGAAGCCACCTACCCACCCCAGGACAGTAGCAGGGAAGACATGCGGTGTCCTGGGCAATAGTGGGCCAGCGTCACATTTGTTTTCAACCTATGACACCGTGATGGGTGAAAAGGCAGACCATTAATCACCCTGATAGGCAAAACTTGCATCTGAATACTATGTCTATTAAAACCTTGTTTACCTGATTCCAAGGTACAGATTATCACTATGTGATCCTAAATGTATAAGAATCAGAATATCATATGCTTGCACCTTAAATCCAATCTGATGTGAACCCTAGATCTTGCTTGTATGCTCCATATAGTGGTCTGGATTTAACATGGATCAGGCTCCAATAAAAAGAGCTAGTCTCATTGGCACTGGGACCAAGAAGGGGGGAACTGCTCTCCAGAACCCTAACAACTATCATAGAACTCCACCAGGGGTGGAGGCCGAGTCAGCTGTACATTGCACCCAATGCTTTTAAGTGGGTTCCACTGTGTGTAGGCTGGGATGCAGGACTCTGCTACTTATGTTATCTTATCCACCTTAGGCAGAACACAGAAAGACGAGTGGGCTGCTGCTCTTCTCTGGTTTACCTACTTTTCTGGGGAAACAACTTTAAAGTCCTTTTAAACAATTTAAATGGCAGATCACTGTGAATAACAAAAAAAAGGGGGGGGGATGAAAGGGTCCGACTGAGTGAAGCTGCCACCTGGCTCATACTGAATATACAATAGAAGGTAGCCTCCAGGACCACTTGATGAGGATGCTCATGTTGGAGTAGGAAGCAGACAACCTAGTTGCCTCAGAAGCATTTACCCGTAACACTGGAACGGGATAGCAGGCCTTTAGCACCTTTCCATAAAATGAGGAAAACTGCTGTTCAGAAGTCAGTGAGATAGTGGCCTGGGGCCAGGCTCACAGATATTCAGTCTCCAGTCCAGTGGAAAAAAGATACGCGCGCGCGAGAGAGAGAGAGAGGCAGCCTGTGCCCACTAGATTTGCATTTGTAGAGAATCAGACTGCTCATTCTTGGTTTTAAAAAAATCCAGAGTAATAAAAGGCTTGGAATGAAAAGGAAAAAGGTCGGCAAGTTAAACAATTCACCTCCTCCAGCATCAAAGCTTGGGATTCCATGAATGATCACGAAGTGCAGGAAAAGTGGGGTTGTGTTCATTTTCACAGAACCAGACAGAAGGCCACTCAAGAAATGCACATATCTACAAAGAGAAAAGGCAATGCAGTTAGCAGGGGGGCAGGAGGGAACAACAAACACCGGCAAATGCCAGAGAACTACTGAACTGACGAAACAACTCTTTTTATTACGCTATCACCAGTGGTTCCCAAACTGTGACCACAGCTGATCTGTGGCCCCACATACAGCAGCAAGTGGGCTTTCATTCCTGCCAGCACGAGTGCTGCAGCATTTAAGAATACTACAAGCTTAATTACAGGATTCAAATAAGGAGTTTGAAGTAGCACTTCATTTTGCCCATAATCAAGGACAGCATGCATTTTAATGGCACTACCATAGCAGTGCCACAAAACGTGAGGGGGCACTGTGTGGGATATAAGAAATTGGTGGAAGGGCTGAAAGTGAAACTCCTGATTTTGGACCCCCTTAATACTTTTTTAAAAAGAAAAATGATTGGATCTTATATGCACAAACTGTAGCACATGTGAAAGAAGGCCTCACGTCTCCTAAGTTCCCTGAAATATCAAAAAGAAGGAGGGAATAATTAAAACACAATTAGTTGTGAGGAATCATTGTTAAAGGTAGAGGGGCAACAAAACAATAACAGTTAATGATCAAAGCTAAGCCTGTAGGGCTCAGCATGTTAGAAGAGCTATTCAAGACCAGTTTAGCCGTGATTGCATGACCCTCACAGCAGTACTTTGTCACTGAGACCTAGGGTGATTTGCTTTCTGGCTGCTGGTCACATGCATTAAAGCTTTTAGTCACAATTGTACTCTTTCTCTGATGATAACCTTTAAAAAAATTGCTTTAGCTTTTTTCTTTTCTGTTTGCTTGATCAGTTTGTTTTCAGCGAAGTCCGATTTAGCATCTGGCATTAAGAAAGGGCAGTTTCTCTTCCTTGCCAGTGTTCATTTACTTAACAGCATGTACACATTGCTACATCACTGGGTAATTTTAGACGTGATGGGCTACTTGGCCCGCCACGCTCAACCACGGTTTGGGATCTGTTTTGGATGCCAGACAGGAATCAGTCCAGCCGTCCATTAGACATGCTGGCTGATTCCTACAGGGGGCGACTGCACAGCCCTGTCCCCCCCCTGCGGCCGGCCGCCCTGCGGGAGATGGGCAGGCGCAGCGGCCAATCTGGCTGTTGCGTCCGATCCCGCATTGTGGTCTGGGCCACGATCCAGCTGGCGGAAGGTAACAGACGTTACTTTCTGCCGATTACGGACCGTGGCCACCGTGACCACAGTTTGGGCTCGATCCCAACATGATTCTGGACCTCCAGGTGGCCGGAGGTCCAGAATCGTGGACAAAATTATTCCCGCCGGAGGTTCTGGCGGAAATCATTTAGACGTTACGGGACTTTTGGTCACCACAGGGGTTTCACTGTGGTTGACCATGGTCTCATAACGTCTAAAATTACCCTCTATGACAGGACACTATTGAAGCTGTCTCTAGAACGAGGCTGGATTTAGAGCGGGGGCAACCGTCCTGGGCCTTGCAGTGCCTGTACAAAGGTCAGCCCCGGTAGCCTGTCTCAGGAAGAGCGGTGGTGTTCTGCTGCTGCTCCTGCTGCTGGCTGCACTGTGGGGAGGTTTCCACAAAAGTGCCTTCTGGCAGGGCTGAAACCTACTTTCAGGAGTGGGAGCAGCATCACCCCCAGTGGAGTCCAACAGCCACCCCTGAGGCCCTACCACTTAGAGATTACTCGCATCAGTGGAGGAGTCAGTAGCAGGGGCAGTGGCAGGACACCACAACTGAGCTCAGGGTGCTGTTCTCAATCCTGAAGGTAGATTTTGGCCAGGAGGTTTGTCTAAAAAGGTTATAATAATGCCTGTTGTAGTCTTACAACAACCCTTCAATCAACCATAGAAAGTGGAGCAAGTCCTGCATTGCTGTACAAAGTAGTATTCAAAACCAAAAATTCCCAAATTATGTGCAATGACCCCAAAGGGGGTCATGCCATTTGCAGATATGTGGTGAAAACAGACATGCACCTTAACTCCACTTTAACATATCTTATGCATGTTACAGAGCTGCACAGGGCGCCAATACAGGCCTGGCAACATGCATAAAAAATGTTAAAGCAGAGTTATGGGCGGTATGAGGGGTTTGGGGAGGTGAGGGTCTCCCTTGCCAACCTGACGGGACAGCCGGGCAAGGTCGGGAGGGGTTGGCGGGGGGTGGTGCAGCCATTGGGATCGTGATGGGCTGGGGGAATTATGGTCCCTCTAGGGGATGTATTCGTTCTGTGAGACGTTCTGTCTGGTGCCTGTCCCGCTCATCGGCCCACAAGCAGGTGATGAGGTGATTCTTGATCAGGGGGCCCCTGGCATGAATCTGATGCTGTTGAACACAAGGTCAGTTGTTAATAAGTCTACAACTGTCTGGGAGTTGATCCTGGGCCATGCTGCTGACCTCGCATGTATTACAGAAACCTGGCTGGACACGGAACCAAAGCCTATATTGGATGGACTTCTCCCGGCCGGGTACTCTGTGCAGCATCAGCCACTGTCAGAGGGATTGGATGGGGTGTGTGTGTTTAACCATTGTTTTTAGGGATTCGTGGTCCATTAGGAGGTATCCGGTGCAGCTTACATCAGGTATTGAGGGTCTCCATCTTGTGATTGATCTGGCAGAAGAAAGATTAGGGGTGCTGCTGGTATACTGTACACCTACCTATATGGCAGCATCCCTGCACACTCTAGTGGAGCTTGTGTCGGTGGTGGTGTTGCAGTCCCCAAAGACATTAGTCTTGGGGGACTTCAATATCCAAGCTGACACCAGACTTGGATGGGCAGAGCATGAGTTCATCCCACCATGGGCCTGTCTCAAGTGGTTATCGGCCCAACTCATGATGGGGGACACACCCTGGACCTGAGTTTCTGCACCGGCCTTGAGGCAGGGGATCTGTTAGTGGGGGAGGTGTCAGCTGTGCTCTTGTCATGGACAGATCATTACTTCCTACGGGCCCATCTCCCGGCGCATGTCTGCCCTCAAAGAGGTGTGGTACCAGTTTGGTTGGTTCTCCCTCAGAGATTAATGGAACCAGGAAGGTTCCTGAATGCTCTGGGGGAATTGCCCTCTCATCTTGATGGCCGATTGATCAATGACCTCATTGTGCTTTGGAACATCTTGCTGACTGAGGCCATCAGCCAGATGGCTCCTAGGCATCTGCTCCCTGTGCTCCAGCACCGCAGGCCTCCTTAGTTTACTGAGGACCTGCATCAGCTGAAGCAGGAAGGGTGGTGGTTGGAGTGCCAGTGGCACCGCTCTCGTGCTGAAGCTGACCGATTGTGACATAGAGCCAGTTTACATGCCTATGCCATGGCTGTAGAGGCAAGCAAAGAACTCCTTCATAACATCCGTGAAGTCTCATCCAGCAGAGCTTTACCCAGTGGTGAGGGGGCTGGTCATCTGGCCTCCCTTCACCTAGAACTGGAATTTTCTAGTGCCCACTTTGACATGTCTGTTGATTACTTCATGGATAAAATCCCTTGTATCCACCACAATTTCGACATTGTGCTTACTATGATAGGAGAACCAGAGGTGATGAAGCCCCTTCTTGTCTGGTTACGTGGGATCAGTTTTAATGTGTGTCGCCCACCAATAAAGTGGATGCTCTTGGGGTGGTCAGAGCCACCTCTTGTGAACTGAACCCATATCCATCCTGGCTGGTCAAGGCCAGCCGAGAGAGGCTGGGGCCATTGCTGGCAGGGGTGGTCAATGCCTCCCTGCAGGAGGGCAGAATGCTGAGCTGCCTCAAATGGGCGGTGGTGCAGCCTCTGCTCAAAAAAAGATTGTTTCACATTGACTCCCTTGCCAGTTATCGGCTTGTCTCTAACCTTCCCTTTTTAGGGAAGGTTATTGAATGGGTAGTGGCTCGGCTGCTTTAGGGGCATCTTGACCAACATGGTTTTCTGGATCCCTCGCAGTCCATCTTTCACCTGGGTTATAGCACTGATATTGCGCTTGTGGCTTTGGTCGATGACCTTCACCATGAATTGGACCAGGGTCACTCAATCCTGCTGATTCGATTAGATCTGTCGGGTGCCTTTGATACCGTTGAACATGAGATGTTGGTGGCTTGCCTGCGGGACTATGCTGGGGTAGGCGGAATTTTTCTCAAATGGTTCTGCTCTTTCCTGGCCAGAAAAACTCAGCAAGTGGTGCTCGGGGATTATTTTTCATCACCCTAGGACCTCTCACGTGGGGTTCCATCTTGTCCCCTGTCCTGTTCAACGTGTATATGCAGCCGCTGGGTGAGGTTGTGAGACGGATTGGTGTTCAGTGTCATCAATATGCGGATGACACCCAACTCTAACTCTCCTTTTTATCCAACCCAGACCCGGCAGTTTCAGTGTTTATCCAATGTCTGACTGCTGTGGAGGACTGGCTGAGGGTGAACTGACTGAAGCTAAATTTCAACAAGACAGGGATGATGTTAGTGGGGAAGACGGAGGGTGTGGCATTCCCCATCATTTATGGAGTTTTCCCTCGCTGGTTCCCTAGGTTCGTAGTCTGGGAGGGCTCCTCGATCCCCAGCTCTGCCTAGATGGCTGTGGTGAGGAGCACTTTCCCCCAATTACATCTGGTGCATATCAGACTCTGACCTGGCCACTATCATCCATGCTTTCATCACCTCAAGACTCGACTATTGTAACGCGCTCTATGTGGGGCTACCCATGCTGATGGTTCGGAGACTGCAGCTGGTGCAGAATGTGGCAGCCCACCTCCTTATGGGGACGGGCTTCTGGGAGCAGAATACACTGGTGCTCTGTTCCCTTCACTGGTTGCCTATAGTCTTCTGGGCCTGATTCAAGGTGTTGGTGATTATCTTTAAAGTCCTACACTGCATGGGCTCTACTTACCTGCATGACCGCCTCACTCCCTGGGCTCTAGATCGGCCCCTGTGGTCAGACAGAGGGGCTACCATGGACAGGGCATACTTGGTGGCTGCACCAAGGCTGTGGAACTCCCTCCTGGTGGAGGCCCGGCTAGCCCCGGACCTCTCCTCTTTTAGATGACTCTGTAAGACCTGGCTTTTCAGTCAGGCTTTTGGCGAGGGAGATGGGTAGGGTGGGTGGGTTGAGGGTTAGGGTGGGAGGGTTCTTGTTTTTATGTTTTTATGACATTCCCCTACGTAGAGTTTTTACATGTTTTAAAATATTTTTATATTTGTGTTTAAAATTGTGAACTGCCCCGAGCTACCTAGCAGGAGGGGCTGGATTAAGACTGTATAAATTAAAAATAAATTTTAAAAAATGTCTGTTTTCACCCTTGGTTGTGATCCTGGTTCATATTTGGCATAATTTGTATGCATTTGCTGCTGTTGTCTAGGATCATATTTAAGTCTCAAAATGGGGTCACACAGGCAAAAGTTAGGAAATTACTGACCAAGATGCTGTTTTCATTATGCCTTGTACAGATCCCGGAGAAACTAAGCAAAACTCCCATGACAACAGTTTGAAGAGCATCTCGGCACAAACCATGGTATTAGCCACCTATTTTATTTTGGCTTTAGGACTTTGCACAGCCAGCAGCTACTGAAACATCCTGTCAGCATGGTGATAAGTAACTGCCATGAGGCACAGGTCACAGATGCTATTGTGCCAACTCCTGGTTCTCATGGAAGCTTATTTGCAGAAGGGAAAAGTTGTTAGAAAAAAATCAGAACTGTTTATACTTCACAAGTGCTCTTGATAGGATCATTAAAACTGCCTTATTCCTTCTGCTCCCACAGTGTTTGTGTCTGCATCCTGAAGGTGCCATTTATAAGGGTCCAACATTTTAATAAGATGGGATTTATTTGCAGACATGGAGCCGAATGGCTAATGAGCTCGCCAGGCTAAATATTTATTAAAGTTTAAGGTCTTAGGGGACCATGTTATTATTTTTCATGTCAACAACAGCTGTGTAGGTCACCAGAGAGGCCCAGCAACCCACTGGGAAAGCCTCGCTCAATAAGAGACAAGCAGAGTGAAACTGCCTAACCCTCTTTAGTACAGAACTTTGAGGGTTTTTTTGTTTGTTTGTTTGTTTTTAGTTATTACAAGGCCTTCCTCTAAAAAAGCTTTAAAAGGATTTCTAATAAAAAGAATATGGCAACTGGAATTACAAAATTAATCTCCTTAGGGGATAATTTATATTTCTGTAGAAAAGACTGTTTTGTAGCCATTGACCAGTTGTCTAATCCCAGTATTTTATTCACCAGCTTTCTGCTTACTTTTTTGTTGCTAAAATGCCCCCCTAGTTTAATCCCAAGTTGAGTACATGTTCAAGACCTTCTCTAAGGCCTTCTCACATTCTAAATGAGCACCTATCCTATCTCAGCAGCAGCAACCACATAAAAATAGGCACACCAAATAAACTAGAATAAAACAGTTAACATGGAGGTAAGGGTGGGGTTCTCTTGATTGTTTCTCTACTACTGGTCCATGGGCTGCTTCCAACCACTGAAAAGCTCATGGTTTATCCATTCATTGCTGTGTGAATGTCCCACCACTCCTCAGGATTCAGCCTCGGGGAAAATGTTCCCTGAGCTCAGCTACAGGAAGTCACAATTCTGGATCTCAGCTCCACTGACTATGGTTCCTAAACATAGCATCCTTTTTTCAACTGAGGTTTTTTTTCTACACGGTAAGGATCTATAAGCTGCAACCTTATTTTACAAATAAGCTAACAGAGAGAACTAGAACCCAAACTCTTAACACAGTAGAATCAAACCTTAGCTACCCAACCTCACTGCTAAGGCTGTTGTAACATCTTAATAAAGAGCTGTTCAATTTACTGGGTCGCTTTTATTTTTTCTGTATCCTCATAGTTGGGTATCAGCAGCAGAAGCCTGCACATACGGATCCCATATTATATCAACCAACGTTCCAGTTTCCCATGCGCTGATGGTGTTGCCCCACTTGAGGTTTTGTGCTCTCTGCCTCCAATTTACACTTTCAGCTTTTGGTCACCGATTCTGTATTTGGTGAGTTCACCTGCCTTAGCTTTGTACACCTTTCCTGTGGTGAGTTATCTGCTCATACAATCATTGTGTGCAGGGATCTGCAGTAACCCAGCATGCTGCTGGCTTCAATGCTGCATACTTGTATTTTAGTTGCTGGTATCTCAGACTTAAGTTTTGTTTTCCATATCTGATGACAGGCAGGGAGGACTCTCTCTACCATTCCTTTGGAATGGTAGAGATTGTCTCTAGACTGAAGCTTGGTGTCTTTCTGTGCATACTACATTTGCAGCATACTTTCAGCACTCCTTACAGTTTGTCAACAATGTGAGCGTAATCCGGCTCCCATTGAAGTCAATGGCTAAACCCTTGACATCTCTTGACATTGACTCCCCGGCCAGCTATCGACCTGTCTCTAACCTTACCTTTTTAGGAAAGATTATTGAATGGGTGGTGGCTCAACAGCTTCAGGGGCATCTAGATTGGGTCAGTTTTCTTGAGCCCTCGCAGTCTGGTTTTTGCCCTGGGTTTGGTATGGAGACTGTGTTTGTGGCTTTGGTTGATGACCTGTGCTGTGAATTAGACCAGGGCAGATCTTCTATTTTAATACTATTAGATCTGTCAGCTGTATTAGATACCATTGACCATGAGATGTTGGTGGCTTGGCTGCGGGACTGGGTCAGGGTGGGAGGAATTGTTCTTGAATGGTTTCGCTCATTCCTGGCTGGGAGAACTCAGCGTGTGGTTCTCGGGGAATGTACTTCATCTCCCTGGGACGTCACGTGCGGAGTCCCGCAGGGTTCTAGTCTGTCTCCCCTCCTGTTCAACGTGTATATGCAGCATTTGAGTGAAGTCGTGAGAGGGTTTGGCGTGCGTTGTCATCAGTACATCGATGACACACGACTTTACCTGTCTTTTTCTGTAGACCCAGACCCGGCAGTCTCGGTGCTCTCCCAGTGCTTGGCAGCTGTGGGGGACTGGATGAGGGCAAGCCGTCTGAAGTTGAATCCCGACAAGACGGATTGGATGCGGCAGAGAAGACCGAAGCTCAATCCCGATAAGATGGAGGTGATAGTGGTGGGAAGGGTGGGGGAGGTGCTGGCCCCCCTGATAGGGGAGGTTCACACACCTGTTGCTCTTCAGGTTCGGAGTCTGGGGGTGGTTTTGGATGCGGGCCTCTGTCTGGATCGGCAGGTGGAGGAGGTGTCTAAAGCTGCCTTTCACCAGCTGTATCTGGTACGGTGGCTTCGACCTTACCTCTCCGGGCCCGATCTGGCCACTCTCGTCCATGTCTTCATCACCTCGAATCTAGACTACTGCAACACACTCTACATGGGGCTTCCCTTGTTTCTGGTTTGGAGGCTGCAGCTAGTGCAGAATGTGACAGCCCATCTCCTGACGGGGATGGGGTGGCATGAGCACATAACACCGGTGCTCTGTGCTCTGCACTGGCCGCCTATAGCGTACTGAGCCAGATTCAAGGTGTTAGTATTGATTAACAAAGGGTATTTTCAGACGTTACGAGATCACAGTCAAGCACGCTCAATTCCGGGCGGTGGCTGTGATTTTGGAACGTCTGTTGGGGAAAACGAATGTTTCCCCCCAGATGTTAACACGGCATGGAATTACATTCACCACGCGAGCGGCTGAAGCGGAGGGACCAGCGGCCACCGCGTGTTGAATGTAATTCCACGCCGGGGTGAACCCCGGCATCTCGTCTGGTTGGTCATATCTCGGGGACCGCCTCGCCCTCCGCACTTCACAGTGATCCCTTCAGTCCACCGGGGACGCCTTTCTGGAGGTCCCACGTGTAAGACGGGGGGCCACAATGGAGAGGGCGTTCTCGGTGGCTGGGCCACGGCTGTGGAACTCCCTCCCGGAGGAGGCTCACCTGGCCCCGGGCCTGTTGGCCTTTCGGCATATCTGTAAGACTTGGCTGTTCATCCAGGCCTTGGGGGGGGTTAATTTCTGTGGGGGGTGTTTTAAATTTATTTTAAGATGTTTTAGACTTTTTATGTTAAAAAATTATTTTATATTATGTTGGAAGCTGCCCTGAGATGCTGTAGTCATGGGGGGCAGCATATAAATATAAGGAAATAAATAAAATAAGTAAAGATGTAGGTGATGTTGGTGGGTAGGTCTGGGGGTTGGTGGCCCCCATCATCGATGGGGTCTGCCCCCCTATGGCCACACAGGTCTGTAGCCTGGGGGTGCTCCTCAACTCACAGTTCAGCTTGGATCTCCAGGTGGAGGCTGTGGTGAAGGCAGCATTTCACCAATTACATCTGGTACGACAGCTATGGCCGTATGTTTCAGACGCGGATCTGGCCACCATCATCTATGCCTTTATCACCTCTAGACTAGACTACTGTAATGCACTCTATGTGAGGTTGCCCTTGGGGACTGTCTGGAGGTTGCAGCTGGTGCAGAATATGGCAGCCCGTCTCTTAACGGGGATGGGTTGCCGCGAGCACATTACACCGATGCTCCGTTCTCTCCACTGGCTGCCTATTATCTTCTGGGCCCAATTCAAGGTGCTGGTAATGACCTTTAAAGCCCTAAATGGCCTGGGCCCGGCTTACCTGTGGGACTGCCTCAGGCCCCGGATTCCATTGCAGTCCCTGCAGTCGGCCAGGGATGCCTGACTCAAAGTCCCCTGGGTTGCCTGGGTGGCAACAATGGGGAAGGTGTTCTCGGTGGCTGCTCCCCGGCCGTGGAATTTCCTTCTGATGGAGGCCCACCTGGCCCCGGATTGCCCCTCTTTCCAAAGACAGTGTAAGACCTGGCTGTTCCGCCGGGCCTTTGGAGAGGGTGACGGGTAGGATGGGGTGGGGGGTGTTCTGTCATTTTAGTTTATTTTTAGCATTTTAATATTTTTAATGATATTTATGTGTTTGTTATTTTTATTATACTATGTTTGTTATTTATGCACCTTGTAAGCCACCCCGAGCTGCTCTGTGAGCAGGAGGGGGTGGGGTAGAAAAATTGTGAAATAAATATATAAATAAATAAAATAAATAAACACCTATTGACTTGATGAAACTCGATTGTGCTCTGTGATTTTAGTGGCACTGTGGTAAGAACATCCCTCCAAACAGTTGCATTGTGGCACAGAATAGCACCCAAAATATTCTCACAGACGAGGTGCAGCCTTCCCCTTCTCACTCTTTTAGCTGGGCATTAATATTTTAGGAAGCTGTAGAGCTGGTCTGTGTCACCAAAGAAGTTGAGAAACATTGTAAAATACATGCTTATGCACAACGGTATAAAAGCTTTTTTGGTATGAATGTAATGGTCATGTAATATTTAAGCCAACCCAAAAGTCTCAAGAGCAGGAGTGGCCAAGACGTAGATCATGATCTACCAGTAGATCACAAGCTGCTCCCCACTAGATAGCAACGTGGGGAGGGGGACCAACCTTCTCAGAGATCACTTCTGAGGAGGAGAGCAGAACCAATGCCCCAGGGAGTGCCTCCAGAGAGGAGACGGGCTAGGAAAGCTCCTCCAGTGTGGCAGGGAAGGTTCTCTCCACAGAGACCAGTTGCTGAGGTGCATTAGAGCTGAGACTCAGAAGAAGGGATCCCAGTCTGGAGTGCCCAAACCAGAAGGCGGGGTTCTGTTAGACTATCAGAGGTTGATGCCTGGATCAAATAACATTGGCCTGCATTCACTATATTATCTATGTGCACATAGTAACACTTAGCAACCGAGAGACGTTCCCAACCAAAGGAAGCTGCTACAGGATGTCATGCTGACAGAGAGGATCCGAAGGAAATTGCCCTCCTTTGTGTGGAGGAGGGAAGGCAAGAATGGCATTTATTTTTTTATAATACTACAGATTACAGAAACAAGTTAAATACCTTTTTTGGGATGGTTGCATTAAAGCTGAAACTTTATCATCAAAGAATTTCTTCATAGCAAACCTGTCCAGAGCTTGATCAGCACTGTCAAAACAGAGATAGAGATGGTATGTTATTCCATTTGTGAGTTATCTTGGAAACGCAGGGATTTACAGGTTGAAAAAACATGCCAAAGCACTAAACAACCTTTTCTGTAACTGGAAAACCCTCTCATTCCCAAGTCAGCCAGGGAGAGAATTTTTAATGTTTCTGTACATTTCTTTTCTTAAGCCAGCGCAACAATGAGGCAAAAAGTACCCAATGTCTGTGCTCAGTTATTTGAATGTATTTCCCTCTTGAAAATGCAGAATTCATAATGTAAAACATTAGCTAGTTCAGAATGCCAAATATGTGACTTGTCACAATTTGCTCACAGCAGTTTCTGAACAGTTTACTTGTATTGCAGCACAGGGGCATAGAATCAGAGTTGGAAGAGACTTCAAAAAGTCATCTAGTTTAACTTTCCCTACGCCCTTCTTTGATTTGATGCAGGGGCACATGCATTTTTATGTAGATCGTGTGTATATTGATGTATTGACCTTTCTCTGACTTAAGTTTTCTCATTGCACCTCTCTATAAAATTCACTAAGAAATACCATAACAAAAACCACAGCCCCAATAATCATCATATGACTGCAAATGGACTTCGTAAGCAGATGCCAATCGACAGACAGATTAAGCAAGAGGTCTGCATAACCAGATTTCCTAATGTCACAGTTCCAAAGCTATTCAGTTAGTTTACTTCTACATCTGTCCAAAGGATGCTAAACTGAGTTCCAAGATGATGATCAATTGTGGCCTTCATATAAAATCATATAGACTAAACTATGGCCCTAATTCATGGAGTGCAGCGACACGAGCTGCTGGGGCCTGATCCCTGTTTGGATCCATGGTGGGAAAGCACAGTCACCACACTGTGAGCCCAGCAAGGGGAGCTGGGCAGATGAGTGGCCTCCCTGTGGGGCAGCTGGGCCCCTGCAGAAAATCCCGCCATAGAAGAGGCAGGCCAAGGTGCTGTTACACGATCAGGCACCCGACCCTACCCCACCTCCCCCCTCCCCTCGCAGTCCAACCAAATTCCTGTCCCACCATGACAGTGAGCAATGGGCAACAGCGGCCGCCAGTCAAGGCCCTGTGGTGGAGCTGGAAAAACATGTGGCGGCCGCCAGCCACACAATAAACTGCATCACATGACACTGCTGCCGAGAGTGGGTTAAGCCTACCCAAGGCGTGGTAGCCTTCCCACAGTCTTGTGTGGCTGCACCCCATAAGATATGGTTAGAGCCCCATGTTGGTTAGAGCCCTAAAATCCAGTTCTCTCTGCATCGAAGACAAAGATCTCATGACACTTTTAATAAGAACAAAAGACTGACCCCAAACCATTTGGTCAAAAGTTTGAACTATAGCCCCATCCCCTGCTGATGTGTACTAGTTGATTTGCTGACTTGATGTGAATCGTATTCAACGCACAGCCATAGCTCCATCGAACTTTATGCAGAATTACTTATTGCCTTCAGTAGGGAGCTCTGCTGAAAGCTCGATAGTAGGCTAAGATTCTAGGGCTGCTTTTACACTAGCAGCCAGGGAAGCACATTCTTCAATGCACCACTGGGAAAAGCCACACAGGGTGCATTTACACACACTGGAAGTGGCCACCCACTGGTGGCGCGTGTGGCCTCACGCAGCCTCTTTGAAGAAACCCCAATATCGAGGTTTCCAGAACGTGTCTTTAAAGAGGCCATGCGTGCCTCCGATTCCTATGGCTGGTGGTGGCCACTTCCCATGCATGTAAATGCACACTGCTCAGCTTTTCCCCGCGCCGCTTCCCTGGCCACTTGTGTAAAACCAGCTTAAGTGATTTAGCAGCATGTTGAAGAAATCCTCTCCTTCCAGAACTATCTGCACTGAAATCACAAATATGGTCTTTTTTAAAAAAAATGACTACTTATCTATTCCTTATCTGCATGAAATCTGGGAATATTATGTCCCTCCCAAAGGTTACCAATCCTGCCAAATATCAAAAAGATTGGATAAAGGGTCCTGAAGTTATTTTTTTTCTTATTTCTTTACATTTATTGGCCGCCCCCTCATGCCCACGGCATCCCGGGGCGGCTCACAACAAATAAAATAACAATAAAACTCATAAAACATCATAGAATAAAAATAATTTCAAAAGAATAATCCCTCCCAACGTTCACTATAAACCCCTTCCCCAGATTCCCCCAACCTATCCTCCCTTCCCACCCTCCCCTTGGAAGGCCTGAGCAAACAGCCAGGTCTACAGGCTTGATGAAATGCCATTAGACCTGGGGCCAGGTGAGCTTCCTCCGGGAGGGAGTTCCAGAGTCGTGGCCCAGCTACCGAGAATGCCCTCTCCATTGTGGCCCCCTGTTTAACACGTAGGTCCTCCAAGAAGGCGCCCCTTGCAGACTGCAGGGATTTCTCTGAGGTGTGGAGGGCGAGGCGGTCCCCAAGATATGAGGGGCCCAGACCATGTAGGGCTTTATAGATCAACACCAACACCTTGAATCTGGCTTGGTACACTATAGGCAGCCAGTGCAGAGCGCAGAGCACAAGTGTTATATGCTCCCGCCGCCTCGTACCTGAGAGGAGACGGGCCACCGCATTCTGTACCAGCTGCAGCCTCCGAACCAGAACCAAAGGAAGCCCCACATAGAGTGCACTGCAGTAGTCTAGCTTCAAGGTGATGGAAGGTGTGAATAAGAGTGGCCAGGTCGGGCCCAGCAATGTATGGGCGCAGCCTCCGTACTAGATACAGCTGGGTCAGTTGAAAATGAGAGGTACAGCTGAGTATCATCAGCATATTGGTGACATCACACCCCGAACCCTCTCACGATCTCCCCCAGGGGCTACATATACACATTAAACAAAAGCGGAAACAGAATCGAACCCTATGGAACACCACAGGTCAAGACCCGGGAGCTTGATGTTTCAGCTCCCAGCACCACTGGGCTTCTCCCAGAGAGGAATGAGCGGAACCACCCAAGGAAAGTACCGTCCAGGCCCCCCAGGTCTCGCAGCCATCTCAGCAGCAGCCCATGGTCCATGGTATCAAAATTGGCCAAGAGATCTAACAGGATCAAGAATGTAGAACATCCTGCATCCATCTCCCGGCGGAGATCATCCACCAAAGCCACCATCGACGTCTCAGTACCATAGCCGAGGCAGAACCCAGACTGAAAAGGGTTAATACTGTCCAGATGCACCTGGAGCTGCAGAGCCACTGACCATTCAACAACCTTCCCTAAAAGGGAAGATTAGAGACAGGACGGTAACTGGCGAGTGCGTCCACATCCAGCGAAGGCTCCTTCAGCAGGGGGCGCAGCACAGTCTCCTTGAGACTGGGCAACAACCTCCCCTGCCGAACGGATGCATTAACCACCCTCGCCAGAACCAACCCCAATGTCTCCCTGGAGGCTTTCACCAACCAGAATGGGCATGGATCTAGTTCACAACTTGTGGCTCGAACAGACCCCAGGACATCCACCGCATCGGTTGGCGTCACTTCCTGAAACTCCTCCCAGAAAGATTTTATTTATTTTATTATTTTATTTTCTAGATTTCTATACCGCCCCATCCTGCCATGCAGCTCGGGGCGGTTAACAACAATAAAAACAGTATAAAATTTTTTAAAACAATTATAAAATATATCAATAAAACAGGGCGTGGTACAATCATAAATAAATATATAAGGTGGGGGATTAAAAATCACCCCCCCCCTCCCTCCCAAAGGCCTGGGCAAACAGCCTCTCAGATTGACCAGAAGGTGCCTCCATAACCTCATGCTTCTCACCTACTGCATCCAACCCGGTGTCAAAGTTAGTCTGGATCTGACCGATCTTGTCTGCAAAGTAGATAGCAAACTCCTCACAGCGGGCCTGGGACAAGTCCCCATCCAGGCGGAGGGAAGCCGGACTGACCAGCCCTCGCACCACCCGGAACGGCTTGGCTGGATGCAACTTTGCAGATGCTATGCGGGCAGCAAAGAATTCCTTCTTTACAGTCCTCACAGCCTCCACATATGACCACAAATGGGTCCTATGGAGAAATCGGTCAGATTCAGAGCGAGTCCAATGCCAGCGTTGCTCTAGTCTCCTGCCTACCTGCTTCATACACCACAGCCCCTCAGTAAAGCAAGGGGCCCTGCGGTGATGAGATGGAGGCAGGGGATGTCTTGGAGCCACCCTGTCGATGGCCTCCCCCAGCAAGATGTTCCAATGCTGTCCCAGAACATTGACAGAGTGGCCGTCAGGGTCCAGGGTTAACCCCCTCAGAGCCTCCTGGAACCGCTGCGGTTCCATCAGCCTCCGAGGGCAGACCAACCTAACTGGTCCATTCCCCTTCTGTCAGGGGTGCGCTGAGAGGCTGGTCTGTAGGAGATAATGGTCTGTCCATGACAAGGGCATGAAGCTCACATCTCCCACTAATGGATCACCTGCCTCAAGGCCAGAACAGAAGACCAAGTCAAGGATATGTCCCCCCCTCAAGTTATAAGCCATTAACTTGAAAATTCATTTCTGGCTGTAACATTTTTATATTCCATCCTGTTTACAAGACATTTGGCATTAATATATCCTACACCTTCCCTGTCATATCTGTCAAACTACAGGAAAATTTGATAAAGGGCCCCAATTTTATAAGCAATTGTCCCACTCAAGGCCATTATTCAGATAAATAGTAAGGGTGGGACTACCGGATCATCTGGTATCCGATACTGCCGGTATTTTGGTGTACCGGCAGTATCGGATTATTCCGGTATATTGGGTCCGGTACCAGATCCCCCCCGTGCCAGATTTGTTTTACACTGCGGCCATTCAAATGAATGGCTGCAATGTAAAAAAGAACACAAAAAGTCCCCAAACACTTTCCCTCCCCAAGTCCAGGCTGCGCGGGTGGAAGGGGGGACACCACCCACCCACCCTGCCCAGCCTGGATTTTTTTAAAATTTCCCCTAAGTCTCCTAGTGCGCCGGGCTCCAGGCCGCCACCGGCGACCCAGAGCCAGCACCAGCACTGCAGCAGCCAGCAGGTAAGTGTACCGGTACTTTACTGATTCCTGGGGTGGGGGGTGGTTTAACACCCCCCCACCCCAGGGATCAGTACAGTACAGGTACTTACCTGCTGCTGGTGCTGGCTCTGGGTCGCCGGCCGCGGCCCGGAGCCCGGCGCACTAGGAGACTCAGGGGAATTTTAAAAAAAAATCCAGGCTGGGCAGGGTGGGTGGGGGTGTCCCCCCTTCCACCCGCACAGTCTGGGAGGGGGAGGTTTTTGGTTTTTTCCATTGATTTCAATGGTGAGACAGTTCCCCATTGAAATCAATGTAAAAGATCCGGTACCGGTAAACCGGTATTAATCCGGTAAACTGTTTTTTTAAAAATCCGGTACCCGGTAAAACCGGTACCCGGTATTTGCCCTGATGTCCCACCCCTAATAAATAGCAGCACATGCAGTGCCAGTCAGGGGCAGGCACCTGGCATAGCAGTGGAGGGAAGTTGTAGTAGGGATGATGGGGAGCAACCCAACAGACTGACAGACACATTTACTGGCCAATTACTGCATGTTTCCAGCTTTACAAGACCAATCAGTGGTGGCTTCAAGGTGGGCATAGGGGGCAGCCCTGAGGCAGACATAGCATAACTCATCATTTAACTACTTTATTTAGTTATTATTTATCATTTTATAAAATACTTTCATAGTGTTCAAAGTGCTTTACAATCTTTATTTAGTTTACCCTAACAATTGTTTCTATTTTACAGGTGGAGTACTGAGGCAGAAAAATAGTGACTTTTCTAAGGTTATCCAAGTGAGTAATAGGATTTGAACCCTTGTTTCCCCAGTCATAGGGCATCTTTAGACATAACAAAGTTCAAGCGTCAAAACCCCTAAGCACATGTTTGGCCATTGTGTGTAAGCACCATAACAATCCCAACACCAATTTGGCCACCTGTTGAACATGTAATGGGAACGCCATTGCATCACAAGGACAATTTACGTATTTCAGTTGAACACATGGCCAACATTGTGTCTAATGATATCGCATGGTGTGTTAACAGGTACAACACAGGGAATGAGATGGCAGCGCTTGCATGCTGAGATCGGGTGGTGAGCAAAACACAGACTGTCAGGAATGAAGGGTTGCGAAAGAGAAGCTCGTGGTTGTGCTGATATTCCCAGGGAACTCACCCCCAGCGGCGCCTCGCGGTTTCGCCACCGGATGCACCCCTGCCCTTGTTATCAACGGGGTGCGTGCCAGACGATGCAGCATCAGGGGGTAACCAGGCAACCGGGAGCCCCCTGCACATGTGCAACCCAGACGCGGAAATGGAGTCGCGGCGCTCCGCACGCTTGCAGGCAAAATCAGGGGGCAATGCTATTTAAGCCTGACAGAAACAGCACCCATTGCTGGTGATCGGACCTTGTGCCATGAGACTGGCCCCTTGAGAGCTGTTGTGTGATAGTCTGGTGAATTACGAGTTAGTGTGCGAGTGAGAGAGAGAGCAAGGAGCCCGAGTGAAAGGTGAGTGTGTGAGGGAGTGACGTATTAGAGAGAGTGCTTGACGCGTGAGGATCCTTTTCCCTAGAAATCCTTCCTGTATCCTCTATCCCAGTGTGAGTTCCCTTCCCTTTCCAGATTCCCTTGTTCCCTAGGTCCTCAGCTCCCTACTCCCCCCTGCTGTACCACCACTGAACCTTCGTTGGAAATACAATGTTTATTTGTTGTGTGTGTGTGTGTGTGTGTGTGTGTGTGTGTGTGTGTGTGTGTGTGAGGAAGAAGCCTAGTGTGGGCACCATGTCGTTCCCCAGTCCCTGTGATGATCTTCGGCGCGGGACTGCTCGTGTAGCTTGTTCCCTTTGCCAATATAAGACCCTGAGGGATATCTTTGAACAGCACGTATGCCCTTGCGACTGGAGTACGATTGTGTTCCCCCTAACACCGGTTTGCCCCAAGATGGGCTGTGTGTCTAAGCAGCGGCACATGGTAAACACGGGGCCAAATCTGTGTTCATATCAAGGTCAAAACACATATTCAGACACCCGTTGATGTTGTTATGTCTAAAGACACAAAAAGTCTAACATCACATCCACTAAGCTACATGGTCTTTGTTTGCCTTATGTAGCAATGCTTCTCCACAACTTTTGATTTCCCTACATTTCAATCCCAACCCTTCCAGCAGGTGACAGTGAACTGGAATCATCAGGGAGCACAGACAGTGGTAAGAATTTCAGACAACACTCGAGGGCAGAGGAGCAACCTGAGGTTTCACTCAGATATCTCCCTAAGAAATGGGATGCGCAGTTGAGCATGTGGCTTGCGGATGTTTTGAATAATGAACCCATTAAATCAATACGTACTAGATCTTTCTCCGGCCAGGGTGGGGAAGCACTCATCCAAGACTTCAACGGTATGATTCAGATTTTGACCCCTCATTTAACTAGGGATGCTGAAGTATCCCCATTTCATCAAACCAAAATCAGCGTTGGTTCGACAAAGAGTACCGTCAGGCTAGGCAGGCTTTCACTTCCATTTACAACAGATATCAGAATAGGCAGATAACCATGCTGCCAACCCAATACTTTAATCTAAAGAAATGCTACTGCTTACTAATTAAGGCTAAAAAGGTGACTTATGACAATAAGATCTGACAAGAATTGTATGATGCCAGGAAAGCTCAGAACGCAAGGAGATTCTGGCAGATAATCAATGGTACCTTAAATCAGCGCCCCCACCCCACCCCCCTGGGGTTTTTCTAATCCCAGCCCATATCTGGGAGACCCACTTTAATGCCCTATTTGCTGCCGAGACTCCGGCTAATACTCCATCAACGGCCCACATTGATTCCTTTGATCCATGGCCTCCGATGACGGGGGAAGAAGTTATGGAGGCAACTGAATCCTGCCGTAATAATAAGGTCCCTGGGGCAGACAACATCAGGATCGAATTCATAAAGGAGTTTAGGGACTGGTGGGCCCCCTATCTGGCCACCCTTTTTACGGTGATTAATGAGACAGTGCTTTTCCCGGAGGGATGGGGGGTGGCGGTGGTCACCCCAATATATAAAAAAGGCCCAAGATCAGATCCATCTAATTACAGTCCAATTAGCCTCCTTAGGGTAATTAGCAAACTGTATGCCAGGACCCTTTTGTCCAAGTTGACAGCATGGCTTGCCAGAGAGAATATTATTCACCCCGAGCAAGCCGGCTTTCAGAAGGCTAAGTCTACCATTGAACAGTGTATGATTCTTTACCATCTTGCATGCAAATACAGCAATATCAGTGGTAGACTGTTTGTAGCCTTTACGGATCTTCAATCCGCATTCGATTAAGTGAATATGGAAATACTGCGGGAGAAACTTAAAACCCTTGGTGCGGAGCCGCGACTGCTTTTCTTAATCCGAGCCATGTATCAACAGACTCGGATGGTCGTTAGATTGAACAATAGAGGATATCTAACAAGTGATAGTGTCCTGCAAAGAGGGGTTCGGCAAGGGTGTCTGCTGGCCCCGACTCTTTTTGATGTCTATATTAATGAGGTAGCCCCACTCATGGCAGAGTCTAGATTCCATCCGCCAAAGCTATCCACGTGGTCGGTCGGCTGTCTCCTCTATGCCGACGACTTAGCAATAATGTCGCAAACACGAGTGGGTCTTCAAAGAAAACTTACAATTTTTGCAGATTTTTGTCGTTCCCATAAGTTACGTATTAATCAAGAAAAATTAAAGATAGTGATTTTCTCCAGAGAGGGGAAAGCATATGCTTGGATAATAGAGGGTAGGCCAATTCAACGAGTAAATGAATTTAAATACCTGGGTCTTAGGTTCCAGTATAACATGCATTGGACAGCACAACACGGGCAGGCTAGGCAAGATATAGGGGGCACTCCCCTAGCAATAGCACAGATTTTCGGACATTTAGGTAAAGTGAATATAACATGAGCCATAGGGACATTTAATGCGAAGGTGAAGGCAAAATATCTGTATGGAGCCGGGCTGTGGGCATTCCCGCCTCCAAAGGATTTAAGTTTGCCCCATAACAAAGTCCTTAGAATGATGTTGAGAACACCTCGAGGAATTCCCCTTGAGGCAATAAAACTAGAAATGGGTTTGTCTAGCTGGGAGACTATGGCAAGAAGGGAAGCCATTTGCTTGTGGGTTAAAATTAATCTTCCAGCCAATCCCTTACTGGGACTTATTCCAGGTGATACATTCATTAGCCCATGGATGAAGGAAATTAATGCCTATATACTACGTATGGGCTTCTCGAGAGACAGCCTCTTGTCTAAGACAGAGACACAGGTTAGGTCCGAACTTACTCAAAGGCATAGAAAGACAAGAAGGGGTGGCTAGAGTCAGAAATACTCCCTTTCTGAGAGATTATTTATCTATTATCCCGCCAATAAATGAAATGGCAAATTACCTAACTTCACTCCCAACCTTCAGGCTAAGATATTTGTTCCAGTGCGCGCGCTTGAACTCTTTGCCAGGCAAGATCCAGGAGGGCAGAATTCAGAACATACCTTATGCCCAATGCTTATGCCCCTATGACGCATTGGGAGCAGAAACAGTCGAGCATATTATATTAGAACGCAATCTGTATGCAGTCCCTCGGGACTGGCTTTTGCTTCCCTATTTAAATTATTCTAAGACCGGCTCAGGCTTTGCGAGATTGCACAGGTTATTGGAGGACACCAATACCAATGTAACAGCAGTGGCAGGCTTTCTGGTAGCTGCCTTTGTGATAAGAGACCACATTCTCTCATTCCAGCCAATAGACAAAGAAGTCTGATGAAGACTATTATATTACAACTGATTATTAGTTTCTGCATATTGGAACTTTACTTGTATTATATAACGAATGACAGGGAAACTATTGTTGGTATTGTATAATTTCACAACTATGACTATATATCTGTGCCCGAGAGGGACCTTTATGGAGATATAATTTAGCTAAGGTTGAGGAGTACTGAAAACTGGCTATTTAGTATTAATTTCGGTTGGGTCTATACTTAAAACTTTTAAAGCTGGTGGTTACTATATTACTATACTATATTTTTATATGTTGACTGGAATTTATGTCGCTGTATTTTAAGTTTGTACTCTAAGTTTGTTAATTGTATATTGTATATTTTATCTTGTAACTATCCCTTGCAATGGCCAAGTGCCAAGCAAATTAAAAAAAAAAGATTTTTGATTTTTATTTTTTTGACAACACTCAAAACGTGGTGTGCCACTGCCCACTGAAAAACAGAGTTGTGTGAATGAGCCCTCTGAAATAATTAGTCATCTTCAAGGTACGATTTGTTACCAGAAACAACATTTGAAAATTTAGCTTCATTTTCTTAATGCTAAATTACTACATTCAATATCTCTAGTATCTGCCCCATTGAGTCAGCATAGAGTATGGTAAACTTAAGGACAGCAGAGTTTAACATTAGTCAACAGGCAAAATAATTTCTAAAGTAGCTACATATTTTCTCCTATTCTAAATCATTAGTTCACCTGGCCTCAAATAATTAAGACACTTGATAACTATCGATTGACATCAGCATGTCAGTCAGGTAAATATTAACAATTCTCCCCTACATCCCCCCAATCCAGTCTATAAAATACTGTATACAAGTGCTGTACTATTTATTTGCATTGTTCACCTTACCTTGCAGAAACGTTGGTGAAATGCATATACGATGATATTACTACTCCTATTCTTCCTTTTCCACCCTGTAAGAGAAAAAGGTAAAAGATAAAGTCTATGTAACATTTATGACCCAAAACTGTATTTCACACTTTGTTGAAATACAAAACCACAAGCTTGATGGTCCTCATCAATGGCTTGTTCACATGACTAAGTGATAAGAGATGTTAATTGGGAGAACTACCACAGGGCTCTACTTTCTCTCCCTGACACCCTTCTATTCAGACAAGAAATTTAACAGCCCCCATTCGCAGAATACCCACACTTATTACGAAAGGTAGTAACCTCCTCATTTGTGCTGCTACCACCCTGGTAGCTTAATTAACAAAAAGGTGTAGCTGACTAAGGGGTTATTGCCTTTGATCACCCATATGTGTGAACAAAGCCCGATATGCATGTTCTGAAGTACTGCTCCATTCAAGGTCCAAACTAGGGGTGTTTTTATATGTGACGGTGCTATGTACCACCACACTTTGATCCTGTTCACGGTGAGGGCCCTCATCCTGGGCAGGATCCAGCCTGGCTGCCGAACAGGCATGCTGGCGGCCCGGGCTGGGGAAAGGGTGGGGCAATATGTGGATGTAGTCCGCACAGCCCTGCTTCCCGTGCTGGTGAGTATGGCCCACCCTTCTCCCTAATGGGCCATTATGGTGGCTTATCAGGCCGCTGCAAAAAGCTCTGGCCCTGGACCAGAATTCGGTACAGCGGGCCATCACATGTGACAGCCCGCTCTACCCCAGGTCCAGGGATGGCTCCCCTGGACCAAGGCAGGGCTTATCCCATGCTGTGAGTTGGCAGGGGAGCCCAGGTCACAGCATGAGCTAAATCCTGCCACAGTCCAGGGAGAGCCTTGATCCCGCCTGTGGTAACATCCGGCGGGCGGGATCATACATGATGGCACTGCCAGTGGCCACACAATTAAAGCGTGACCAATCCTGGTGTCGTTGAGTTTGAAAATACCCTAAGTTCTAAACAATAATATTTCCATACAACAGAGAGGTCCCAGGAGCAAGCATAGATTAACAGTAGCTTCATTGTTGTTGTGGTGCTAGTGGCAGATATTAGCTATGTGTATCTCTTTTTATTTCTAGATTGACTGACAAGCACACCTGATATACAGAATTAGATATTCTTAGGCCCTTTTTACATGGGCCGCAGCTGCGTGGGGGTAGGGGTGCGCGTTGCAGTGTGAGCAGCACGTGGTGCCAGTTCACATGGGCACACCCCCATGCATCCCCATACGCAGAGGCACCTCCGCTGTGTCCGTTGCCTCCGTGCGTGGAGATGCATGTGTGCAGGAGTGTGCACATGCACCCCTGTGGGATTTACACGGGCAGCACCCACACATATACACCCAGATTTCTGGGTGTTCATGTGTGGGTGCCACCTGTGTAACAAGGGCAATAGTCACATAATGGCATTAGTCACCCAACTCCCAATGATGCTTCGGTTACTTCAAACATCCTACTATGCCCACTGACGTTCTAGTTGCTGAGTATAGGCATGATCCAGTAGGCTGGCACAGGAACTACCTACTTCAAGGGATCTGCCAGCATAATGAACAGCGAAGCTGGATCCCCCTAGAGCATAACTTTGCAGGGTAGGCTATAGAGTCTTCTTTAACCACCTCCTCAATAGAGCCTTGGAGGAGGTGCCTTATCCTGACACTAGAGATCCCTTCCAACCCTACAATTCTATGATCTTTGGGCCACACAGCCTCGCAAGTGAGTCTATGCACTGTTTTCCCAACAATCAATCAAGCCCATAGGAGCTCAAATCCCAGCTGAGCATCTGAATCAGACACATAGGGATGTGGTGTTCCTAAATTCTTGACCTTCCCACACAAAAAAGAAAAGCTGATTAAATATATTTGGATTTATTAAGAACTAGTTTTCTTGGGTCTTACTCTGGAAAAAGAAAACAATGGGTGAAAACAGACATGCACGTAACTCTGCTTTAACACCACTTTAACACCGCTTTAACATTTCTTATGCAGGTTGTATTGGTGCCCTGTGCAGCCCTGCAACATGCATAAGAAATGTTAAAGTGGAGTTAAGGTGCATGTCTGTTTTCACCCAATCAGAAATCATGCAACAGTTGTTCTTTACATTTTTATTTTATTTTTGCAAGGGGGTGGGGTACATATATTGCACTCATTGTGCATTTTTTAAATATCAAAACAAAGCTATAAATTATAATAAAAAAAGTCAAGTACAGCAGTAGTATCATTCCATCAGCAAACCTTTTTTGCTTTTCCCAAGACAAGCCTGGACATCTTTGCAATTCTTGGCATGATGTGCTATAAACTATGCATTACGGAAAGCATATGGATTCTGACAGGTATCTACATGTTTTTGTTTCCTAACAGTTGTGATTTATGATGACTGTTTCTTTTTTGTAAATGGAGTATTTTCAAAATCTTGTTAAATAGTTTACATGGCACATAGAGTGTACAAATTACCAACCAGTAGTTCTAACTAGTGGCAACATGCTTCCAAACTACTCAGCCGGTATATTCGGCTGCATCTAGCAAATATGGTGGCAGAAAGCTTGTGGATTCCATAAAGAAGGAATCCATCGGACAATTGCTTGTTGATTTATTCATTAGAAATATTTGTCTGAAGCATGTCTATTAGGGGTGGGACCCCGGGCCCATTACCGGCTACCGGATTTACCGGTTACCGGTTCCAAGAAAACCGGATTCCCGGATTAAATCCGGTATACCGGTACCGGATTTAATTCATTGGTTTCAATGGGGCGCTGTGTCCCCATTGAAACCAATGAAATATCCCTCCCCCTCCCAGGCTGCGCAGGTGGAAGGGGGGACACCCCCCACCCACCCTGCCCAGCCTGGATTTTTGTTTAAAAAAAGACTCAGAGGCGAGCCCACCCCCCAGCACCAGCGGCCGCGGCGTCCCCGCAGCCGCCGGTAAGTATGACCCGATCCCTGGGGGGGGTGTTTAACACCCCCCCAACCCCCCAGGGATCACCCCTACTAAAGTTCAGTGCTTGCTTACCTTGCGGAGCTCCGGCGGCGGCGGCGGGCGGTCCGGCGGCCTCAGCGCCGGCTGTGGCTGCCGGCGTCAGAGACGCTCTAGGCCTTCCGGGGAACTTCCGGGTTTCCCCGGAAGGCCTAGAGCGTCTCTGATGCCGGCAGCCACAGCCGGCGCTGAGGCCGCCGGACCGCCCGCCGCCGCCGCAGCTCCCAAAGGTAAGCGGCAAGCGCACTGTAGGGGTGATCCCTGGGGGGGGGGGGGTGTTAAACACCCCCCCCCCCGAGGGATCGAGTCATACTTACCGGCGGCTGCGGGGACGCCGCGGCCGCTGGTGCTGGGGGGTGGGCTCGCCTCGCCTCGCCTCTGGGTCACTCTGACTCTTTTTTTAAACAAAAAGCCAGGCTGGGCAGGGTGGGTGGGGGGTGTCCCCCCTTCCACCCGCGCAGCCTGGACTCGGGGAGGGTTTTTCTTTTAAAAAACTGTTTGGCTGGGGCTTTAAATTTTTTTACATTGCAGCCATTTAAAAATGGCTGCAATGCAAAAAATCCGGCACCCCGGAATCCGGTACCGGGTCCGGATTACCGGGCCGAATCTGATAATGCCGGTACGCCCGATACCGGCATTATCGGATACCGGATTCTACCGGTTTCCCACCCCTAATGTCTATACTCCCAGGCAGGTATACTCGCAAAAAATACTCAATGGAATGTTCCACGTTTGATGTGAAACACACTGTCACAACAGTATCTTGGTAAAAGTGAGAACATAATAAGTATCATATTGGGTCAAAACAATGGTCTGTACAGCCTAGCACCCTGTCTCCAATAGTGGCCATCTTCAGTTGCTTCAGAGACTATTCACAACATGTCATATCAACCAAACCTTTCCTATCCTCCAAGAAGTTATCCAATCTTTGTCTAAACTAAGCCACGCCACTGGTCTTCACAACATCTTCTGACAACAAGTTCTACAAATTAATTGTGTGTTGAGTGAAACAGTATTTCCTTTTATTTGATTTCAATCTACTGCCAGTTAGTTTCATGGAGTGTCCCCTAGTTCTAGTATTGTTTGAGGGGATAAATAGAGGCTCCATATCTACTTGTTCCACACCACTCATGGTTTTGTAAATGTCTATATTTCATCAATGATCATATTGCCAAGTCTGCCTTTCATTATACTTCCATTTCTGTCCTATTTTCAGGGGAATTTTGTCACTGACTTGAAGGAAAGCCTGATCAAGTCCCCATAACTATGTCATTTGCCAACAAGAAATATGCCATCACTGAAGAGCAGGGATGGGGAACATCAGGCCCAGGAACCGAATGCAGTCAACAACTAGTTTTTATATGACCCCTTTCCAGTTCCTGAATCTGGCCCCTGGATCCATTTCTTACCCACAAGCACTGAAAGACTAACCTCAGGCTAAGGGAGCAGAGATAAGGGCAATGGGCATGCACACAAGGATAGGGGACAGATCCATGGCACAGATCCATGATCTGGACCTTTTCCTGAGCCTTTCCCTTAATCATGCAACTTCTATGCAATGGGTTCCTTGAGAAAAAATGTTACGTTCTTATGAGGCAAATAAGAAGTATTATACTGCGTCAGACAAATGGTCCATCTAGCCCAGTATCCTATCTCAGGAAGAAGCCAGTGATCAGTATATAAAAGAGGGCATCAATGAAGTAACCCGTCACCTGTTTCTCACTCCAAGCTTACAGAAGTCAGTCAACCAGCAAAGCCGATAGCCACTGGCAGAACTATCCTTTGAGAAATTGTCTTATCCTTCTTTGAACTTGGTTACACAATTGGTCTTTACAACATCCTATGACAATAGGTTCCACAAGTTAACTGGGCATTGTGTCTCAAGTGGCAACAACAAAACTGCTAACTTAGTTCTGATTTCAGTATATATAGTTTATGTGCATCTTCACAGTGATAATCAAGAAGAAAGATAAGTATTGCAAAATTTTAACAGCCCATTAGACCACTGCAATCATGTAGTTTATTGGGACCTGTCTTAACCTGAGTGGGAGGGGGCGTGCCCCATGCACAGGTTTCCCATTGACTAAATTAGTAACATTCTTATGAAGTCCAAGGGAATGGCAGATTACCCATTTTAACAATCACATGTTATAATTAGGGGAAAGGGATCTCATTTTGAAACTCGTGTGTCTAAATCCCAGATCTGGACAATTAACCTCTGTCTAGGTGTCAAAATCTTATTTTAGGCAACAGACTCTCGATACAGACATCTGATTTTATTGCTCCCACGGTCTGGATTCAAATGGAAGTCCCAAATGCCCTCAAAGTCTAATGAATTCAATAAATAGATAAGAACTGCCCTACTGGGTCATACAATGGCATCCTGTCTGCAACAATAACCAGCATTGGATGTTTTAGAGAATTGCACAACAGGTCATAATGGAGTGATCCAAGGATCACAGCTGGCAAACACCTAGTTCCACACTCTCAGTGAGCTAGGAGGAATTTCAAAAAGAATGAGGTGACAAGGGGGAAGAGTTTTACTAGAAAGGGAAAGCAACAGGAGGATAGTAATGGGATGAGAGGGAGAAAGATTTATTTATTTATTATTTATTTTATTTAAACACATTTATATCCCGCCCCTCCTGCAACGCAGCCCGGGGCGGCTCACAACATAAAACAATTAAAACAATAAAATACATTAAAATTCCAATAAAACAATCAAATATTCAATATAAATATTAACAGGGCTTAGAAAACAAAGGGTAGGGGATTAAAAAAAACCCTCCCTACCCTCCCCCAAAGGCCTGGGCAAACAGCCAGGTCTTACAGTTCCGCCGAAACGTTAAAAGGCTTGGGGCCAGGCGAGCTTCCTCCGGAAGGGAGTTCCACAGCCGCGGCCCCACCACCGAGAATGCCCTCTCCATCGTGGCCCCCCGCTTAACACGGGGGACCTCCAAGAGGGCACCCCCGGCAGACCGCAGGAGCCGTCCTGGAGCGCGAAAGGCGAGGCGGTCCCTAAGGTATGAGGGGCCAAGACCGTATAGGGCTTTATAGATCATCACTAGGACCTTGAACTTGGCCCGGCACACTATCGGCAGCCAGTGCAGAGCTCGGAGCACCGGTGTAATGTGCTCCCGGCGACCCGTCCCCGTAAGAAGACGAGCCGCCGCATTCTGCACCAGCTGCAGCCTCCGGGCCAAGAACAAGGGAAGCCCCACGTAGAGCGCGTTGCAGTAGTCGAGCCTCGAGGTGACAAAGGCATGGATGAGGGAGGCCAGGTCCGGGCCAGAGACATACGGACGCAGCCTACGTACCAGATAAAGCTGGCGGAAGGCAGCCTTAGCGACTGCCTCCACCTGCCGCTCCAGCCGCAGGTCTGCGTCCAATATGACCCCCAGACTCCGGACCTGCTGAGCTACAGGGGGGCAAACCCCCCCAACCAGGGGGGCCACCACCCCCTTCGCCCTCCCCACCACCATCACCTCCGTCTTATCTGGGTTGAGCTTCAGTCTGCTCAGCCGCATCCAATCCGCCACGGCCTCCAAACATTGGGATAGCACCGAGATAGCAGGGTCTGGGTCAGTAGAAAAGGAGAGGTACAGCTGAGTATCATCAGCATACTGGTGACATCGCACCCCGAACCCTCTCACGACCTCCCCCAAGGGCTGCATATAGATGTTAAATAATAATGGAGACAAGATCGATCCCTGCGGAACGCCACACGGTAAGGCGCGGGGGCTCGATGTTTCCTCCCCCAACACCACCCGCTGGCTCCTCCCCGAGAGGAATGAACGGAACCATTCAAGAACAGTCCCGTCCAGACCCCCCCGGTCACGCAGTCGTCTCAACAGCAGCCCATGGTCCACGGTGTCAAAAGCGGCCGAGAGATCGAGCAGGATGAGAAATGTCGAACATCCCGCATCCATCTCCCGGCGGAGGTCGTCCACCAAGGCCACCAACGCCGTCTCGGTGCCATAGCCGGGGCGGAACCCAGATTGAAAAGGGTCAAGGAGCCCGATGTTATCTAGATGACCCTGGAGCTGGAGCGCCACTGCCCGCTCAATAACCTTCCCTAAAAAGGGAAGGTTAGAGACAGGTCGGTAGCTGGCGAGCGCGTCTACGTCCAACGATGGTTTTTTCAGCAGGGGGCGCACCACAGCCTCTTTTAAGCAAGGCGACAACCTCCCCTGCCGAAGGGACGCATTCACCACCCTCGCCAGCACCGTCCCCAACGTCTCCCCGGAAGCTTTTATTAACCAGGACGGGCACGGATCTAGTTGACAACACGTGGCCCTCACAGACCCCAGGACATCCACCACATCGGCCGGCGTCACTTCCTGAAACTCACCCCATAAAGATGGACCAGACGGACCCTCCGCCCCCCCGCGCTCTTCCCCTACTGCTATCAACCCAGCGTCGAAATCGGCCTGAATCCGAGCGATCTTGTCTGCGAAGTAGATGACAAACTCCTCACAGCGGGCCCGGGACAAGTCCCCATCCAGGCGGAGGGAGGCCGGACTCACCAGCCCCCGCACCACCCGAAACAGCTCCGCTGGACGCGACTTCGCAGACGCTATGAGGACGGCGAGGAATTCCTTCCTCGCCGTCCTCACAGCCTCCACATAGGACCGCAAATGGGCCCTATGGAGAAGACGATCGGAGACAGACCGAGTCCGACGCCAGCGTCGCTCTAGCCTCCTGCCCACACGCTTCATACACCGCAGCCCCTCAGTAAACCAAGGGGTCCTGCGGTGACGAGACCGAGGCAGAAGGCGCCTCGGAGCCACCCTGTCAATGGCCTCCTCCAGCAAGATGTTCCAATGCTGGACCAGCTCATCCACAGAATGACCGTCCACATCCAGGGTAAGCTCCCTCAGGACCTCCTGGAACCGCTGGGGTTCCATCAGCCTCCGAGGGCGGACCATCCTAACTGGTCCCTTCCCCTTCTGGAGGGGGCGCGCTAAAAGACCGGCCTGAAGGAGGTAATGGTCCGTCCACGACAAGGGCACCGCTGTAACCTCCCCCACAACCGGACCCCCCGCCTCAAGGCCAGAGCCGAAGATCAGGTCGAGGGTATGTCCCCCCACGTGGGTCGGGCAGATCACTTCCTGGGACAAGTTCATGGTTGCCATGGCGGCCATGAACTCCCGCTCCGCCCCAACAAGGCGGATGTGTATGGGTGTGTATGGGTGATTTCAGATATTACGGGGCTCGTTGGCCCCGTACCGAAATCACCCCATTCATTCCCCGCCGGGGTCACCCCGTCACGCCATAAGAGACGTGCCGGGGGGATCCCGGTGGGGAATCTGGGAGGGGGCGGGGCTGCACGACGCAACATGCGGCCGCACAGCCCCGCCCTCTCCATGCTCCCGCCACCAACCCTCCGGGGAGACGGGCGGGCGGTGGGGCCAATGCGGCCGCCACGCCCGGCCGTGGCGCCCGGCCAGACATTACTTTTTTTTTGTCCCCGCTGGGGATCTCTTGACCACGCTTCCCAGGACATTCCCCCCGCTAGCCCGGGAAACGTGGTTCAAATTGACCCAGTTTGATGTTCAGCCTAAACCAGCTGAAGATTTCCATCATTAAGGCCACACTGAGATAACATAATTGGTACGCAGTAATAAAATGAACAGATTACAAATACATGGAAATACTGTTCACTTACTCGGCAATGGATCACGACCACATGCTGAGAGTCATCGTTCAGCCATGATTCCATAGCTTTGCATATGGTGCACATCTTGTTGAGGGGAGGCGCATGAAGGTCAGGCCAGCCCATGTCCATAATCTGGAATCAAAAGAAAGTTACTTTAATTTAATACTTGACAACAGATACCTTTTCATTTGTACAGCAGCTGTGCACCCAGTTATGACACAGCAGTGGATGTTGAAGGCCTATTACCCAGTTGTTCCCACTGGACATAGATCAAACCAGGTGCACTCTCTCTCTGAGAACAATGGGTTCAGAGTGGGCACTTTCCCACATTCTCCAGCATGCACTATTTGCCTCTAGGAAAGAATCCAGAAGGCAAAGCATGTGTGGGGTTTGTCACACGGAAAGCCCCCGCTTCCCCCCCCTTTCACATTTTTGCTGGCAATCCTGCATAGGACTGCAGAGCTGGATTTTCCTATTCCGTAATGCTATGCAGAATCGCCGGCAAAAAAGGGGCGGGGCTTCCCACGTAACAAACCCCACGCATGCTTTGCTTTCCGGATTCTTTCCCAGAGGCAAATACTGTGCACTGGAGAACATGGGAAAGTGCCCAGTGTTACCACTCTTTATGTTGTGCCATGCCAGCACTATGCAAGAGAAAACCCTCTTCAGGAAAGAGTGAATAATGCCATCACTTTGCCACTTTCTGACATGACCTCACTCCTTATGGCACAAAGTAACATCATGGCATTCCATAGGTGGCAGAGTTGCACCTGCCCAGAGAATGGCCGGGTACTGTCAGACCATGAAAATTGTCCTCTTCCCACTCACCCCTCCCCCCCGACTCATCCTCAACACACAGAGCAACCTCCGTTTTCCCTGGTTGCTCCATGCATGGGGGGTAAGTGGGGACGCATGTTAGGTGAGAGCGCTCAGACACACCCACTCACCACACATGCATGCACCGTATCCTTCATGCCGATCACACCCACTCATGAACACACAGATTTCTGCATGTTCATGAATGGGAGAGGCCTGTGTAAAAAGGATGTCTGTCTCTTATACAGAGAATAGTGCAGATACCCCAAGGAAGCAGTATTTTCAGAAGAAAAAAATGGCCCATCTAAATATTATACAGTCAGTAACTTGTGCATCAACTCTCTTTTGGGTTAAAAAATAAGAATTCCAAATACCCAGTGTACACTTTTTTTAGTTGAAATGACATATCCTGTTGACCCCAAACATATTACTGAGTGGGAGCATGGGTGTGTTCTAGGTGCGGCCATGGATGGGCGTTGAAGGATATGTGCTAAAGTTCTTAAACTTGTAAATGAGGTCAGGTTCCAGATAGCTATTTCATTTCCCCACAAATTCCTATCCCACTATGACAAAAAGATTTATAACAGGTTTGATAGCATAAAAGAAACAAATCTGTCAGCTACTGGGAATAAATTATTGTTCATGGAAAATTCCATTTTTCCACCAAATCTTCCCAAGAAATAGGGAGAATTCATGGACTTGAGACACAAAACTAAAATAGCTTTTTTCTTTTCTTTTAAGTTCTGAAAAAAATATTTCTGGCTTTAAAATGTTTTTAAAATACTGAACAAAACACATTTTATTTATTTATTTATTTATACATGCCAGAGTGGTTTATCATGGTGTAACCTATGAGTAACATTTTCAAATGAGCCTTGCTCACATTTTCAAAAGTCTAATTAAATGTCTATATTATTATTATTATTAATATTATTATTACTATTATTTATTAACTGTACTGGCTACAAGCCATGACAGTGTCACTGATATAAAATAAATACAAACCAAAACACAATCAGCATATAAAATAAGAATTGGTTACCATCCAAATTCTCAATTTTAAAACAACATTAAATAATCCACAATTAAAACCACAAGCCCAATCATCCACCCATTACCTTATAAAAACCCAATGAACAAAATCGGTAGAAATCATCCAGTACTAAACCCACCTAAAAAGGATATACCCACTCTCAATCAGTGTTAACCAAATGAGCACTAAGATAGGATGCCCGCAACTTTGTTGCTCTTTTAACAAAAGGCGCTACATGATAGGACCTATTATCATTTTTATCACCTAATAGGTAAACCAATTTCTGTATAAGAGAGGACTCCAGATTTTCCTGAGTCCTCTGCAGCATTTGCAGCCTGGGAGTATTATATATAGGGCAGAAAAACAAATAATGGAGAACATCCTCAACCCATGTCCCACAGGGGCATGTACGGTCCAGAAGTGGAATCCCCAGATATCGACCCTCAAGAATAGCTGACTTCATTGTTTGTAAACGAAGACCAGTAAAGGCTCTTCTAAGTGAAACGTCAGACAATGTGTGATTTCAGACGTGACGGGGCACCTATTGGCCCCATCACTGAATCACCTTTCTGATTCCCAGCCGGAATCAGAATGGCCCGTCAACAGACGAGCCTGTTGATTCTGGCGGGAAATCTGGGGAGGGGGCGGGGCTGCATGGCGCAATGTGTGGCTGCACAGCCCCTCCCCCCCACGCTTCCCCTACTGGAGATGGGCGGGCACATCGATCAATCCGGCCACTGCACCCGATTCCATCCTGGGGTCTGGGCCACAGTCCGGAATTGGCGGTGGTAACCGACGTTACCGTCTGCCGATTCCAGACCATGGTTCAATTAACCACGCTTTTGAGGATGGTGCCTGGACCATCCTCAAAAGCGTGGTTATTTTGCTCACCGCCAGTGGTTCACCGTGGTGAACATCTGGCGGCAAGCAACCCGATGTTACGGGACCATCCGGCACCACAGGGGTTCGTCCGTGGTTGACCGTGATCTCGTAACGTCTGAAAATACCCAATGCCTCCAAATAATTAGTCCCACCCTTGTTTGGAATAAAATATTTATAGAATGGGGAAATATTAGAGGTGGAGGCAATCATCCTTTCCGTTTACCGATTAATGTCCAAGATACGTCTCCGGACCATAGATTTAGCAGCTAATTCGGGATATTGGAGTAGATATAATGGGGAGAGTCCCATTAGGAACAATCTCCCTTCAACTCCTTTCCACCAATAATCAATGAAACACAGCTTATTATATTTCTCTTGTAAACATCACGCTGCCAGGGTATGGATCCCTTGATGAGCTAGCTTTAGCTAATAAGATATTATACTAAAATCAGTTCTAGACTTATTTATTTATTTAGTATATTTCTATACTGTCCTCCTCTCAAAAAACTCAGGGCAGTGTACAATATATTAAAAATCCTCCAAATGATTACAAAGTAAAAGCCCCCAAATATCCCATAATAAAAATTCCGTCGAAACCCCTATTCCAAATCCTATCCCCACCTGCCAATTCTCTTTTTAACCCCCAAATTAAAATACAATCAGCAATTACCCCTCCTTCCCCCAAATCCAACCTCAATCCATATCTCACCCTTCTTCCTTCTGCCCTAAACCACTTGTCCCATATCTCCCAAATAAAAAATAAAATAAACAAATAATAATTCCATTTTAAATAAAAAGTAATATATCCAAAATCAAACCTCCCCACAGCTCCAGCTCTCCAGTCACAATATTCTTCTTGTTTTCATTTTTTAAAAAAATCAAATCAAATCTGAGTGTTTTACTGAAATACTGTAAAACATATTTGTCTTTGTTTTGACTATGTTGTTCCTATTGAGCTATCATCCGGTAACGGTAAAATGACAATAAGATGTAGGCAGGTATCCCTGTGACATGAGTTTATATTGATGTGCACGTACATCAGCTTCAGCCCACTAAGGTGAACACAGCTAGTGGGTAGATTGTAGGCCAATACTCATTGGAAACTCACAACATAAACATCATGCAAAGCCCACCGAAGTCCATTAGAATCTTCAACTCAAGCCCTACATGCAAAGTCACAGAAATAACAGCAACAGAATTGCAAGCCATAGCACTAAGATGGGTACAAAACAGCAGCCCTGGAAAAAGCATTAAAGGGAACTTCTGTGCTATTCTAATGTCTTCCCAAACCTATCATATCTCATGTACATCAAAGCTGGTATAGCTTTGGTGCTTGCTGCAGTCCTGCTGTGCTTTAGTTTGGCAAACAACACATGTTACGGAACCAAATCACTACCTTTGGGTTGAGCTTGGCAAGGTCATATCTTTTTTCAGAGAGGTTTAACACCTGTTCAGGAAGGAGAAGAGAGGGTTAAAAAACAAAGTAAACATCAAAATTTCATATTTTACATTGTAAATCACTGTAAATGGAAACACTTGAGAAGCTCAGTGACAGCTGTGAGCATTAGAACTTGTCAGTTTGCTTTCGATATTTAAATTAAAATTTGAAATTGGATTCCCCAAGTACCGAGAACACTTAAGGCCTCTTTTAGACAAGACAAATTTTGTGCATGATTGGTGAAAAATGTGCGTGTTTTAATGCTTGTTTAAACACCTAAACCTTTTTAAATGTGCATTTGCCATGATCGTGTAAAAGCCAAAACCATTTTGAATGTGGTTTTGTCTGATTCCAAACTAGTTTTGAGCCCCTTTGATGTTTGGGGGATGCCAAAACCAGTTTTAAAAAATGTGCATTATTTAAATGCGCATTTACAAAACCACATTAAAAGTGTCTCGTCTAAAAGCGCCCTAAGGTTATTTCCCTATAGAAAATGTTTTAAAGCGCATAGGAATAAGGGCGTTTATAGACGAGACAAAAAAGGCGGCTGATCCTTTGATCAGCCGCCTTTCTTGCCGCTCGTCTACATGCCTGGGCTGCTTTTTAATCCGCGTCGGATGGGGCAGGCGATCCTGCCCCCTCCGACGCAGATTCCCGGAGTGCCGGCTTTACGCCGCACTTCCTGGTCCCGTGCGAGAGTGCGCATGCGCAGAAGGGTGCGCATGCGCCTCGCACTCTGCGCCGTGTCTGAACATCAGACACGGCACGCAGAGACGCCGCGGCGGGGAAACCCGGCGTTTAGCGATCCCGCTTGTAAGCGGGATCGTCTATAAACGCCCTAAGTCTGTGCATGATGCAAAGGCCCTTTTACATTGCCAGAGTGTTGCCAAGGGACTGCAATACAAATGAGAATCAGGCATGTTAGTGGTTCCCTGATATTTTGGACTAAACCACTGCAAGGAACCACAGGCCTTCAGTCGGTGTATCTGGTGTTTCCAGGCAATGATCCTCCCTGCAGCTCTATGTTGTCCTGCAATGGCTTTTCCTCAGTGGCACATGTCATGCCTTCAGCCTCCCTGAGTGGACATCTGCTGGTATAAGACTGCCCAGCAGGAGAAGGAAGCTGTGTGGAACTACCTTTAAAACCTTCAGTCTGGAGTCAATAATAAGCCTTGGTGTGTGGCCTCCTCACCCCACCATCCCTGTTTCTATCCTGCTCACCCACATACCTGAACCTACTTTCCAGCCTTGTTCCCAACTGGCCTGCCTGCTCCAGCCCTTGCTCTGGCCCTCTCAGGCTGACTTTCTGCTACTGGATCACTTTCTGTTTTCATTGGATTAGGTGCTCTAGACTCCCTCTTTGGATCGGTTGCCCATCTTGGACTGATTCCTGGTTCCAATTCCTTGCCCCATACACAGATTCTGCACAGCTGGTTTGCCCCTTTGTCTTCTTGTCCAATCTGCCTGATTCTTCTGCTCCTCACTGATGGTTCTGATCTTGCAAAGCTGTCGACAACCCAGTCTTACACTCACTGCTAACTCTCAAAATATCTCCTGCTGGAGATGGCTGTGGCCTGGCATGTGCTCATTACATGCTGGCCATGCATCCAGATGACTAGTACCCTCAGCCTTTGCTGGCACTGCAACCATCTGTATAGAGAGGGGCAAAGGAGTGATCGTAATGTGTATGTGTTGACTGTGGCTACATGCCCACCATGACCCTTCCTGTACTTATGTGCACTGCTGGATTGATGTCAGTGCTGGTATGAATGTTTAAGAATATTAGCATGAAGGGCTATTGAAAACATTTTTTTTTTAAAAAGAGAGACAAAGAAAAATGAAACTCAAAAGTGCTGGTTTTATAGTAAAACCTAATTATTTATTCTCAGAGTAGATCTTGCAGCTCTATTGCCAAAACAATTTTCCAAGCCACTATTACAGTAGGACTCATTAAGAGAAAGCCCTAATGGAATCCAAACTAAGGAGTCTTCAACCCCCCACCCCACACACACACATCAGAAGGACGGAAGTAGTACTTTTATACAAACAGAAATGTGTTTGGGGTCTGTAAACCCAGCTATCAAGAGCTATACAGCTGGATAGAATCTACCAGCTTTTTAACAAAGATCTAAACACAAACAACATCACAAGGAAATATAAGAGAAAGGCTTTGCAGCCAGTACTGTTTGGCTGTTCTGCTCAAAATGTGATGGGACATAGGTAAACAGGAGAATAGTTCATCTGCCCTTCAGTCAAAAATGAGCTGCAAGGCAAGAAGAACTGAGAGTTCCTATTCTTCGGGTGGAATCGCACTGCAAATTAAGCTAGTTTTTGTAATAAATCCATGTTTTATCCCCTTGAAGTTGTGGATTTCATTCTAACAGTTTACATGTTTCCTAAAAATAATATTCATTAACAGAAGAAATCCCAATCCTGATTCATATGCACATTCACAGACCAAGTGAAACAGCATATACCACAGAGTGGGAATTTAAATGTCAACATGGGGCTATACAGAAAGATACACATTTTAGGGAAATTCAATAGCTTTAGCCATCGTAAAAGATCTTGAATTCATTAGTGATTTTTTCCAATCCTTTTTTTTCTCCTTTAAATAGAAGATAAATGCTCATGGAGGAATCTATCTAAATCAAATCAATGACAACAAGCTGGAACAAATAGAGTGTCCAGCAACATTTTCATAACAATAACAAAGGATATTTTCAAACGTTTTGAGATCACGCTCAGCCACGGGGAATTCCCACATGGTGATCGTGGTCTCGTCATGTCTGTTGGGGGGAACGGAAGCTCCCCGCCAATCACATTGAACACGCAAACAGAGGTCCTGCCCGAACCATCTCCATTTGCGTGTTCAAAGTGATTGCACCCCATGATCAGTGGGATCGTCTCGTCTGTCCCCCAACCATGGCCCAGAAACAGCAGCGGGATTCTGGACCGTGGTCACGCCCCGGGGGGGGGGGCGCCCGCCCATCTCCCGAGAGGGCGGGTGGCCTAGTGAGCGTGATTTAGAGTAGTGTAAGAGAACCCAGACCTGGCATTATTTTCAGCATGATTTCCTAGGAAAAAAGAGCCTGCAGAGAGGAAGAGAGTTCCCTTAGAATTTGATAAAACAATCTACAATTGGTCTGCCAATTTGAACCAAATTTCTCAGAGAACCCAAAGGTAATTAAGGAGGCCACAAAATTTTGTAACAAAGGAAATATCTCTACCCACTCACTTACATTGTGCATTGTCCCACCTTAGGAAATCAGACTTTATTCATTTGAGTGCTTAGAGCACAGTGTTACTTGTTAAAGTTATATCAGATCACTTATCATATAGCAAGCTTGGCTGTTGAAGGCAAACAAATTAAATACACCACAAATTCAAAGAAAAGCTAGGCGCTCTTACCAGGTAGTTATCTCCATGTTTGGATTTTAGCATTCGGGTTACATCTTGAAGGTTGCGCAGGTACGTTTCCTCTGAACAATTGGCAGGAAAGGATACGGCAATGATCCGTTCTGTGATGTAAGTCAGGTCAAGTTCATAACCTTCCTCCATAATGTGATCAAAGTCTGCACTTCTGTGAAGAATAGGATGTGACAGTTTGGAGGATGGGGATAGGGAATTGGAGGAAGAAAACAGAAAGTTAATGAGCAGAAATTAAATCCTAGGCTTATTCAAGGGAATCAGTGGGCATTTTTGGCACATGGTATTTTCATTAAAATTGCAGTTCATAAACTGCTTGTAAAACAAAACATATCCAGTTCATTAACCAAGTGAGAGACAGCCAAAAGAGAGTTTATTACTATGCTAGGTTTTGTAATCCAAATAAACCCCAGCCTTTGTCATGAAGTGATACACTCAAATGGTTTTACTCATAAATTCAAGAGTAAAAGACAGTGACCGCAATCTGGCTCACCACCACCACCACCACCACCCTGCCGGTGCAAGGGCCCCTGCGCCAACAGAGGGGCATAAATAAAGCAGGTGGATGGGAAGGGGGGTGCAGATGCTGGCGGAAGCGGAGTTCCATTGACCCATCGCCACACCCCCTCATTCACAGCAGGAGCCATGCCTCCTGTGCCGGTGTTGGAGCAGGGAGCACTGCCCTTTCAAGGGGTTCAGAATCCAAGGCAGGCTCCCCAGGCATTTACCCCCATGGGGAAACCCACTGCCCCTACACCCACAAATGGACTGGCTGCAACTGCGGGGACTTACACTTGCTCAGAGCAGGCGTAAGGCAGGTGCTTCTGCAAGAAGCTTCTGCAAGAAGCCCTATTCAAACTCCTCTTGCATCCCAGGAAAACTGGTATGGCTTTGCAATGTGCCCTGAAAATCAAGCTTAGAGTTGTTGGTTCGGAATTGGGGTGTGCACTTTGGTTTTGTTATTTTGATAACAAAAATGAAATCTTTGTTTTCGTTATTATAATAACAAAAACAATAATTAAATCAATAAGGAAATTTTGTTTTTTGTTATCGGCGTTATTGGTATCAGTTTCGCACAAAACCAAAAAAAATTGTTTTCGTTTTCATCAGTGGAGGGGGCTCTGTGTGTGTGTGTGGACACTAAAATAAGATGCAGTCTGTTGGCATTTCTGTCACTGGCACTTCTACCCCCCCACACACACACACAGAGCCCCCCCCCACACACACATGCTGATGAAAATGGAAACGAAACCGAAAACACAATTTTCAGTTTCATGCGCTATAGATACCAATACCGGTACCGATACTGGGAAAAAAAAAAAAAAATGTTATTAGCGAAAACGAATAACGACAGTTTTTAATAACAGAAATTAAAACAAATAATGTCATGGGTCCCTGGTGCACACCTCTAGATAGGAAACACTTAAATATTTCTTATAAATACCACTGGAAGCATTGTTTTACCGTTAATGCAGGCCTTACAAAGACATTGAGTTCACTTTGATTTCTTTAGACTATTTAATCATTTTGAAAGAGTAACAAATAATGGTATCCAAAGAGGAAAGAGGTATTTAAATTATTTTAAAGAATTCATCTCTCTTGGGGTATTTTCAGATGTGACGGGGCCAATTGACCCCGTCACGGAACCAATCTATTGATCCTCCGCCGGGGCCACCACATCACGGCCTAACAGATGTGCTGGGGGCTCCCGGTGGGGAATCGGGGAGGGGGCGGGGCCACGCAGTGCAACGTGCGGCCGCACAGTCCCACCCCCCCACACTCCCCTGCCGCCTGCCCTCTGGGGAGACGGGCAGGCGCCGCAGCCAATGTGGCCACAGCGCCCGCCCGAATTCACCACGGGCTGGAATCCCTGAGGGGATTCCGGGCCGTGGCTGCTGTCCAGACGTGACGGCTCGGTTCATCGCGGCGGGGAATCGCCTTCACCACGCAATGACCTCCGGCCCCGCCGGTTCAGCTGATCGCATGGTGAATGTGATTCCCCGCCGCAATTGACCGTGTTGAACATCTTGGGGGGAACATCCGTTCCACCCATCAGACGTTACGCGATCACAACCACCACAGGGAATTGACTGTGGTTGACTGTGATATGGTAACGTCTGAAAACACCCTTGGTCATGGCTTCAAAAGTGAAACAGGAACTGTGATAAGTGAAGAAAATTTACCCCCATCTGATGGCTGTTTACTGGCCACTGTGAAGTAATAATACTTAGAACTTGTACAGAGTTTTACCAGTTCAATGCACTATACATATATTAACCAGTTTTATTGACATGCCTGAAAACTACATAGCTAAATGTTATTAACACTGCCCCAGAACATGCCAGAGGCAGGATCAGTGGGGAGAGGTTCCTGGCTTATTATCAGTGCTTAGTCCCCGAAGACCAAGGTTGGGGAATCTTCTCCCTCCCAGGGGCTACTCTGAAAATTAATAGAAGTTCCAAGGGCTGCACAGAAGGTGGGGGTTACACTCGGGAAGAGGACAGTCCAAATTATGGATCCATGCCATGGATCTGTTTCCTAATGTGTGCATGCTCTCATCTCTGCTCCCTTATGCTAAGTTCCCTCACCCATCATAAGGTGGCATCCTCATAGGCTGCCTTTTATCCCCTTGAGGTTAACTCTCCTGAAACATGTGAACAGGGCCAGCTCATGTTGGTCAGTGCTCTAGGGCAGTAACTCTCAAACCTCTTAAACACACCACTCTTTCCTCTTCCCTTCCTTTTCCTCCCAGTTCCCACCCACCTCTGGCTCCCTCTCTTCCTTCTCATTCTTCCCACCCCCGTTGCTACCACATCATTTTGGAAATCCCCCCTAACTTAGTGACTGTGGAGTTAGATGTTTGTCAGTTGTTCTCCTTGTCAAGCCCTCCAACCCCTGAATACCTTCCACGTCCTCCCTGCTGGGTCAGCATCCCACTTTTGTGAGCCACTGCTCAAGGAGATTGTTCACATGGCAAGAGTCACCCTACACAAGTGTAACTCAGGACCCTGCATAAGTGCAACTCAGGACAGCCTTACTTTATTATAGCAGAGGTTCCCAAACTCTGGGTCAGGCCCCAATTGAGCCTTGGGTCACTATCCCAACAGTATACTTTGCAGTGCCATGGTTGCTGTTGGGGGTTGTTGGATGATATCCATGTCTCAAAATAGGGTTGTATAGGCAAAGAGACTGGGAACCAGAGCTGCACTGTGCAGTAATGTAAAAGAACTGCCGACAAAATACTTACTGAGATAGTTTGTCACAACAGAAAGATGAACTCTTTGAAAAACTGCTGGAAGTCTGGGGGGGAAAAAAAAACAACAACAACCAAATAAACCCAACTGATCAGTTTGCTTGGTAGAACAAGAACAATATGACTTAATGGGAAAAAATGTATTTTTCTCACCATGTAAAATAATGTTTTTAATAAATGCCAGACAATTATCATGGCTTCAAAAAAAGTTGGTACTTTACATTTGCCCATTCGTCTCAGACAAAGATGGATGGAACAAAAGAGATATGATTGCTGGGAAATCCATCCTTAATAGTGATACATCATTTAAATGTATTTCTTACTTGGCTTAAAAACTGAGGGTTTAGGAACCAAAATTTTAGAATTTTAATTTTTTATATGAAACTACTGCATTTGTGGTTTTCTTGTTTAATACTTGGCAAAAGCCATAAATAAATTTATGGTGTTACTTTATAATAAATGCAAAACCACCAGTGAATTGCCACTCTTACTCTACTGTTTCACCCTTACATGTATCAGAAGTAGAGCTGAAACAGGTACCTAATTTGGTACCCATGAGTAATAGCCACATTTTTGATATTCAACTATCTGGTACCCAAATACTCAAAAAAATAGGTAATTTCTGGAAACAATGGTTATTTTCAGACGTTTCGAGATCAAAGTCAACCACAGTGAATCTGCACAGGGTGAAAGTGATCCCGTAACGTCTGATGGGGGGCAACGGAAGTTCCCCCCCAGATGTTCACCCCCATGAATCACGGGGGGGAATCAGATTCACCGTGTGATCGGAGGTCCTGCCCGGACCAACCCCGATCACGTGGTGAATGAGATTCCCTCCCCCCCGTGATGAAGGGGACAGCTATCCCCTGACCACAGCCCGGAATCCACAGTGGGATTCCAGCCCGTGGTCAATGCTGGGGGGGAGGGGCGGCTGGGCGCTGCAGCTGCATTGGCTGTGGCGCCCGCCTTTCTCCTGGTGGGCAGGCAGCTGGGGCAGCATGGGGGGGCAGGGCTGTGCGGCCGCACACTGCGTCGCACAGTCCCGCCCCCTCCCCAGGGTAATTACTCTTCAGTAAAGGCCCTTTTAATACTGCATGGGAAGTGGGGGTGCATGCCACAGCTTGGGCGGCGCGTGAGTGCCAGTACACACGGGCACATCCCCACGCATGGAGCAACCTATGTTTTCTCTGGTTGCTCCATGTGTGGGGATGTGTGGGGGGGTGAGTGGGAATGCATATTTCGCTGCCACACATCAGGGCCAGTGTGGAGAGAGGGTAGCTGGTCTGCCCCTCCCCCGTGGGAAAAACAGGGTGGGAAAAACAGGGTGGTGGGCCACAGTCAGAGATCCTGTCATGTCCTGGTGCAGGCCAAGGTGCTGGCCACATGAGTGAGCACCCAGTCCCAGCCCACACACCCTCCACCAGCCAACCTACTATCCCACCACAGGCCATGATGCGGCCACACGACTGGTGATAGTGCCCGCTGTTCAAAGCCTTATGAGAGACCTCACCACAGGGTGGGGCAGACTGGGGCACCCATAAGTGGTGGCAGACTACCACAAGTTGGGCAGTCGTATCCCACTTAAAGTATCCCACTTTGCTGCGTCCCTGGCCTTTTTCAGACGACACAGCTCATGGTAGCCAGCTGCCCACCCCACCCTGGGGTGAATATCTGGCGGCCACCGGGCATACAATGCACAGTATCACAAAGTAAGGCTGCCTGATGTGGGGTAATTCTGCCCATATCGGGTTAGCATTTTGTGTGGTTCTCCCCAATGTGTACGCCGAACACCATGTTGGGCGTTTCTACTGATCTTGGTAGGTTTAAAGCTGGATTTACTTAAACAACACTCTCCTATTATTTATGTTCATGTTTTTGTGGGGGTTTTGTATTTTTATTTTCATTATTGTGAAAAGAATGCTACGACGAAATTTGATTCCTGCTATTCATGGTAGGTAAAGTAGACATTAATATAGCTCAAACAAATAAAACAACTATCCTACAAGAGACATCTGCACTTAATTGTACTCATGCCAGGTCATCTATCAAGTTGACTAGTGGTATATTTCTTTCAGCTGCATGCACCCAAATGGATGTTCCTGCCAACTTCCCGAGCTTGAACAACTGGAATTACTTAAAAATATAAATGTCCAGTACCATTTGTAAAAACCTCTCCAAGTACCTATAATATGGTTTAAATTTTTTATCTGATTGGCCGTCCATGTGAAAAGCCTTTCAGTTCCAATGTCTGGCCTGGGTATCATGTTATACTACACAATTTCAGCATTTTCATACTATATAGGCTGTCACTGTGAATACGTTTTTTGTATATTTTAAGAAATTGTATAACTCCAGGGTCACCTGAAAAACTTCAGAGAGACAGGTAAGATTCAGCATGTGAAACTTTATCATTGAAAGATGGCACTTAGCATTGATAATTTATGCATAACCTTCTACAGTGTCAAGGTCATTATGCATTTCATGTTGATACTATGTAGCAAATATATTTGCCGTTTTTACATGGTCGCCCTCCCACCCGCTTGGTGTTTGGGCAGGTGTGCAACGGGGGGGGCATCCATGTAAATGGTCAGTGGTGGGTGGAGGGATGGGTGTCTGCCCCATGGGTGGAGATGGGTGTGCGATGGGTGGAGGTGGGTGTTGCGCGGGAGCGCACAGGCACACCCACCCATCCCACTCAGTGTTCACATGGGTGAACACTGAGTGGGATGGGTGGGTGTGCCTGTGCACTCCCACGCAACACCCACCTCCACCCATCGCACACGCATCTCCATCCATAAAGCCCTCCGGAAAACCAGAAGAGGCTCCGTGGGCGGACATGTGTGGAGGCGTGTGTGTGTCCATGTAAATGACAGACACACACCTCCACCCATCGTGGCCAAACACCCATCCCCCCCATGCGTATAAAAAGGGCCATTGATTGTGGGTGACACGGAGCCAACGGAACATCACTCAGCTCTCTCCACATCTACTAACCCTGTACTATTCTTTGGATCAATAATTTCTTAGACAAGCAGTATAGTTTTTCCTCTTTTTTTCCCCTTCATTTTTCTCCTTTGGTTTGACTTCTCATATGCTAAACATATAACACACTGATTACTTTGTTCCACTGCTACAAGACATTTGTGTAGCTACACCATTTCTTGGAATTTCACAAATTAAGCACTGTAATTTAGAACCTCAAGAATTGCCCTGTATTTAAAAATCCCTTGAGGGCCAGTATGTACTTCATACACGTAACAAGCAGTGCACACATCTTGAAAATAAACTTAAAGCGTTCCAAGAATCAGGCAGTGTGTTATAGCAGATTTGTCTGGTCCCCACTCACCCATGAATTATGCACTGTGTTTACATTCACAATTTAGACATAAACGTGTGTCTTTCTGGCAGGATTACTTCACAATATAACATTAAGTAATGTGGACAAAACAGTCAATTCAACTTCCTTAAACAGCAAACTTGAACTGAAGTTGGACTAACTTCAACTGAATTGAAGTTTATTATTTTTTCTCAAACAGATTAAGGGGAAATATTTTTTAACTATGGAGTTCACACTGTCTTAAGGTGACAGTATAAAACACTGCATAAGCATCCATGACATTTTCAGTTATTTAAAGGAAGTGAATGCTGGTATTTACAATTTGCAGTACTTTCGTATAAAAAAAGCTTGTGCTTCAATTATTTTGAGATTTAGTTTTGCAAAATACTTCTAGCCTTAATTTTTTCATATGCACCCAACATATTTAAGGTAGCTGTATTAAACTAACACTGCATCTTAATTACAATTTTTGTGAATTTTTAAAATTAGTATTCATTTCCATTCAAATGCAGCTTGGCACAAATAGTAAACAAAAATAAAAAGCATAGGAATTCAGCATCTGAAGATGACATATGTTGAACTGCATAACTGTTTACAGATCCTATCCTGGGGACACTTGGATGTGTGCTTAACTTTACTATGGTGATTAGTTCTCCTCGTTTTCCCAGTTCCCTACAGCTCATGGTAGTAAAGTTAAGCCCATACTTGAGTGTTGGCAGTTGCACAAGTATAAACTCTAATTCTGCAAGACAGCAGTGTATGTTTGGGCTAAAATCTGTGGGGTATGCTGAATCCCCTTAACCCACATAAGCCCTGCCCCCATGATAATGAAGTGGGGAGGAACTCTGAGAGGGAACTCATCTCCCATGTTCTCCACTATAATTAATCCTGCGCCAGTGCAAGACATAGCTCCATTAGAGGCAATTAGACTACACCCATGTAAGTGTATTCTGAATCAGGTCCACCGTGTAACCACAGTTTGCCGAGTTCCAAGAATGGCATGAAGTCTCTCTCCCCTCAGTCGTATCCCTTTCCTGTGTTTTTCTCTGTATCCCACACACTCCTTTAATTCCTTTTGCACCCAAACTATTCACTGTTTTCTGTACCACAGTTATTCTGAAAATTTGCCCTGAGCAGCTTGCTATAACTAAATGAAATCAATATGTGTTAAAAGTTACATGAGCCCTCCTTGAGAAAACCGTTATCCTTTTAAGCTTAAAATCCAAGAGAAGGTGTGAGGGCAGTCTTTGAATTTTATTCAGATGTTATCTCCCGTGTTTGTTTTACAGTCCCCTGGGTTCATTGTCCTTCTTGCTGCAGATCTCCTCCCCAGTTTCATTGTTCACGCACCTGCTGCTCAAAGGTCGGCAGGTACGTACAGGTGCAGCACCATGTACATAAATCCCTCAACAATGGCAAAGGCTTGACATCAAGAGAAAACGTTAAAATAAGATAATGTTTCTCTTTTGAAAAACATGTTACAAAGCCCTTAGTTTGGGTTGCATTTAATAGAAAAATGCAGTGGTGTTGTTTTTTAATCAGAGCCAGCAGGGGGGAACAGTTTCTCTTCTAATGGTAGCTCTCTTTTTTCCATGGCCTGAACACTTATTATAGTCAGTCAGTCTCTCTCTAAACACACAAACAAACAAACAAAATTGGGGGGGGGGGGAGAGGTGACACCCCTTCAAGTTTCCTGACTCATTCCCTCTCCACTCAGTCGTATCCCTTTCCTGTGTTTTTCTCTGTATCCCACACACTCCTTTAATTCCTTTTGCACCCAAACTATTCACTGTTTTCTGTACCACAGTTACTCTGAAAATTTGCCCTGAGCAGCAGCAGAGTTGCAAGTTGTTCCCACAGCTCTAGAGAGAATATAGAAAGTGTTGTTGTGGATTATTACAGCTATAGTGCCTTGCACACTGAGGAAGTGCCACGTTCACTTCTCACCTTGTCACAACTACATGCACAGCAGATACGGACGTAGCTGCAAGTGAAGACTTCTTAACGTCCTGTGCTGCAACTGACTGTATGGGGACCCCATGTAAGAGTGTCTTAAACTCCACTCACTACATTTTACTTCAACATAGGGTGAAAAAATACATGCATGTAAGGCCGCTTTAACATTTCTTATGCATGTTGCAGGGCTGTATTCACACCCTATGCAAACCTGCAACATGCATAAGAAATGTTAAAGTGGTGTTATAGTGGAGTTAAGGTGCATGTCTGTTTTCACCCATAGAGCAACTGATGGTTAAATTTCACATACACATCAACCAATTCTCTTTCCATGTCAGCAGTTACCATCTTTTTGCCAGTCCTGAATTAGAGATATTGAGGTAACAGTTATACTAGCAGTGAATTAAATCATCATGGACAATATTTTCATATCATGTTTACATGCTTGAAGGACCAAATTAACCCCCAATAAAACTGAGATTGACAATTTTCTAGAAAAACTAGATTTGGACAAGACACTGATAAATACCGGTGTTTACTAGGAATATGGGGGAAATAAAATTAAAAACATATTAATGAAAACTACTGAAAAACATTTAGCAGTTTGGTAATAGTTCTGCAGCAATATGGTCTGTTTAAATTGAATGAAGAGAACCACCTCTAAAAAAAGAGCCTTATCCTTAACCTTTACCTTCATGTTATTACTTTGTTAAGCAACTAAATTGACCTGTCTGTTTAGCAAACAAAGGGTGAAAACAGACATAACGGTAACTTCATCTTAACACCACTTTAATATTTGTTACGCATGTTGCAGGGCTATATTGGCACCTGCAGCCCTGCAACATGAATAACAATTGTTAATGCGGTGTTAAAGTGGAGTTATCATTATGTCTGTTTTCATCTAAGGAAAACAGACCTTTTTACCCCTTCAAGGGGTAAAAAGGACTCTCATAGATGACAAGGATATTTCAGAAAAGCCAAAATGAAATCTTTGCATAAGTCTTCACTTCATACGAGCAAAGGCTCAATAGTTTAGGATCTTCAGCTTAGAGAAGAGGGACTGGAGCCGAGGATATCATAAACGTTTTTTTAAAATTGAGTGGTGTGGAACAAGTCAATAAGGAGTTGTTATTTGCCCTCTTAAATACTACTACAACTAGGGTACATTCCATTAAATTAACTGGCAGCAGATTTAAAACAAATAAAAGGAAGATATTTTCCCCTCAACGTACAATTAACCTGTGGAACTTATTGTCAGAGGATGTTGTGAAGGCCAATAGTGTAAATCCTTTTTTTTTAAAAAAAAGAAAAGAAAAAAAGATTGGATGAGTTCTTAGAGGATAGGTCCATAAATGGCTATTTGTCGAATTGGTCTGGAAAGGAGATGTAACCTCTGCTTATTGTGAACTAGGAGTAAATAGGGTTCACTTATGACCTGCAGTGTACTTCTCTGAAGTGACCAGAGGTCGCCACTGTCAGAGACAGGATTTTGGGCTTGATGGACTATTAGTCTAACCGAGTATAGCACTTCTGTTCTTCTGGTTGCCTAATCCTTCAAGTCAATAGCTCTGCACTGTTGTTGTTTTTCATATATCTAACGTTTGACTTTGGTTCATATAATAAAAACTGAAATATCTTATACAACTTCCTTGGGGAAAATAGTAAAATGCCAAACCAAAATGTATGCGAGCATTCAAACGTTAAGTATTAAGCTACATATATTAGCATTATCCTTAAATTTATCTTTTTTATTTCTACAAACATAAATTAATACCTGACTCTACTGCCTTAGGTAATCACGATTTGAAAATGTAACTAAAACCTAACTATGTGTAATCCATTGCAATCAGCTGTAGATTAGTGAAACAGTTTTGAGACTATAAAGTACTGATGCCTTAAACTAGGGATGTTAACAGACCAGACGATAGCCTGGAATAGCAGCTTCAGGGCCAGGGGCCCATCTATTAGATGCCCACTAGATGTTTGCCACTCACCACAGGGCTGCTACAGCATCATCCTGGGGAAGGCCGATGACACCATGTGAACCAACCCGGGCCAATACAGGGTACCGTGCTTCCCCGTGACTGCCTCCTTTCTGTTGGGGTTGGCCATGGTGTGCCCATGTGGCCACCTCCATCTATTCGGGTGCATGCAGCTTCTACACATATTCAGGTCCTCTGGGACCATAGAGTCCTGGGAGAGCAGTCCAGGAACCAACTGCATTTTGGTGGTGGGGAGGGGAAGGGCTGAGTGTGTCACTATTCCATTTGTTGGGGTGCTGCACTCAACTTTGGGAGCGGCAACCACATGGGGGTTCTAGGGAGTTACTCCATGCTCCAGCCAGCTCCAGCCCCATCTGTTTTCACCACAGGACAAAATAGCTTTCCCCAGGATAGGAAAAAACTAGTTTTCCAAGAACAGTTACAAAAAAATGGTTTTTACCTGGTAAAAATGCTCCTGGTAAATACCATGCTAACCCACATAAAGTGACATTGATGTCTATGGAGTTTCGTGGGACAATTATTTTGGTTCAGAAAAACACACTTAAATCTCTACAATTACCTTTCACGTGACCAAGAAGTCAAACTCACTGTACTCTGGGTAACGAGGCCAGAATGTGCATTTAACTGCAGGCTTTCAACTCTGGGTAAAAACAGACATGAGGGTGGCACGGTGGCTCTCTGACCCATCCTGAGGCAGGAAACTGCAGCTGACACAGCCCAGGTCAAGGAGCAGCATGCATGGCTGAACAGCCATCCCACTGCCCACATGGCCCAGGTACGAAAGGAAGTTAAACAAACATGCGGGCAGCCGGTCCTGTCCTTCTCCCAGCACCCTCACCCAGTCATGATGTACAGTCATGGTTGCCCCTGGCTCGAGGTGGGTATGGTGGGGATGAACCCATGAGTTAGCCCATGTTGGCGGTCCTTAGCCCAGGCTGTATTCTCATAGATTTTCTGAGGATGCAGCCCAAGCTAGCCACCCAGGCTGTAAACTGATGACATGTAAACAGATGTGCTGGTGAGTCCCAGACCACAGTAGGCCAAAGTGGGCTATCGTCACGTCTGTTTTTACCCTCTGAAAAGCAGTGACCTAACACACTTTTGGTCATAAATGAAAATGAATTGGGTGGCCTCATCCCAGTTCACAGTAGTCATCTGCCAATGGCATCTACTCTTATTTGACCATGAATTTCAAGGGCAATCCAGAAATGAGGCTAATAAATTTCCTCTTTCCTTTCTCTTCTCTTGTTGAACTGTTGGGTATGAACATGATATGGCTTGGTTATATCTACATTTAGACTTCAATTTAGGTTTTTAAAAAAAATGTAAATGGGCAACTACTTTCCAGGAAAAGCAACCATTTAAAGCGGGGACGGAATTAGTTTGTGCAGTCTGAAGTCTGCATATTTTTTATATTTGGGAAAACACAAGCACATCTGGTGCTCAGTGCAACAGAGTTTTCTTGAGACTAAAAATTAATTTCACAAGCTATTCAGACTTATACAAATAAAACAGAATCTGCAGAAGTCTCCAGTAAAGAGGGGTGGGAGTGGAGGAGGGTGATGTAAAAAAAAATCTTACATTCTGAATGCTTTCAGTACATGATAATCCTCAACAGGGGTCAGGAAAAAAAAACCCTTCTTCCTTTTCATAGTCTACTATTGCAGTTTTACAAAGACCATGGGAGAAGATGGGGCACTGAACTCCACTATAGCAATTCCTACATAACTCAATAGCCCTTTTCAACCGTATCAGAGTAAACCAAATTCAGAAGTCTTGGATCATGACCAAACCTTGTGTAATCTTTTGGCTTCTCTCGCTTCAGAATTACCCTCAATGTGAATAAGGTGGACTTCTGTCTGCTTGACACTCAATAACCCAGACTGTTTTGTAATTCATCCTGCAATAATGAAAGAACCACCAACAGAACACTGATCATTTCTCTTCAGGGACTGGCTTCCTGGATACCAAATTTATAGCGGTTTCTGTTGTAAGCAGCAAGTTACTGGCTCGGCTCTACATTTTTATATTTGTTCTGTGTGTCTCTGTAAGAACGGTCTTGTTTTAACATTAAATCATTGCAAAATGTGCCCCAGGACTGTGGTGTCTTTGATCCATGACAAAAACTTGAAATGGAAGTACATTCCTTCTGGAATTTACAATTGATTATATGGGAAGCAGCAAGCCTCTGCATTAGGTGCTAGAACAGACCTTGTCTGCTACGATAAGCTGCAGTAAATACATTCAAAGTCCATGTTTAAAGAGAGGAACAAGTACAAGCAATAATTTATTTCATTGTTTTACAGTTTTTATTTTTATTTTTTTATTTTTATTTTTATTTTTTTTATATTTCTTAGCCATCCCCTCATGCCCATGGCATCTCAGGGCGGTGTACAACAAAAACAATAAGTAAAACAGCAATAAAACACAGCAAAAATAAAAACATTTAAAAACTCATCTAAACGACATAACTGCCCCCCACATTTTACTATCCCAACCCCCCCTCCCCTCCTCCAAACGCCTGGGAGAACAGCCAAGTCTTGCAGGCCTGGTGGAAGGCCAACAAACTTGGGGCCAAACGGGCTTCCTCCGGGAGGGAGTTCCATAATCGTGGTATGGCCACCGAGAATGCCCTCTCCATTGTGGCCCCCCCGTTTAACATGGGGGACCTCCAAGAAAGCGCACCCGGCGGACCGAAGGGGTCATTCTGGGATGCCGAGGGTGAGGCAGTTCCTGAGGTTTGCAAGGCCAAGACCATAAAGGGTCTTATAGGTCAAACCAACACCTTGAATCTGGTTCGGTACACTATAGGCAGCCAGTGCAGCATTTGGAGCATGAGGGTGATATGCTCCCATCGGCTGATCCCCATAAGGAGATGAGCCGCTGCATTCTGCACTAGCTGCAGCCTCCAAACCAGTGTCAAGGGAATCCCCACATAGAGCGCGTTGCAATAGTCCAGCCTCAAGGTGATGAAGGCATGGATGATGGTGGCCAGGTCGGGTCTGGAAACATATGGATGCAGCCTGCACACCAGATACAGCTGGTGGAAGGCAGCTTTAGCCTCTGCCTCCACCTGCCGATCCAGGCAAAGATCTGAGTCCAACAATACTCCCAGGCTCCGAACCTGCTGGGCTACGGGGGGGCGGGCCCCCTCTATGAGGGGAGATGACACCTCCTTCACCCTATCCACAACAATCACCTCCGTCTTATCAGGATTGAGTTTCAGTCTGCTCTGCCGCAACCAATCCGCCACAGTCTCCAAACACCGGGAGAGTACTGAGATGGCAGGACCTGGGTCAGTTGAAAAAGAGAGGTAAAACTGGGTGTCATCAGCATATTGGTGGCAACGCACACCAAACCCTCTCACGATCTCCCCCAAGGGATGCATATACACATTAAACAACGATGGAGACAGAATGGAACCTTGCGGAATACCACATTCCAGGGCCCAGGGGCTAGATGATTCAGCCCCCAGGACAACCCGCTGGCTTCTTCCTGACAGGAATGAGTGGAACCATTCAAGAACAGTCCCGTCCAGGCTCCCCAGAGCTCACAATTGTTTCAACAGCAGCCCATGGTCCACTGTATCAAAAGCAGCCAAGAGATCTAGCAGGACCAGAAATGTTGAACGTCCTGTGTCCATCGCTGAGCAGAGATCATCCACCAAGGCCACCAGCACCGTCTCTGTACCATAGCCAGGGCGGAACCCAGATTGAAATGGGTCAAGGAAACCGATGCCATCAAGATGCGCCTGGAGCTGCAGTGCCACCACCCGTTCAATAACCTTCCCTAAAAAGGGAAGATTAGAGACAGGTCGGTAACTGGCAAGTGGGTCCATCAAAAGATGGCTTCTTCATCAGGGGGTGCACCACAGCCTGCTTGAGACCGGGGGGCAATCTCCCCTGCCAGCCCCATCCCCAATGTCTCCCTGGAGGCCTTCACCAACCAGGACGGGCATGGGTCTAATTCACAACTGGTGGCTCTAACAGACCCCAGAACACCCACAGCATCAGCTGGTGTCACTTCCTGAAACTCATCCCAAGAAGCTGGACCAGACGAGGCCTCCATAGCCTTGTGCTCCACCTCTACTGCCCCTAATCCAGTGTCGAAGTTGCTCTGGATCCGAGCGATCTTGTCTGCAAAGTAGGTGGAAAACTCCTCACAGCAGGCCTGGGACAAGTCCTCGTCCAGGCGGAGGGAGGCCGGACTGACCAGCTCCCACACCACCCAGAACAGCTCCGCTGGACATGACTTTGCAGACGCTATGGGTGATCTCAGATGTTACGTTGTCTGAAATCACCACAGTCAACCGTGGAGGGGGTTGAAAGCAGGTGAATGTCTGTTTTCTCGCATCCAGATGTTCACCTCAGTCAACCACCCCCCGCGGTGAACCTAACCACGCTTTGTTCTCCCGCACCACGGCGGCTGCCAAATAGGCCGCTGTGGCTGCCTGTCTTGGGGAGGGCAGGCGGCCGGGGAGTGCAGGGGGCGGGGCCTTGCAGCCACATGCTACATCATGCAGCCCCACCCCCTCTGGGGGGGGTTGCCCAACAGACGTGATGGGCAGCAACATTGACCCTGGGCCGTGGTTCAGCGGTCCCCATGGCCAGGGGCAAAGGGGCGAACGTCTGTTGGTGCTCCCCTTGACCCCCGCCCGTGGTCCGAACCACCCCATGGCCCAGAGTCAATGCTGCCAGCTGTCACATCTGAAATCACCCTATGAGGGTGGCAAAGAACTCTTTCTTTGCCGTCCTCACGGCCTCAACATAGGACCACAAATGGGCCCTATGGAGAAGTTGGTCGGATTCAGTGCGAGTTTGACGCCAGCATGGCTCTAGTCATCTACCTGCCTGCTTCATACACCGCAGCCCCTCGGTAAACCAGGGGGCCCTGCGGTGATGAGACAGAGATAGGAAATATCTCGGAGCCACCCTGTCAATGGCCTCCCCAAGCAACATGTTCCAAGCTCGAACGAGTTCATCAACAGAGTGACCATGAGCTGAACCATATAGGAAGGATACAGATGTTAACTCCTATCTCCACTATACAAGTAATCATCCAAGACATATGAAGGTTAACCTTCTGTATAGCCTTCTGATCAGGATCAGAAGGAATTGTAGTACAGAGTCTATGTTTCTACAGCAAGCAAACAAGTGCTTGAGTGAACTTAGGGACAGGGGCTATCCAGAAAAGATTATCAGGAGAAATTTATTCAAGGTCATGCAAATATCCAGGGAATCTACCCTGAAACCTAGGGTCAGGGCCAAGGGAACTAGAATTGCATGTCCATTGACCTTTGGTACCAGATCCAAAGAAATTAAGAGTGCGATCTTGAAACACTGGCATATCATTGAGGAGATACTGAGTTGTCATGAGAACCCCATCTTTGCTATGAAGAGGACTAGATCCATTGGGGACATCTTGGTTCGCGCTGATATTGATAGGGGAGTCAAAGCTGGCCCAAGGGGAAGTCAGGTAGATGTATTAGGTAGGAAATTGGGCATACCAGTGGTTGGGCACTTCAAATGTGGGAATTGTTCAATGTGCTCTAATAGTATGAATGTGAAGGAGTTTCACCAGCCAGGTATAGGGAGAATCTTCAAGATACATAATTTCTCCGCTTGCAGTACATCAGCAGTGATTTATATCATATTATGCCCTTGTGACTTGATGTATGTGGTTTATACCACCAGGATGATAAAAACAAGAATTAGTGAACATCTAAGCAATATACAGAGAGGGAGGGTGGAAGAACCATTAGTCAAACATTTTATGGAAAAGGGACATAGGGAAAAAGAACTCAGGTTCCTCTGTATGGAGAGGATATATGGCCAAGAGGGACTTGCTCAGTGTCTTAAGAAGAGAGAAGTATATTGGATCCATAGGATGGGATCAATAGCACCAGGGGGTTTGAATGATAATAATCAATGGATAACATGTATTTCATGAATTCTGTTGGTCGTGTTGTGTTGGAGTGTCTCAGCAGCTTTTACCAAATAGGGTGATTCACCAAATATATTGTGTTTCAATTGTACCCACATTGCGTGGGTTTTAAAATTTGTTATTGTATAATCATGGATGTATACGTGTCTATTAATGACAGGAGATTTGCTACGATTAGGAGAATTATATATGCAGCTTGTGGAAACTGTTATAGATAAATGTGTATAGATAAACAATCATTATAGAAGATGGGAAGCACATCCCACCAGACTGCAGAGGAGACCCACATGAGGAGGGGAACAAGAGGGGAAGTGTGTATGAGAAGGTGTAAGGGTTATCATGTGAGAATACGAGCCATGGCATCTGGGCAACTGAGATTCCAGTCATCATTGATGTAGAATGAACATATAAAAAAGACAAGCACATGGGAAGATACATCAGTGGATACACCCAGAGATCAGACATCAGGGGAAGAAGAATACAGTAGGCTGTAAGATACAGCATCATTGACTCTTACTTTGAAGAGAGGGAGAATTGTTTCAAATAATCACCAGAGACTTAGTGGAGTAATGAGAAGATAATTTGTAGAGGTTCAGGTGTGATTGATTGTTTGTTTCAAGACACTCTATATAAACGGAGTTAGTAGAAACCATGTAACTTACTTGGAAGCAGGTCTATTTGAAATTACAGACCACTGTTCATTCCATTATACGGAGGAATAGAGGAGTCAAGCAAAGGGAAGAGAACTGTGAGTGGCTGATTTTTAGTAAATTGTATCAAGCAAAGGGCAAATAAGGGTTTGCAATGGTGTTAATTATGCTTTTTTGATAATGCCCTAGATTCTTGGCTGGTGGTATGCTTTGAACAGCCTGTGTCACTGTGTGTTATGCCAGCGAGCATTGGAGAGATTCAAGTTGATACAAATTGGGACATGAGATTACACTCAATAGGTAAAGATCAACATATGGGGGTTGGGAGAGAAATAAGTCCTGTGATTTTGGGGTCCTTCCCCCCCTTTTACCCTTTGCTTTAGAAGGGGTGTGATGGTGTGGTAATACAGCCTAACAATTCTCTTCTTTATTCTTCCCTCCTGGTGTCTGTTTTTTACCCCAGTATCTATTATGTTCCCTTTCCTGTTGTAAAATTGTGTAAGATTATGTCCTCTATTCTATTTATGTGGTATGTATTTGCAGTTTCCTGTAGTGATTATTTTTATTTATGTCCATGGATTTATGCACTGAGGAAGGATTTCATCCAAAATGCGTTTGCCTTTGTTTAATGAGTACAGTAGTGGTGGTATTTGCCTTTTAGTAGTGTCTATACATGTGTCAATTGTCGGGGTTCTTTTGAGTCTAAGAACTACTGGCATTGTTGCATTTTTTACTGTATTGGAGTTTTTTGTGTATTATCACATAGTATACTTTATATGAAAATTATTGTGTGGATTATATATATTCTGCTGCCTCTTTTTTGTACTTGAGTACTCTAAGTTTAAATCCAACAGAGCCTCCTGAAACCGTTGAGGTTCCATCAGCCTCCGGGGGCGGACCAACCTAACTGGTCCCTTCCCCTTCTGGAGGTGGTGCACTGAGAGACTTGCCTGTAGGAGGTAATGATCCGTCCATGACAAGGGCGTGACCCTCACATCCCCCACTAACGGCTCACCCGCCTCAAGGCCAGAGCAGAACACCAGGTCAAAGGTATGTCCCCCGACATGGGTCGGGCAGTTAACAATTTGGGACAAGTCCATGGTTGCCATGGTGGCCATGAACTCTCGCTCCGTTCACACAAGGCCAGTATCGGCATGGGTATTGAAGTCCCCCAGGACCAAAGTCCTGGAGGAGTTCAACACCACTGCCAAGACCAGCTCTGCTAGAGCGGCAAGGGATGCTACTGGGCAGGAAGGAGCCCGGTACACCAGCAGCACCCCTAAATCACCCCCAACCAAATCGAACACCACATGGAGGGCCTTGATCCCCGGAATCTCCTGAACTGGATACCTCCTAACAAGCCATGTCTCTCTGAAAATAATAGCTACACCACCTCCCCGGTCCCCAGTGCGGGGTCGGCCGGTGCTGCATGACATACCCAACTGGAATGAAATCGGCCAAGATTGGCCCCGCCTCCTTGTCCAGCCAGGTTTCCATAATACATACAAGGTCTGCAGTCCCATCCAAGATCAGTTCTCGGATTACCGGGGCCTTATTTACCACAGATCTTGCATTTAACAGCATCAGCCCCCCCACTGGCGGACCTTAGACCCTGCTCCTCCTTTACCCCCAGTGGGGGGAAGGCTCTTTTGACCTCCACAAGGGACCTAGGTTCCCTGGGAGCCCGAACCACACACCCCCATGGACCATACCGTCCCCGCCCCAGAACCACACCTATAGCCGCTCCTCCCTTCCCATCTGTTAGAAATTGACATGATTTGGGGCCTAACTAAAATACTAATCTCCTTGCTGCAATCTGACTGAGATCAGAAATGCTTCTTTGATTCAAATGTGCCATAAACTAACTCTGTGTTAAATTGTAACTAAACCAGAAGTGCTTCTCTGGCACAAATGTGACAGAAACATACCCTGAATGTTATTGTAACTAACTTTGTGTTAAAATGTAACCAAGAGTACACATTGGAGCTATAACACTTGGAATGTAACTTTTGTAGGCCATTGGGGGTGCTATGTAGCATTATATAGAATATCAGAAATTAGGCAACACACTATTAAACACATGCGTTAATGCATCTGAGTCAAAGAACAGAAAGTATTAGAAAGAATAATCAGAAATTGGTCAGAGATAGAACAAATGATGCTGGAGAAGTGAGCAGGAGGTCTCTTGTTCCCAAACAAGTTACATTGGTAATTCACAGGAACTGATAACAGAAGCTGAGCTGAACAAGCAAGAGTGTGGTCTTATCAGACAAATAGATACTCTCAGAAGAATGTGCGGGCTAATCCAGGGCCAAGGAGCTGTGACTCCCACCTCCGGAGGGAGGCGGGGGCCTGACTCAACTGGTCAGGACAAGCCTGACATCATGACTGAGCAAGAAGGTACCCCAGATTTGGGGCAACCAATGGGAGCACTCCACAAGCTTAGTACTGACAACCCTTCACTCTGGATAATCATAAGACAGCCACAGCATATAAGGCTTGACTCTGGATTAGTTCCTTGCCTTCCACGGTAATCAGCGCCAGCTCTTATCAGAGCACCGCTGAGGTCGGTGGTTGCGTCCATTTCACTAGATCCTGAGGGAACTAAAAGGGAGCTGTTTGCCTAAGGTGCAGGAAGGGAACTGTACCCTATCCAACAGGGACAGTAGATTATGTCTCCGGTACAGATAGAGGTCTCACCCTAAGTCAGGGTAGAGGAAGGAGCTGTGCCCTATTGGACAGGGATAACAGAATATCTCTCCAGAGCAGATAGAGGCCTCACCTAAGGCAGGGTGTAAGAAAGGAGCTGTACCCTATTAGACAGGGGCAGTGGATTCTCATAACAGAGATAGGCTCCACCCTAAAGCAGTTGAACCCCTTACTAATTCCTTTCACATCCACAGCATTCTGTCCATAGAATTAATTATGTCTATACCCAAGACGGGTTATCTCAGATAAAGGCTTGTAAAATAGCCCCCAGATACCCGGAGTTTAAATGCAATTTTTGCTTTGAAAATTATTTATCCTATGTAGAGAATCAGGCTGCTAGAGCTGCGTTCACCAGATTGAGACTTCAGTTATTCCCCTCTGCTGCGACAGAGGGGAGACTTTCTGGTATCCCGCACAACCTGCGCCTTTGCAGTTGCTCGCAAAAGAAGATTGAAGACGTTGTGTATTACATTTTCTACTGCCCACACAATGATTCATTGAGGAGCAAATATGTCGCACCTTTACTGGTGGGGAAGGAGCACTGGGATATCAACTGGAAAGTGGTATATCTATTGGCTAGCACCAATCTGACTATTACTAGGGCCATGGCATACTTTGCTTGGCAAGCAGAAATAAGAAGGAAAAGGTTTAATAAATTAGAATAAGTCAGGTAGAACCTAGTGACAATCAAAGCCATAACTAGCTTATTTCTGAGTATTCCCCTAGCTAGGGTATCTTTGCGGGATTTTATCACTTAATATCTGATTTTCTTAAGCTCCTCTATTCAAACCGACCTGAACAGTAAACATGGGCTTCCCCTTCACAATTTGGCTGCAATTGGTTGGCTACAGTATTGTGGCCAACACTAAGCTAATGCAGGGATCAAGTGTTGCCGCCACAAACCCCGCAAAGGGTAAGGCAACACAATGCAACTACAAATTTTAACTTTACTTTTTCTTGTACAATTATGGATATTTTTGTATTATTCATTTTTTCTGCTTAAGTTTTATGCTAACAAGTAACTTATTACTGTATTTGTTTACCTTTGTTACGGCCTATGGCCAAACAAATTAATAAATGACTACTACAACTACTACAACTACTACTACTACACACCATTCTGACCCCCTCCTGCCAGCTGCTCCCCCAGAGTCCTCAGAGGTCCCCACTCCCTTTCCCCCAAATATCCCTCCCCCCACCTCCCCTTCTCCCCCCTTCTCCTGGGACTCCCTCTCTCACAGGTAGTCCCCCCTCCCCATTTTTCTAGCATTGCCCCCATCTCACCAGGGGGCAGCGCCCCCCTCCAACCACCCTCTTCACCCCGTGACTTCCTCTCTCACTGGAAGTCCCCCACCCCACCCCACTCCCTGGGGCTCCCTCTCTCACAGGG
>QEPC01007782.1:439402-501387 GCA_003113815.1 Sphenodon punctatus
TTTGCAGGTTGGGGGCAACACTAAAGCTGAGCAGAATGCTATGTAAGTGTTTAATAAGAATTTGGGTACACGTTGGCATTAAATGCATGTAAAGGCCAATGGAAGGAATGGAGGAAACATTAATCCTAATTTGGAATTAAATTATATCTCATTAAGTGTTTCTGAAATAACACAATGGAGATGCATCTTTGGGTGGGGGGAGAGGATGTGGAATAACAAAGGCAGCAGGGAATGACGGTGAAATGACAGGGAGGAGGATATAAGGATGAAGTACAGGAGGAAGGAACTTGGTGGAATAATAGGAGGAATGACATAAGAAATTAGTAGAATCTCGAGATTGTTGGTGATGTAAATGACTGGGAGGAGTGATAGAGTATGGAAAACACTACCATGGTTCTATTAAGCACCATAGGTACGCCCTTGTTGTTCTACTCTGTATTGCCCCGTGTTTCTCAACTCCTCTTCTGGGTGGTGTTTTTTTTGGGGGGGCAGCGGGTTTCCTTCGGGTTACCTGCTCCAATGGAAGGATTTTCGCCTTAGGCAGACCTTTACTTTATTTAGGTGTGGGGTTAAGCCATCTGCCTTAGTTGAGGGGTGGTATAAGTATATTCCGAGACAGAATAGGCTATGCTTACTCTGTAATGAGAAAGAAATTGAAAATGTTGCCCATATTCTGTTGTGCTTATAGTGATCTCCGGATGTCCCTTCTGGGTGAGTTTTTGATCAATTTGCAAAATCTGCCTAGGGATAAGATACTCCAGAAAATGCTGTGTCCATTTGATACTAGCTGCTCAAAGCAGTAGCTCGCTTTTGCTTTGGTGCCATAATTAGTACACAAACATTGTTGGGAGAATAATAATTACTGGATAGTACTCGTTTAACGTGGACGATATGTGGTTATCCTGAGTCTGGTAATATCCTAAAAAAAACAAATAAGCTGAGTACTTTGCAATGCGACAGGATGGCAAGATATGACAAAGTGTTTTTTACTGGGAGGTTACAATCTCCAGGCCACAGATAGAGTTGGCAGATCAAAATTTGAGAAATAAAGGACATGTGGAGTGTGATTTTTTCTGAAATGAGGGCTGTTGTTATGTCCCACGGAGCTGTGAGGTCTGAAATAAGGGATGTCTTTATAATCAGTGGAGCTGTGGGGCCTGAATTAGGGGTTATTCCTTTGGGGTAAGGACATCTGGCAACCCTCTAGCTACAGACAAATAGCACCCTTTTACATTATATGGCTGGTTGCTTTGATTTGTTTGTTTGTATGTTTTATCTTCTACATTTTTGTGTGTTTTTGCAATGACCTTTGGTCACGTAAATAAAAATTATTTGTTTTGAACAGCCTAATTATGTAGTACGGGTGTGGGCAAATTTCCTAATCACAAGAACCTCACTCATTTACGACAATAGGGTCAAAGAGCTGCCCGTGGCTCCAGAACCACAGCCTTCCCACATCTGATGTAGTACCTCCCCACAGAAGAACTTGCATTTTAATGAATGATCCTAGCAGGATTTGACTTTCAATTCTGCATTTAGGTTTCACTTTTCTCTCAGTTTCTCCTGAGGAAATCCATAGTAAAGGAGAAGAGAATTTGGCCCCAGGGAATATAGTGCAGTCATCTCTTCAAAGCAACATTCCTCTATGCAAAGTAAAACTTTCCTTTCTGACTTGATCACATCTTATATATTCACGAAGCTGGCAAATATGAATACTTTGACTAATAGGCTGATTTTAATCATATTAATAAAAAATATGTACACATTATTTGGGGGAATGTGCCTTGCTTGTAAGAACAAGTAAGTGTCTATTTTGAACATGAAACACATTACCAGATGAGACTATTCTGTACGAGACCAAGCAAAGCAACATCTGTTAATACTGGATAGGACAGGTAGAAGAACGTTTGCAATTGTGTATTACCAAATGCTATTGTCTTCTGGATTCTCTTTACCTAATGGGTTAGGATAAAAAGGCTGATCTTGATAACCCCCAATAATGTATTCCCATCTCACCCTCCTATCACCATTTTCACTTCACTCTCATATGTGAACTTGGCAGGATCATCTCCAGATCCCACAACATTTCAAGTGCCCAAAGAGGACACATGCTCTGCCCCTTTGCCCACTAAGTGCTGTATTCAAAGGTAATCAAAGAGGCTCATAACTGTCCCCAGTCACACACATGTACACTTTCACAAGAAGTCAGGCGTTACAGGTTGCACTGCCCCACAGCCCCTCTCATCCTTGTGAGAGACCATGAGGGGAAGATGGCACTTTCTGGCCCAGTCTCCCAACACTATCCAGTAGGGGGTGGGACTCCAGGCGAATTATTGGTTACCGGTTTTATCGGTATTGGATTCATCTGATATCGGATTTATCGGTATATCGTTTTTTTAACATTGCCGATTTTTTGGATCTTTATCATTGCGGCCATTTTGTAAATGGCCGCAAAGTTAAAGTTCCAAAAAATCATCAATGTTAAAAAAACGATATACCGATACCGGTATTGTTGGTATTATCTGATTAATCCAATATCAACAATTATCAGCATTATCGGATTAATCCGATACCGATATTCCCATCCCTACTATCCAGAGCCAAAGCCAGCTCCTCTTCCTACCTGTAGGTATTAGGAGTCCAGTTCTGAGGGTGGCGGGTTCATGCTGAGAGCTGGCCCCAGGGCCAGCTTCAGGCCAGCTCTCCCCTTCAGAAAGCAGGGATGTACCTTTAAAAAGCAGGACTGTGGGACTTCACTGAAAGAGTGAGGCAGTCCTGACTGAAGCGGGACTGTTGGGACATCTGCATCTCCATTAGGAGCTTGTCAAATCATTTTTCAAACTGATTACTCTGGTTCAATTTTGAATGGTATGAGAAGGATTCCCTTCTCTTCCTCCACCACATCCATCAGGGGCAGGACTACAAGGTGTCATGTCTTTATCTGATGCAACCAGACCCTTTACAAAGCATCACAACATTACAGGGGGTTGAGACTCATTGTAAAGTGGACAGAAAAGTCCCTCTGGCTTTCTGACATGACTGCCGCCTCCAGTCCCCATTTCTTTAGGTTTACATGGAGAAACTGGAATAAATGAACAAACTTTTAAACAACAATATGAGCTCAAGAAGCACTGGCATAAAATATGAGCCCACATGGCCTAAAACATGGGAACCCACAGCCTGTAGAGGACAATGCCACCATTTTGCATGGGCCACAACTTCCATAGATCTGGAACTTCTAAGGCATGATGAATTGGGCAGCTGCTTAGCAAATTGGGCATTTGCTATGCAAATCTAGCGCAGCTCCCAGCTCTTATCAGTACATCAAACTCCTACTTCAGTCCCTTCTGCAAGCAGGTGGGACACATTTATGTCCTGGTCCTCAACACACAAGGCCCTGCACACCCTAAGGCCGCCGGGCTGGCACTGAGAGAGGGTATTCTATGAGTCATTCCTAAACTTGGACCAGCTCCTGCACAGCAATGACCTGCAAGTTACCACTGAATAATTATGACCCTGATACAGTGCAACACAATAAACCATGCAGACAAGTAATATTGCTGAGGTATGCAACTTAGGTCGCTTTCAGACCTCCCTCACCCCCGCAAATTCTGGCTGCGGGAGGGAATGCCCAGCCAGGATATGCATGAGGATTAGTCGGTTTGAAAGCCCCCCATGTGACTTTGCTGGCAGACACACGCAGGGATGCAGAGCTGGATTTCCTGCTTTGTAGCCCGGCGTGAGTCTGCTGGCAAAGCCATGTTGGGGGAGGGGGGTGTTCAGACTGGCCGATCGCTGCGCATATCCTGGCTGCACATTCCCACCCACAGCCAGAATATGCATGGGGGGTGGGGGAGGAGGTCTGAATCTTCAGGGTAGCTCAAGGGCCAGATTGTAGCTATCATGCTTCAGCCCAAGCTGGAGACAGAATGCAATAACTCAATAGAAACTTTGTCATACTTTGCACCTCAGTGAGGCATGATATATTCCAGAAGCCCCAAGGTGTGCATCCAATACATTATATACTCCTGGCTCCATGGCATGCAAGCCTTCATACGCAGAGATGAAAGATCTGCGCTGCCTTATGTTCATCTCTCCTGTGGGTGCTTGAACAAGCAGTGGTCTCAAGCTGTGTCAGGCAACAGTCTCCCCACCCAGAAAAGTGTGACACTTTGGAAGGACTGTCACTCTTTGAGGTCTGTCACTCTTGTTCACTGGTCATGAGAAATTTTTTCTCATGAGCGACATGACAGTTATACATTTCATATCTATAGGATTGTGAAACTACCCTTCTGCATGTGCAGCTATGCAGTGCTCTTGTGAAGACAGCTGTCTGCATTTTCAGAGTCTATAGCCACTTTCCCACAAGCCATTTCACCACCAGAGGAGCTTGCGCTATGCAAATCTAGCGCAGCTCCCAGCTAATGAGAAACGAGGAAGTGCAGCAGTATTGTGGCTCTTGTGCCAGCAGGCTCACGCAAGGGACAGGGTCCCTGTCCCTTGTGAAAGCCTGCTGGCACAGGAGCCACAATACTGCTACACTTCCTCGTTTCCCACGAGCTGGGAGCTGCACTAGATTTTCAGAGCACAAGCTACTCTGGCATGGAAAAGCAGCCTATGTTGCAGCAAGGGTTGCTATCTCTCCAGGATTTTGATCCAGAATCCAGGATTTTGATCCAGAGTCTTCAGGCTTCGGAAGAAAACACAATGTTTCCATGTCAGCCAGGGACACCCTGCTAAGCTGGAGAAAGGGGGTGAGACATGGGGCCTTTTCCACCCGCATCATGACACTCCATAAGGGTCAGAGTTGCTTTAGGGAGGACAATCCCTTTGCTCATCCACGCTAATGTGGTCCCTGCACCATTAGGTGAAAACATGGAGGTAAACCTGGAGGAAAAATTGGAGGCAACTCAGTGGCAAGTCTAGTTGCAGCAGAGATAATTTAATAAGACTATATGTTCTTCATAATCCTGTGATAACCATAATTCTGAAAATGGCAACCAAAATGGCAGTGGCCAAAATGACATTGATGCTATTTTGGTTAAGGTTGGTGGCCATTTTGGCCTTGTACACAAAACAGTCCTGGTGGCCATTTTGCACATGTGACCAAGAGCAGGGAGCATCCCGTGGTGAGGGAGCCTGCCGGAGCCCCCACAACAGTGGCGGGGCTTCAATCAAGCCTTCTAAGGCTGTAAGAACCACTCTGGGGCCCTGGGAAATAGGGGTGGGTGGAGGTCATACCCACTGACCTGGAGCCCAGGATGGGACTCAGACTATGGTACAGATCAGTTTCCCATTGACTTTAGTTGGAAAATCTGAAATTCATAGCTAATACATAAATTACAGATCAGAATCCGTAATGGATCTGAGTCTGTAATTCAATCAGTGTGCCCATCCCTACTGAAATGCCACCGAAGGAGGAGGCTGAGAAAAGAAACAAACCCTTTTCCTCCAATCCTCAGGCTATAGGATGTCGGAGGCAGGGAATTCCTGCCTGTCACTCCAGCAACTGAAGAGGATAGGGATATTTAAATTAAGAATTTGTTCACCAATCAAGTACACGCTGAAACAAAAGATAGAGCCTAAAGCAGAGTTGTCAGACAACACTCTGATAGGAATTCCCAGCAGCCCTCCCCTACCACAGCATTTGTAGTGAGGGCTGAAGTTCAAGAAGAAAGCTGAAAAACTGGAGAAGAGTCAGAGGAGAGCAACTAAAATGATAAAGGGGATGGAAGACATGGCATATATGGAAAGGCTGGAAGAACTGGGTATATTCTGCCTAGAGAAACAAAGTCTAAGGAAAGACATGATAGCATGTAAAAGGATGCTCCCACCCCTCCTCCCCCCAAAAAAAACAAGATATGGTAACCATTTGTTCCCTTCTGCCACAGGAGATAGAACGAGAGCGAATGGTCTTCAATTGAAGCAAAGCAGATTGTGGTCAAATATGTTTGTCAATCTTCTGAACACTAAAAACAGCTGGGCAATGGAATAGGTTGCCCAAAGAGGTTGTGGAATTTCCTTACTTGGATGTCATCAAAGCCCGTCTTCACAAGAATCTCTCCACAATGCTGTAGGCACAGGAAAACCTGCCTTGGAGCACGGGGTTGCACTAAATGACCCTTGATGTCCCTTTCAGCCCTACAGCTCTATGATTCATAATATGCTCCTATATAAATCTATGATGTGACCGCATCTGGAGTAGTGTGTGCAGTTCTGGTCACCCCATCTCAAAAAAGATAATAGTAGAACTAGAAAAGGTACAGAGAAGGGCAACAAAGATGCTAATGGGTATGGAACGGCTCCCTATGAAGAGAGGTGAGAAAGGTAGCGCTCTTCAGCTTGGAGAAGAGACAACTGAGAGGGGATATGATAAAAGTTGATAAAATCATGAGTGCTGTGGAACGAGTAAATAGGGACCAGTTTTTTACCCTCTCAAATAGTACTAGAACCAGGAAACATTCCATGAAACCAACTGGTAGCAGATTTAAAACAAACAAAAAAGTATTCTTTCTCTCAACATACAATTAACTTGTGGAATTTGTTGCCAGAGGATGTAGTCAAGCCCAGTAGTATAGCTGGGTTTAAAGAAGGATTGGATAAGTTGCTGGAGAGTGGGTCCATTAACAGCTCGTAGTCAAGTAGAATCAGGGGACATTACTGTTGGGAACTGGGAGCAAACAACGGGGAATAGATTGTCCTATTGGGACCCACCTGTTGGATACCGGGCTCAATGGACTATTGGTCTGACCCAGTATGGCACTACTTATGTTCTTATTCTATGAAGTTGTCACCAAGATACTGTCATTGAGAACTTGCTGGTGGACATTCCCCTTTGTGCAGAGACCTGCACACAGGACCTGCCTCCCTCCCTATGTGTCTCAAGTATCAGTCTCTGGCTAGTTGGGTCAACTCGTTGAAAGGTAGTTAAGGAATGTGTCAAACACTGCACTCAAAAGCAATTATTTAAATGTAAAGCATAAAGAGTATCATTGGAATATCATGACCTGCCCCTTTAACCATGCTGGATATGCATGAGCTACCCTATGAACAAAGAGGGTGGGAGAAAGAGAGTTTGACCTCGGCTTGTCTAATAAGCAACTAAGTGCAAACAAAAAATCGTTAGAAGTTTTCAGAGATTTGCACAAAGAAACTAACAGCTCCCTGCTAATAATAGAAAACAGGCTGTAATTATATTACAGAGTTTATCTTGCAATTTATTTTTCACTTTTCACATTTTTGTTACAGTAAAGGGACTACTGTGAAACTATCCGATTGTGTGTATGAATGTGAAGGTTATTTACTCCATTTAGCTAATCTGCCCAACTGAGGAAGGGGTGAAGGTAGAAGAAGGAACATTATCCATGTTAATTCACTGAAATGGGTTTGTGCCTTAGTGAGCATTTTTTCCCAATAAGAAGCTTTATCCATGATCTTAAACAGTGTGAAATGGAAACCCCTCTCTCTGACAGAGAAAAAGGCAACTTCAACATGCACTGAACAGAAGTTAGTTTGATAATGTTGCCTTTATTTGCCGGCGCACCCCCCAATGAGACACAGAGGCAGTATTTGGTTTAAAACTTGGCCGCACTTTATTTCAAAGATTCAACTAGGCCAGTGGGTGATTGCACCAGCAATATGGGTCCAGTATGCTAGCTACTTAATTCTTATTAATGTGTACTGACCGGGATGTACCTTCCCAAGTCAGTACTAACAAACCAACTTTCCCCTTCGACAGCACTCTGGCCGAAGGGAAACATGCCCAACGGTGGACTTTTAGTAAGGAGGTGAGTACCTGCAAAGCCAGCAGACCGTTCATGTACTTACTGGCCTCACCTGGTACACCTCCCAGGGTGATGACCCCTGTGCGTACTGCTCTCCCCTCGCACAGGGTGTCGCTTCCCCATCCCTTAAGGAGATGACTCATCTTATCCTATTCTTACCTATTTATCCTGCTGTAGCAAAGTGGACCCCCGCAAAGTGCGACAATCAATCCCTTTTCTTCTTTAACTCAAATGTTGCTATTGCCAAATTCTCTCTCCAAGTATATCATTAATTCCTTTATCTTTGTCTATGACTGAAACGTAATTGTTGGTTTTATCATTGTTTGTTTCCAGATTACCTCTTGCCAAACAACCTATTTAACCTAATTCACACTGTTAAAGGGGCGAAACAAGCAACCCTTAAATTAGGCTAGTTGCCAAAATTCCCCTTCGGCTCCGTAATGGCAACCAGTAAAAACCAGTGTGAGCGGTGAGGTGGGTGGGGCTGCCTTTCTCGTGCCCTCACGCCGACTGAGGCTGTCCCTCGCAGCCCCGCCCTCCCTACAAAGGGCGGGTACCGCTGTTCTCCTGCCGCGGCTCCCTTTGCGCATGCGCCCCAATCGGATTGCCCTGGCAACCATCACTGCGTTATGGCGCTCTATGCACCTGGCCGCTGACTCACTTGATTTCCCCGTATCTCCGATGGGGGCGCGGCAATTACCCTGTCGCTGCCATTGCGACGGCGAAGGGGACTTCTTCTTAGGTTTTACGGGTGGTGAACTAAACCATCTATACTCAATTTACCAAACAGTATGGGAATACAAGTATCATTCAGTTTTATCGTTCCAAGATAATGTGGGGAAGGGGCAGGTGTCAGGACCATTCTCGAACCCTGGCTTCTGGGGTTTTGAGAATCATAGCTGGGCCAGGGGCATGGATAAAGCTGTGGCACTGCAGGCCCAGCCACTAATCTAGAAAACCAAGAAGCAAGGGTTCAACCCCTGATCTTAACAGGGCGTGCAATACAATGCAGTTTAAACATTTGTGTAAGGTAATTTCTTCCTCGGAATTCTTGAAGACCTAAGACTCTTGGAACCTGAAATCATCACAGCTAATAATGAAGGATCATCCCTGTAAGTGTTCAGTTACTGGCACCATGTTTTAAGAAAGATGGAGACAAGTGGAAGACTCAGAAAAGCGTAATGAAGATGTAACATTGTTTAGAATTCAAGACCTAGGAGAAAAGAAATTTGGCAGAACTTGGTATGTTTAACTGAGAGAAAACAAAGACTAATAGGACTAAAAGTAAGAGCTTTCAAATATTTAAAAAGTTGTCACAAAGAAGATGGTTCTTCATTGCCACTGAGGGTAGGACAAGAGTCAATGGACGATTACAGAAAACTTCCAACTGAAAGAAACTCTTGGGCAAGGGAATTACCTTGTCTCTTCCTTTCCTTTCTTCTTAAAAGAGACTGTCAGGGATGATTTAGGAACATGAGTCTACTTCAGCGAGGTCTCTGCCAGCTCTTAGATTCTATGTTTTTGTGATTTGGTATTGACACATACTTTTTTTTATCAGTTCACACATTTCTGCATAAAGCTGGCCAAAGTGGTGCATCTTCCACTCTTATGTCTGCCCACAGTGCCACTTGCAACAAAAAGACCTCAAGAGTGCAACAGCAAAAAATGAAGATTAAGGAGGGTATGTTCAATAAGCATATTAAACAACTTGCACTTATGTACAACGGTGCCTGTTTAAGTCAAATTTCTCAGGCAATGTAAAAAAATAAGACTTATCAGAAATTCAACTTAAGCAGATGTTAAGATTGACAAAAATTGGTACCCAGGTTAAGCAGGCACCAGGTTTCTCCATCTACTCTGATATTAATGCTGCGTATTCAGAGCCGTGTTATGCCAGCAGCTTCTACTGAAGCTTTCTCTGTTCAGAATACTCTATGAGATTTCCAGAGTTTCCTCTAAGAAAATTCAAGATATTCCATTTGCTCATTTCCCCTGCCTGCTTCAAGCAGCACTGGGAGGGGTGGAGGGCTTTCTCACACCGTCAGTATAGGAAGGGGCAGGCATTTACCAGCCATGCCGCTGCTAAGCACTCTAGGGCATGGCCTGCAATGTGTTTGGGACCACAAAGAAAGTCTCCTGTCATAAGACTTGTGGGCACCATTTTAGATGCTCCAGGCTCAGCTCTCAGTTAAATGCTGGTGCCAGAGCAACAGCAAGCACTTGCCCACCCACCCTACTCTCTGCACTGTGGGTATAACCGGATGCCTGATTTGAGGGGCCAGGAAGGAATATTTCTGTTGGCATGGATTGGCTTCTGGTGAACAACAGTTTTTTCGCCTTCCTCACAGTGTGTTTCTGGAAATACGTGACAATTGGAAATACTATTCTGACCGGGCTGGAGTACGAATTATTATTTGTCACACTCTTGCAGGGGTCCAGTTAAGGTTAGAAAGTTAATTTGGAACTGTTAAGCACTTGGCAAAGACATCTTCCTATGAGATGGGGCTTATGGCTAAATTAGGTTGTGGCCATTGGCCCAAGGAGGAGGGTCAAGTTCTGCACTCGAGGACATGGATGGTCCTGGGTGGAGGATGCCCTCCTCGCCTGCTTCAAGGTCACTAGTAATGGAACATGCTTTCCCAACCCAGCTGGGCAACCGGGGGGTAGAGTGACATAAGTTATAAAGCATAGACTGATGGAGGCACATGAGTACATCAGGCCACACGGAACTGCCGTTGGTTACCTGGTGTTACTGGTAATCCAACACACCTGCCCAACTGTAGACCACAGAGTGATGGGGGTACCCAAGGTTATGGGAGTCCACCTGTAACTGCTTTTGGTTACGTTGTGTTACTGGACCTGGAACTGGGCATGGCCCATCCCCAGATAACCTGAATTGGATTGAAAGAACAGGAATAAAGTGTCCAGCTGTTAAATCCCTATTATGTGTGCTTGTTTTATTCCAGGGTGTGGGACAATCCATATTAGAGTATACTGTATTACATGGACTTCTAGCCAGGGACAAAAAAGATTTTGACATAACTTGAACTCTCTTAATGTGAAGTTCAGGTTCTCTGGATTCCACTGTATTTTCCATTCATCCGAAAGCACTTTGCTAACCCTTCTACTTACAGAAGCACAGATGATTAGCCACAATCCAAGGACTGATAGTGTCACTTTTGGAAAAACTTCAATGAGTTTTTGGATTAATCCCAGAGTAAAAAATAAAATAAAAATGTATGCATGACATATATTTTGACCTTCCTCCTCTTTCCCCAGGTTCCTCTTCCCTTCCTCCATCCTTCTCTCTCTCTCAACATTTTAAGTTGGATGATTATAACAATACAGAGAAAAGTTCAGTTCAGTTGTAAAAAAAAAATCCTGAAATAACCCCTAGTGTTACCACCAATCAGCTTAACTAAACCTACTACCTTTAAATAAACTTATTGCACATGGTATAAGGAAAATAAGCGCACATGCTTTGGAAATGCCTTGCAGCAACGGCTCTGGGAAGATGTAATAAAAACATGCAGCCAGAGATTGAAACACTGAAACTTACATCAGGCTAAACAAAGGGGCAGGGGACCCCAGAAAAATAGAAACGTTTAAAACTTACAGTTCTGGTTACATGATTTGTGAAAGAACTGGAGCGATCAGGCTGCAAAGAGGGGGAAAAAATCAAGTCAGTTTTAGTCTTTCATGTCTCCCTGCAAATACATTGCAAGAAAGGTTCTTCCTCTCTAACTAACTAAATCATTCAGCTATAGAAGGGATCTACAAAGTTAGCCACCACCCAGTGTCAATGACACAGACACAAGAAGACAATCTTGTACTGGAGTGAAGCAGCAGGAGTAGTTGCTGCACTGACGGCTGACCTCAGAGGCTCACAAGCAGTTACTTGGAAGGGGATAAACGCATGAGGGCTTTAAAAAGTAAATGTAAGGGGTGACTTTTTTAATGGGATCTATACAATTTAGGTGAGACCACATTAACTCTTTCACTCCTAAATTTGTTTATGATTTACAAACAAAGTTAAAATGGAACAAAGGGAGGCGGATGTTAAGACTTAACTTGTTGTGAACCTTAAAGTAGCTGCATACAGATTTGAAAATATAAGGATTCATGTTGGTATATCATTCTAATTACTTTGATTAGGGGGTTTGATATTTATTTATTTATTTATTTATTATAATTTGAATTTAGCTTCATTAATGGGTGAAAACAGACATGACGCTAACCACCCTTTAACTACCCTTGGTGGTCATTTATGCATGTTTCAGGGCTGCATAGGGCACCAATACAGCCCTGCAACATGCATAAATAACCACCAAGGGTGGTTAAAGGGTGGTTAGCATCATGTCTGTTTTCACCCACTATGGATCAAATTCTGTCTGGTTTCAAGAAACCTTACTGACCACTGCATTTCTTCAGTCTTATAAGAATGAGGTCTAGGAAGATACATCAGCATAAAATCAGTTTAAAGTGTGTGTGCTAACAGCTCAAGTCACAGAAGGTGAAGTGTTTCACCATGATCTGCTCACCAAAGTTACCACAGAATTAAGAGGCCCTTGCAGATGAGACAGAACATCAATTTTTACATATAAATATACTATTCAAAATTCCTTGTATTTTAAAAATATTTAACATACATAAAACCACAATCAACATTTAAATAATTAAAAACATAACCCAGAATGCATATACTTGATGATGGTATGATACTATACCCAATATTATATTAACTCTAAGAATAATTTCTTTCCATAAATTAGGGTGCAATTAGGGTGCCACCAAGACTTCCATAAGCCAAAACTGCAAAAGGTGGCAACCCCACCTGCATTACATAAGATCCCCGTGCGGTAGCAGCATTTTGCTCAAGTATAATTTTGTTTAAGCAACACTGCGAAGGTAGCTCTCAGCCTTAGCCGTGCCTGGATTTTGGGACTTTGTGATGGCTTGTAAGCATTTTTTATTTAGCACTTGGAATGAATTTTTATTATTTGATTGTACGTGATTGTATATGATTTGATTTAAAAAAAAATTCTATGTCTGTTTATATGTTTATTTAGTTATATTTTGTTATAGCCTATGACTAACCACAATAAATATTTTACTTACTGATACCGCTATAAAATTAAACATAACATCCCCAACATGTGTCAGCTGGTAATAAGTTTAGCTTCTTGAATTTAGGAGACCAATACAGATGACAAATATTTTTTTGTTGTTTAAGATGCAAGCTAACGTCAATTGCAGTAAATTTAGTTTTCTGAATCAATAACTTCTATTTTCTAGTTTCATATAAATAAAATTGTTTTATTTTTGAAGATTCATGCTTATATATATAATTACAGATATAGCATATCTATAATGTCTGGTTAGAAGATCTGGTACAGGAATATTTTAAAGTAAAAGTGAAAATGAACTCATTTCCTTAACAGGAGTATTATAGCTACATCTGACATTCACGTGTCCTCCAGTCTATAAGATGCAGAAGTATTAGACACATTTTAAATCAAATACACAAACTATCAAAACTAAATCAAAATCCCCCCCACGCCCCAAGAAAAATGTCTGTGGTGAAACAGAGCAAGTAACACACTGACATTTCAGAATTCAAAATGTATGAAAGCACAGAATCAAACCAAAGCATCAGTTAGCATGTCCAATTAAAAGTGCAAATGAAATGCTAACAATAGCCAGTGCCAACTAAAAAGAGAAATTAGTCTGGAAATTTACTTGACCTGAAGACAGCTCCATGAGAAAAAACGCTGACTCTACTAAAGAAAGCCTCCCTCCTGGACCGTATGTAGATTCTGGGCAAACAATCAGTCCTTCTTAAAATGACAGAAACAGTAAAAGGAAAAATAAAATCTGTTTTCTTTGGTAAAGTCATCCAGGAGACTGAAGGAAGTTCCACTTACATTTTCAAAGCTCTGAATAAGCCTATGCTGTGATAAATGTTAACAATTTGCAGCTGTGCACGTGTGGCATATGCACACACACACACACAAATACAATGCTTGTTCAAGGTTAGGAGTACCAGTATCTCTAATCTTCCCAAAACAGATTAGAGATACTCTGCCATACCCACATTTTATTTTATTTTATTTATTTTTAAATGTGTATGCCACCCCCTCCTGCTCAAAGCATCTCGGAGCAGCTAACAGCATATTAAAACAACTGAAAACAGTAAAACAACAATAATACAGTTTTTAAAACCCCACAATAAAACAAATAAAACCCCCACCCCACCCTAACCCAACCCACACATCCCATTCCCATCGGGAAAGGCACGGCAAAACAGTCACGTCTTACATTGTCTACGGAAAGAGGGGAGGTCAGTGGTCTGGTGGACCTCCAGCAAGAGGGAGTTCCACAGCCACTGCACAACCACAGAGAACGCCCTCCGCTAGGTCGACACCCGAGGGACCACAAGGAGGGCGCCCACAGCCGACAGCAGGGGCTGATCCAGGATCATGACCTGGTAATGCCACAAAGGACTCTGAGTGGTGGAAAATGACCACAATTTTCATTCCAAAGACTTGCCTTTGAGTCTAAGTGGGCAGAGACACCCACTTTACGCCCACCACTCTCCCCTTCCTTCAACATAGTAACACTCCACAGCTCTCACCTGCAGTAACTACCTACACTGGCTTTCTCTGCAATTACCATCCTTCTCTTCCTTTGGGAGAAAAGTCTGTTTTCTTTCTAAAATGACCCATCACTTCGAGTTTGCCAGTCCACTGAGTTAGAAATGTTGAGAACTGAGTTAGTTGTTTCATCATCTTACTCTTTATGGGAACCACTGTGTGACAGAGTGGGGCCACAATAAGGTGCTATACCTTTAAAAGGGTCACAAGATGGCACCTGCCCTGAAGAGAACTACTTAAAATGGCTACAGAAGTGGCTAAGTTTGGGACGTGGCCTGAAGCATAAAAGAGAGGCCAGCCTGAGAGGACAGGCTGCGCCAGGCTGCTAAAGAGGACACAGCTCCTGGAGAGGCTTGCTGGCCTGAAGGAAGGAGACCAGAATCCAAATGAGAAAACCCTGAGGAAGGAGTTAAAAGTAACTAGCCTGGGACTGTGTTTGGCTAGACCTATGTTATATGTTTGACTGTGAGCTGGGTTTAAAGACTGGCCAGAGGCTTGGTGCCTGGTCTATGAACTGGAATATAAATGAACTTTGTGAAGCTGGAACCAAATATTGAAACTCTTCTTTGGGCCTAATCCTGCATACACGTACCCCATGGTCAAGTGGGGCCCTGCTATGAAATGTTGGAGAATTTGGGTACGCTTTGCTGGCCACCAAGCCAGTGATTCCCCAAGGCGATAAGGTCCTAGAGCAGGGAAGTGTTGTGGAGGAGTGCACCCAGGGGGAGGATTGCACCGGACACCAGAGAGCAGTGAGGTGCAATGGAGCTCGCCCAGGATGGTGGCTCAAGCAGGGCTGGAGCCTGGAGGTTTGCTCCAACCCAAAGGCGGAATGTGGATCCAGGTAGTGAAAGGCAAGATGGCAGCAGGAGGCCTGCACCCTCAAAGGAGCCAAGCTATCCACCTTTGGATGTGGATGGAGCAGTGAACTCCACGAGGTTGGAGGAGGTCATGACAGAGACAGACAGCATGGGAGAACAGGTACCAGGGGAGCCCAAAGGGACTGTTCTTATTGTGGGAAAAGAGGCTATGTATGAAAGGCTTGCTGGGAGAGACAGCAGAGTCGGGAAGGAAAATCTGGACTTTGGGAGGTCAAAGCCGAGATGTATGTACAAGTGATATGGATAGCAAGTGTAGTGCCAAATGCAAGGCCATAAGAGAAAAGACTATCCTTATGTGTGGGGACCCTATGAAAAAACCCTAGGGCCTGAGAAAGGCTATTCCACAGAAAAGAGATGTTGGGAGTGTAATTAAGAGGGTCATGTGAAAAGAACATGCCCTACCAGAACTGTACAGAGGAAGAGGTGCTGGGCTTGTGATGAGCCAGGGCACTTAAAAAGAGATTGTCCTGGAGGAAGGGGCCAGTGTGGACAAGTGAAGAGAACTGTTCCCATTAAGGAGTGTCAAATAAAAGAGACACAGACTACTTTGACTGGGGGGCATTTAGAGGCCTTGAGGAAAGGGATGGGCCTGATGACAAATTCTATGAAAGAGATAATACAAGAAAATGAAATTCTAAACAAAGAGGTTGAAAAGTTAAGAGAAAAGATAGAGTGGGATGTGAAGAGATAGGAGACCTCTGAGGGGTTAGAAAATGAGGAAGATTCAATGCCAGCTCTTGAATCAGAAGAGGAAGACTTTGCAAGTGAGGAAGAAGTAGGAGGATTACTAGTAGAAGAGGTCAGGCCTCAGAACATTGAGAGGGATACCTCAGAAAAGATAACGAAATCAGAATACTTAAGCTCTGGAGCAAAGTACAAGGATATCACTGCTGAAGTGGAAAAGGGGATAGATTCCCTAAATGGGTGCTCAAAGATAGAATGGGAAGGAGTAGGATGGACTTTAGAAAGAGCAGTGCCAGAGACCACAAAGTGTCTATTGACAGTAAGGAAACCTCAGGAAAGGGACCATGAGGAAACAGGTGGGAAGATAATACCGCCTGAAAGAATTAAAAATGAACAAACCCTGAGGAGGCCCATGGTAGCCAAGGGAATGAATGTGGATGGGGCCAAAATAAAGAAAATGCATGGTGCCCAGGTTGAGTCTAGGGAGAAAGTTCTTAAATGTAAAAGAAAGAAAGATCTTAAGTGTAAACTGAAAAAAGTAAACTTGCCTGTAATAACTGTGAAACCTCCTGAAGGTAGGGAAGAAGTAAACCTGGAGGGATTAGAACGGGCCCTAGAGAAAATGTATAGCTGGGACTAAGGTTAACAGCTTCTAACGGACACCATAAACCCTGGGACATAGTAATGTGAGTACAAAGGGCTAACTTACATGGCCTGCAAAGACTTAAAGGGTCCCAGGGTGGGGTGCTGGGAAGTCAGGGACGGCCCACACACCAATCCAGGCTAAAGCAAGCCAGAAGATGCTGGAGAAAACTAATTAACTGAGACTGAAAAGCCAGGAGCTGTAGCTCCTGTTAATTATGGAAAGTTGAAGCTGGCCTGTAGTAAGGCCTGATATAGTGGCTGAGAGAAGCCTAACTAAAGATTGTGCAGAAGAAGGATCTGGCGCACAGAAGAAGTGATCTTACGACACTGGGTGCCTGGGTATCTAAATGGCAAGAGGCGTGGAGGCTGTTTAAAAGCACCCTTCTGGAAGCCCAGATTAAATGCATCCCGCAAGTTTAAAAAGGAAGCAGGAAGACCAAACGTCTTCCACTGTGGTTAAATGGGGAGGTGAAGGAGGCTATTAGTGCCAAAAAGACATCCTTCAAGAAATGGAAGGCTAGTCCCAATGAAAACAATATGAAAGAGCATAAACACTGGCAGCGTAAATGTAAAGTGCTAATAAGGCAGGCCAAGAGAGATTTTGAAGGGAGGCTTGCTAAAGAGGCAAAAAGAAGCAACAAAAACTTTTTCAAATACATCAGAAGCAGGAAGTCTGCTAGGGAGTCAGTTTGGCCATTAGATGACAAGGGAATAAAAGGGGCACTTACGGAGGATAAGGACAATGCAGAGAAGCTGAATGAGTCTTCACTGACGGTCCGGCGGCGGTCCGGCGGCTTCAGGGCCGGCTGTGGCTGCCGGCTTCAAACGCTGGTAGGCCTTCCGGGGAAACCCGGAAGTTCCCCAGAAGGCCTACCACCGTCTGAAGCCGGCAGCCACAGCCGGCCCTGAAGCCGCTGGAGCTCAATGAAGGTACAAGATCCCTGGGTGCAGAAACTTGGAAGTAGGGTGATCCCGGGGGGGGGGTGTTAACCCCCCCCCAGGGATCATACAGTATACTTACCGGCTGCTGCTGGGACAGCTGGCTCTGGGTTGCCGGCGGTGGCCCGGAGCTGCAGTGGGACACTCAGGGGAATGTATTTGTTTAAATCCAGACTGGGCAGGGTGGGTGGGTGGTGTCCCCCCTTCCACCCGCGCCGCCTGGGAGGGGGAGGGAAACGCGTTTTTTTGGTGGCTTTTTTTTTTTTTACATTGCAGCCATTCATTTGAATGGCCGCAATGTAAAGAAAATCCGGTACCGGGAATCTGGGAAACGGCCCGGATTACCGGGTTGAATCCGATAATGCCGGTACACCCAGTACCGGCATTATCGGATACTGGAAGATCCGGTTTTCCCACCCCTACTCTTACTATGGATCAGAAACTGGTTGAAAAACAGATAGCAAATGGTAGAACTAAATGGTCAGTTTTCACAAGGGAGAGATGTGGTGTGCCTCAGGGATTTGTATTGGGACCGGTGCTGTTTAATGTATTCATTAATTATTTGGAAAAGGGTGTTATGTCCATAACACACCAACAGTCTGCCAGAGCTCACCTGTGGCCTTTTGTGAAAAATGACTAACCTAATATGAAGGCAATTAATTCAGGGATTTAGGTTATTTACGGCCAGGTAATCAGAACCAGGTCAGGACCAACTGACAGGGATTTAGATCCCAGTCAGAGGAAGACAAGGGAGAGGCAAAGTTTAGGGTTGCCTCAGAGGGTGGAAGCTATCATCAGGAATTGTCCAATTGGAGTGGAGAAGAAACTGGGAATGTGCCTGGGGATAAATCTGAAATGTGTACGCAAAGAAAATGGGTATACCCATTGAATTTCCAGTACCTGAATCGACTCAAAAATGTGGGTATAAATAAAATAATATTTTATTGTTTAGCCATAGGCCGTAACATTTTACAATCATTTAATAAAACAACAGAATCGATGAAACAATAAATGAATAAAATCCACTATAATTAATGAAAAGAAAAAGAAAAGAAAAACCCGGGTACGAATGAAAAACTAAGAATCCCATGTCCCCCGTGCACCCATCATAAACCTGGGAGCCAATGAAGTACAACAAAACCAGCATACCCCTAACTACAGCAGATCCGGTCAGCCGTTTTGTCTAAGGAGCCATGTCTCCACTTGTGGCATAAAATGCATGTGCTAAAAGCAGCCACTGCTCTAGAGCACGGGAAGTCACTCCCAATGAGGAGTGAGTGAAGTTTGAGCTCATCCGGCAACCCAGCAGGAAAGTTATTAATATAGACCCCAATGTATTTTTGCCTCAAAGAGTTATATATTGGACACACCAGGAGGATATGGATTACTGTTTCAGGTACCACTAGGTCACAAAAGGTGCACAATCTATCCACCATAGGTATTTTACAAAATCTACCCTCTAGTACCGTAGAGGGGAACACATTCAAATGCATTAACAAATTTGCTCTCCTGGGGAGGTGCTGCGTCCATTTTACTAAATATTGAAACGGGCCAACCTGTGGCCTAGTTCGAACATAATCTGGGACAACCTTCTGAGCTGAAAATGCCTCATTTTCTATCTGTAGTTCTTGGTCCACGATCCTCTGTTTGATCAACCTCATAGCCCCCTTTAGGCCTATATTAAACAGCTGCTCTCTAGGTATGCCATGTTTTAATAGCTCCTCCCCTACCAAGCAACACCAGCTATCCGCCCCATTATCCCTGAAGATATGAATCAAAAGAGAATTTAATGGGGGAGGGGAGATCACTACTTTGAGCCAGAATTTAAAAATAGCTGCCAGCGCTTGGGATCTAATTGAGCTCGGTGCACATTCATTTCTTAGGGCAACCCGGGGGACGCATCTAGGAAGACCCAGAATTGCACGCAGATAAGAATTCTGTGGGCCTTCTGTGGGGCCCCATACTGCCACTTCATATAGCAGTTGGGGTACCACTTTTGCCCCGAATCATCGAATGGCAGGGCCCACCAATCCCCCCCCCACCCCCACCCCGCTGAGTGAAAGAAACTCACTAGCGAAGTTGAACTTTTTTGGGTCTGAAGGAGAGCTGCCTCAACATGTGCTACCCAGCCCCTCCTTGCTGAGAATACCACACCCAGATACTTGAAGGATCGCACTTGCTCAATTGGGGACTCATCCACTTTCCAATAATGTTGTTTGCGTTTGCGACCTACGACCTGGACCTTGGTTTTAGTATGATTAATAGACAAGTTTTCTTGAGCACAATATGAGGCAAAGAGTTGAATACTGTAGCGGAGACCGACTTGAGTTAAAGATAGCAGGACTGTGTCATCCGCGTAGAGCAGAAGCGACAGCCTCTGCTCCCCCAACTTTGGTGCATGGGTATCTTGAGCTAACATAAAAGGACCAAGATCATTTATATATAGGTTAAACAAAGTTGAGGCCAAAATGCCACCCGTATAACCCCTCTTTCTAATGGAATAGTATTCGTGGGGGGTTGAGTCAGTGAGGGGCAAAAATTATTAAGATGTAACTTAATTATTAAAAAAAGGAGGCAACCATCTAAAGAGTATTTTCTAAGTTTCAGTCACAGATGTTGCCTGTTAATAGAGTCAAATGCGGCTCTCAAATCCACAAAACAGCAAAAGAGGGAATTGCCAGATTTAGTCAAGGCATATTTGTCAATTAGATGCTTAAGCACGAGAACATGATCCACGGTGGTTTGGCCGGGTCTAAAGACCACCTGTTCCGGAGAGATAACTGCATTTTCCTCCAGCTAATGCTGGAGTTTACCCAAAAGGTACCTTGCGTAAAGCTTCCCTTGCTCGGTAATCGGTCTATAGTTGGCCAGGTCACTAGGATCCCCCTTTTTAAAAATCGGTATTACCAGGCTCTTAAGCTAGGCTTTCGGAATTTTCCCCATCTTATTAATCAAGGTAAACAAAGGGGCTAATAAGGCAGCCCACCAAGATGCCTCACATTTTAATAAATCGGGGGGAATAAGGTCACCACCAGGGGTCTTGTCTGATTTTATCGATGCAATAAAGTTGAGAATATTGATTGGGGCGACCGGGGGCCATTCCTGAAATTTATCTATTTGAGGAGATAAGACCTCCTTAGGGAGGTTAACTGGCCTTGAAAACAGCTCCTCAAAGTGTAATTGCCAACTAGGCAGTGGAATACAGCATTGTAATTCGGGGGAACGGAGAGACCCTGCCTGGGCTATCAGTGCCCAAAATAGTCTAGAGTCATTCCCTATGGCTACCCGATGGAGCTGCTGCCATTTAGCCTCCTGGTACAGTAACTTCTTTCCTCTTCACAAAACTCTATAGGCATTCCTGAGTCTCATCACCCTCCCTCTGTTCCTTTCCATTGGGCATCGCTTCATCTTTCGCACCGCCTGGCATAAGGAACTTCTTGCTTTAGCAGAGTCCCTGTCAAACCAACTGGGTATAATGGACCCCCTAGATCCTCCAGAACTTTCGCATGACAACAAAGGCATAAGCAGATTCATGAGGATTTCAAAAGCAAGCAGAGAGTCAGGGGACATTTCAACAATCCAGGAACAAAGATCTTGAACAGATTGAGACTGGATGAATACTGAAAAGGCTTCACCCAGTTCCATAGTCCATTTCCTTTGGGCACGGCCAGACTGCCCCCTTGCCTGATACTGCTGTTTATGAGCTGGACGCAACAGGGCGTCCCGAGGAAGGGCGGACCTGATCCACAGAGCTGGAGGCGAATGGTCAGTCTCAACTGCCATGAGAACTTTTAAATCAAAAACAAAAGGCAACAGAGTGGCCAAAGCCAAAAAATAATCAATCACACTGGAACCCCGACTCGAGTGAAAAGTGAACTGACCCTCTAAGTCACGAGGAACTGAACCATTTAAAATGGACAGGTCCAGGGCCTTTTGAAGCTGAGTCAATCTATAGGTCCTAGGACCTCTGACCTGGTCCCTAGAGGAGCGGATGTTATTATATGGGGGGAATATTACATCCTCAGAGTCCAAAGCCACCTGAGATGTCATGGAGTTCCCTGTGCGAATATTCATGTCACCCCCCAATAGCAACTCCCCATGGCTATTACAAGCCCTGCTGCTATATGCCCTCTCCAAGTGTGAATGGAGCTTGTTCATCTGCTCAATGATAGATTTTTGCACCTTAAGTTCAGTAGGGCCTTGAGCTTGAGAGGAAACCTCGCCCTTTGGGCCATGGAGAGGGATTGGGGAAAATCTGGCCCCACGAGGGTCAACCTCCATATCCGAAACATGTGCTAAGTCTATCAAGTCTCCAGGACCCACTAGGGGAACAGTTCTCGGGAAATGCCTTCCCCCATGACCCGAACTAGAAGTTTGAGCCAATAATCCTTGGTGACTTGTCTTAGAGTTAAGTGGTTGGAGGGGTTTGGGGGCCTGAGCGGCCAAAGTAATGGTAGAAGGGAAGTCTCCTGCTTTCCCACAGAAAGCCCTGGAGACAAAAATATTCCTCTCCCTAAGACTTTTAGTTTGAAGGAAAATGCAATCCGCTACAAAAGGGGAATTAAATAAAACATTAATTATCCAACGGTCTCCTCCCGTGTATAAATGTGTCAAGTTTATAATATCACGACTTGTCACCGTTTCCCTCAGTAAAATTCTCAAATGTTTGGCGACGTCCAGTTCCGTGTTCCAAAAGGGAAGGCGGTCTGAGGGTAATGGAAAAATTGTAAAAATAACATTAAAAGGCAAAGATGCCAAATTCGAGGTGTTGCAAGACCCTATTTCCATAGCCAGGGCACCTTTAGAAATACCTGCAATAGAATTAGCCAGAGAAAAAGAAGTCTGGCTAGCACAGGACCTGGCTTCTATGGGCAAGGGGCAACACTCCAGGGTCTCCTTATGTTTATCCCTCTCTTGGGAGGACAGCAGCAAGAAGGACAATGATCTAATTTCAGAATTAAGAGTATTAAACTGATGGAATAAGTACTGCACTGTGTTTGCAGTTAAAGACACATGGCCTGCCAAATAAGAATAAAGGTTGGAGTTTTCTGGACCATGATTAAGCCTAACCAGGGAAGGGAAAGGTGCCGGGCTCTGCTGTGATTTATCCTCTATAGGGGACATAGATTGAATTGGGTTAAGATCAATCGACTAGTTAGGACCAAGCAAAGGATCATACCTGTTAGACAAAGGCACGTTATAAACTAAGGCCTCTGCACCTATAAGGTTATGTGTAGTAGGGACCAGAAAGGTCTCAATTTTTCACTGCTTAGGACTATGTATAATAGAGGGAGAGGGAGTGGCAGCTTCAGCCCTTGCCCGTTTAAGTTTGGACATGGTTGAAAGAAAAGGGCACAAAAGAAATAGCAATCACATGCTATGTCCAAACACCCCACAGGTGAAAAAACCCTGCTCAGATCGCCCCTCCTTGTAGGGTAATAGGACCTTACACCCAACCCTCTAGAGCAGCAATCCACCCTCAGGAGGACCACACATGACCCACCCCCAAATCAGGGTATCAAAACTCATACCCAGAGCACCAGCAGGTCGATAAAACTATGTGCAGCCACTGGGGCCTACCAGCCGTAATCCGGCACCTAAGGCTGTGTGCACACAGCCATGCCCTTGCGCATGCAGCCCTTAGGCGCGCTGCATGGCGGTGCATGCCGGCGGCACGGCTGCAGGCTCTGGCTTGCTTTTAAAACGCCCTGCACCAGAGCCCTGGCGGTCCTCGCCAATGAGTGCAGCTCAGGTGGGCATGGCACAGCGAGTCTATCCCGCCAGCAGAATCCCCAAGGTTCGCTGATTAGCCCTCTTGCGAGGGGGAAAGAAACAAGGTCCCAGCAGCCCCTTTAAGACAGCAATCCCCCATCACAGTAGCCACACACTCCATGCCCTGGAAGTCAAAAGTGTAGTTCAGGCGGCGGCAGTCGAGTCCCTCTATCCTCCCCACTCCTCCCCACTGACAGCAGGCTTGCAACTCCAGAAAGTAGCCAAAGGCTCTGGCTTGCTTTTAAAATGCCCCGCACCAGAGCCCCGGCGGTCCTCACCAATGAGTGCAGCTCAGGTGGGCATGGCACAGCGAGTCTACCCCACCAGCAGGATCAGGATCCCCAAGGTTCGCTGATTAGCCCTCTTGCGAGCGGGAAAGAAACAAGGTCCCAACAGCCCCTTTAAGACAGCAATCCGCTGTCACAGTAGCCACACACTCCGAGCCCTGGAAGTGTAGTTCAGGCGGCGGCAGTTGGGTCCCTCTATCCTCCGCACTCCTCCCCACCAGGTCCTATGTTGCTACAACAACTTAGAACCAATGTGGGACAGATTTGTTACATTCACTTTTTAATATTTTTTTTAAGTGAAAAGCTGGAATCAAGATTTGGGCTTGCTTGTTTTTTTTTAAAAAAAAAACACAAGAAAAAGATTGTGTTCTCATCTTTCTAAAAAAAACAACACGTTTTGAATATTTAAAAAAATGGGTTCCCCAATTTTAGTTTCAGTTTAGGGGAAAAGTCATTTTATCAAAAATTTGTTTTGATGGGCAGTTTTTGAGCAGCTCTGCTAAGATTTTCACAGGAAGGTGCCCAGAATCACAAGAGGACCCGAGTAGAAGGATCCTACAAAATGACAAATTTACATGAAAACTGTGTGATTTAGTCTCAACAATATGCCAAACAGTACAATATTTGAACCTCGGTCCAAACACTCAGCGCTTTCTATTACATATACATGTACATGCTTGATTTTTGCGAACACCAGATTTGCAAAGCAATCCCATATTTTATTTTTCCCCTTACAGAATAGATTCAAAGGAAGTTTAGATTCATATTCTGAAGCAGATTAAAGTAGGGCTTTGTTATGGGAAGTGTGGGATGAACAGAAATGTTTACAAGGCAGCGACTAATTCAAGAATAACACTCCAACCGCCTATTAAAAGAAGCCATCTGTTGCTTCCTGACAACACTGCTTAGAAAAGACACACAGAAGAAGTCCCACTCAAAGGAAACTGTGTAATGCAGTCAAAACATTGGATCAAGTGACTTAGCTACAATCAAAGATGCAAGAAATGGAGAACTAAGACCAAGGAATGTGCCACCACTTTCAAGTGAGTAGAGTGGGGGAGGGCCCCTGTCTACTTTGTTCATTTAAACAAATAAAAAGTTTCCTCACCTTTGTTAATATTTAAATGATCAATAGGGATTAAATTTGTCTTTCCTTGAAAGATTCTCATTTGACTGCAGCAATAAAGTCACCTAGAGAGCAAGGAGAACTAGACATCTCTTAATGAAAAAGAGCTAGGAAAGCTAAGCAGAGCCATTCCCTCATTGCTCAAAACCAATGTCTGTTTGTATATAGTGATGTCCTCAGAAACTGGCCACATGATAACCCTAGACTCGGGAAACTATGTGAGGGAAGGTGGGGAAAATACTTTATGGCTTTCATCATTAGGGCTAAATCCAAACCCTCTTGCTGTTAATGCACATTTTTTAAATGGGTTGTGGAGATCCAGTGCAGATTTTCAGCCATGCCAAATCACCAAATGCCAAATCACAATAACCTTTTCCAACTGCACCACCTTCCCCAATGATGTGCCATATTGTGCATACACACTAAATAAAATACACTTTTGTGTCCTAAAAAGGTTGTTTTTAGCAACCGCAATGAGACAATGACACGAAAGTGTGGGTTTGAATGGCTGAACTCGCCTTGTGAGACCTCATTTTTGCGCCTCTGGGTTTGGCGCCTTGCCATCCCAGTCCGGTGCACTTTCTGGGTGGTTCCCACAAGGGCATTGTCATGGCAATCTCAGGGGCCCGTCCCTTGTGGCTGGAGCCTCCCCGACATGTCCTCCTGATTTTCAGGGTGGGGGGAAGCATGACAAAAAGCCTGTCGCAGCAACCCTGCTCTGCCGCTAAGGAGCAATTATTTCATGTTCATGCACAAAATGTCACTGTACATGGGGAGGGGGAGAAGAAGCTGTTGATCAAGATCTCTGGTAGAAAGGGGACAGGATTGGAACTAATCTCAATCAGAGTGAGCTGCTCCATCAAAGATTCAAGCCACTTGAGGAATTTGTTTCAGCTCCACTCATGATACCATCTGTCTGCCTCCCAATTAATGTCTTTATTCACACAACAGTCTTGTAAAGGGATGTGATATTCCCATGTTGTAGATGGAGAACAGAGACATAAATTACAGCAAACGTTTCCAAACAATGGGCTACAAGCAACCCTAATCATCTGCCACAGAGGACATAATTGTGAAAGATATTAAATATTATCCATCACCCCAGACAGCAGCAAAAACACAGCAAGTATATCTAATGGTAAACATGCTGCTGGTGCTGTGGTCCCCCAGCCCAGGGCATGGTGAGAAAGAGCGGGAGCCCCTCCATGGGTGAGGGAACTGAACTGATGTTCCTGCAGTCGGGGAGCCATTACATTGCCTGCCCAGCCCGGATTGGGTGGGGAACATTACAAACATGCGGGTAGCCAGCCATGGCTGCGCCCTGCTTCCACTGCCCCACCCCCGATAATGAGACACAGTTGTGGCAGTCAATGAAGCACAGCCATTGCCTGGCCTGGGGCCGGTATGCCATGCCGGAACAGACAAGCTAGCCTACCGTGGCCCACTTTGGTCTGTGACCTCAGAGACTGTCTGGTGGTCACAGCCCAGGCTAGCTGCCACCACTCCTCAGAGCAATCCCAGGTCAACATCTGGTGGCACGTGTTCACATGTGCCATCAGGTCCCGGGCCAAAGTGGAAAACGGAAGACCAAAGTCATGTCTGTTCTTAGCCTAAGTCTCAGAGTGGGGTCATCCAGGAAAAAGTTTGGGGAGCCATAAGTTAGACCACCTCGATTCAGTTGGGCAAGTCAGTTAACCTAAAACCAAATGTAGTGCTCTAAGTACTACAGACAGTGGGTGAAATGAGAGCGGCGGGAGGGGGTCTGTGGCCTCTGAGTGGAATGGGTGTGGGATGAGGGAGGGCTTCACATGAGCGGCTTCCGGCATGACTTCCCCATCTACAGAGGCAGTAACCCCGGCCCACACGGGGCACTCCAGATTTTTTGCCGGTGCTCTGTGTGTGGGTCATGGGAGCATGCTTCCCCACGCACCACCATCACACAACCAGTTGGACTCGTGGATGGTGGGGACCCATTTGTGGATGTGTCTCATTTAAAAACACCCAGTATTTCCTCCCTAGAGATATTTCCTGAAGTGTTGAAGGACCAAAGAAGAAATTCTCAATGTTAGGGTCTATACCCAAATCATTACAAAGACAGTGAATTAGGAGAGCATATGCAGAATTTAAAAAGCAATGATGAGTAGTTTTCTCACATAATTAGAAAACACAGGGTAACTAAGGCCGCTTTTAGACGAGCGGGTCGCCGTCGCGCAATATTTTAAAATCCCGTGAGGCGGGATTACATGTGACAGCGGTCAGGGATCATGCTCATGGCAGGCGATTGTGAGGCAAAATACCCTGATTGTGAGATATTTAATTCGCGGTCGGAAAATCATGCACTACCGCCTCCCATGCGCATGATCCCCGACCGCTGTCACTTGTAATCCCGTGCCGTGGGATTTTGAAACATTGTTTGAGCGGGTCACGTGATGGCGACCTGCTCGTCTAAAAGCAGCCCCAGCCAATGATTCTAGAATAAAGCAGTCATTGCTAGTCAATATTTAATCTAGGGAAGCATTTATTTGCTTGTTTCCCTCCGCCAAGAAGAAACCTAAGAAACATTTCAACCCTTAAACACCTTCTCATTACTGGATCAGGCATCAGAAGCAGGTATGATACCAACTGTCACATGGCATTCTCCACCATGCTCCCTGAGTGTGTGTGAAGGAGGGGAGCTGCCTCTGACACTAGTGTGGTCAAGCCACCCACCACACTTTGTGAAATGGTGCATCCTGTCCACTCAAGCAAGAGGGTTGAGTCAAGGCCAGGCGCTGGACTCTGGGGGAGCTATTTGCAAGCAGCCTGAGTGCTGCTAGTATATTTTCAGAGTGGGCAGGGGAGGGTGCAGGGCCAACATTCTGCCCCCATCCACTCTAAAAAAAAATTTCTAGCAACACTCAGGTCATTTGCAAAGGGCTCCACCAAGGAGGAAGTTTTCAGAGTGCTGATGACCCCACTCCTGCCCACTCTTAAAATGTCCCTCATGGTAGGGTTGCTGCCACTTCAGGGAGGCCCACTAGGAACTGGGGTGGCAGCAGCACCACCGTTGCAGGAGTGAGGTTTTCCAGGGACCCCTTTGGGAGGGCTGCTGCTGCTAAGAGGGAAGGATGGCTCCCAGTGGGCTCCTTGAATCAGTAGCATGACTCCAGTCCCATCCTCCACCCATGGCATCCTAAAGTGTGGGCTCTCATCCCAACAGAGTGAGCCCTCAGCCCCCACTCCTTTGCCCTTAGCGGGGCCTGTAATAGGAACATGAGCCCAGGCCTGAGCTCACCAGTCTTGCTATGTCCCTGCATGCATCCATGTATTACCTACAGGATAGTGCCATGTGTGTTTTACTATACATAGATAGTATCAACATGACACACATGACCATAATACATGCCACATTAACATTGATAGAGAAACTTTTCTAGCTAAAGTATAGGCCAATCCCTCCCACCTCTCATTTTCCTGAATGCACAGGTCACACTTTCATTGCATTTATTTAGATGCACATTATGTCTCAGTAGGGTCACATTGGGCTATGAATATGAGAAAAGACTGAATACTGTACTTCATAGCTATTATTCACATGAAGTTCTCTCTTCTCTTTGCAATTCCCCATATAGTTCTGCTGCTTTTGTGGAAGAATATTGGCTCCCTCTGGTGGCCCAATATGATATTCAGGTATGTAGACTAATGAATACGATGAGTGTTTTTACACACACATTTCTCCTGCACGTTTGCTGTTACATCCTGAACTTGATTGAGAATGTAATGGGGATGTATTGTTTCTTGATCTGGATAAATCAAATTCTGAGCCTAATAACACATTTTTAAAAGATTTATAGAATATACCTGCCCAGCTAATATATCAGGACCTTTGAGCACATTCATGATTTTTTGGCAGTATGTGGTTAAAATTAGGGCTGCAAGTTCGTTCTCGGGGGGGGAGGGGTTCAGTCTTGTCAAGAACACCAGTTCTTGATTTATTCTGGAAAGCAAAACAAAACAAAAAAACCCACTGCGCATGCACAAAATGACTACCGGGCTGTTCTGCACATCCCTCTTCTAAAACGACGGCAGCAGCATTTTGGAAAAGGGCACCTAGTCTGCATATGTGCAGTGGCCATTTTGTTCATGCAGTACATTGCCACTGCTATTTTGGCCAAGGGCTGTGTATATGCAAAACGGCACGGTGGCCATTTTGCTCACGCACAGTGACTTTTATTTATTTACTTTACACCGAGAAATACCGAGAATTCTGATTCTCGGTATGTCTTGTGAGAAGCCAAAATGCTACTCGTTTCAGCCCTAGTAAAAATATATACCCTGTCAGGGCTAGTCTTCACATCAGGCAAGCTGGGCAATAGGGAACATCAGTGCCCTCTGTCTCCAGCTCTCCAGACATGCAGAGCTGTGGGGGTGGTCAGAAGTGACAGTATTACATACACAACCTCTGTTCTGCTGTCTGCTCCAACTCTGCCTCTCAGGGGAGGAGAGGGAACTGGAGATGGAGAAACTTGGTGTTAACAATTGGAGCATCACTTTTCTCCATTTCCAGGACAATTTCCTTAAGGTCTGTTTAAGCAGAATTGCTGATGTCAAACTTTTTTACATGACTGGATAAATTTGACTTGGACAGACCCCTATGTATTGTAAATGACACCCAGCACAGTGAATATTTATCAGGATCGAGGCACATCATGACCGAAAATCATTTTCCCCAGGGTGTGCTAGTTTATGTAGTTGATAGACAAGATGCTTACTTCGCCATAACCATGCACAGAAACTCAGTCCGTCAAACCTTCTTGAAACCATGTCAAGGCATTTCACTATGTTGGCTCCCACTCAGTCTCTGAACCATGGCCAAACACACTCAGACCTCCACCCAGGACAAGCTGCTTCCCCAGGCTTCCAGTAAAACCCACTTCCTGGACTTCCTGCCTCATTGCCCGATGTAGAGCCAGCATCTAGCCTCTGCAGCCTGGCTCCTTCTTAGCTCCCACTTGGCATCAGGCTTCCTACTCTGAAAGCTTCCAGCTCTTTTCTCTCCAGAGGGGCATGGCCAGTGGGAGCAGCAGGCTGCCCTCTTAAAGAGACAAATACCAGCTGAACCCCAGCCATCACCCCAGGGTTGCGCCCTGCAAAGTTTTACTGTCCCAGCTTAATCAGATCAACTCTCTTTTAATAAAGTTTTCTTTTACTTTAAAGCTAGGCGGGGATTGTATTAACTTAACTGAATACAGAATTCCAAAGTGGTCCTCTGTTAAATAAAGATTTTGTATGATCTGATCAAAATACAGATGGCTAAAAGTATGTATTTTAAGATGTGCTTTTGTGTGATTGACCCAACATTGGCCCTTTTTACATGGGGGTCGGTGGGGATGGTGTTTGCACCGGTGCATGCATGGTGTGTGGGGGGAGGATTTAATGGATGCACACGCATCTCCACCCACCACCCACCCATCAACATGCACAGAGCAACTGCCGTTTTTGCAATCATGCACGCACCACCGCCCACCTCCCATCCACCAGACACGGCTTTTGCACAAGACTCACCCACCCAGATTTCTGGGTGTTCATGTGTGGGTGAGTCTCTTGTAAAAGGGGACATGCATTCTTACAAGAGAATAGATAAAAAGACCCCTGGTTGCAACGTCAGCATCCCATGAGGATTACAGCTGAGTCACAGCTGTGTTTGGAGATGTAGTGCAGTTTCAATAAAAGTCACCTCCGCCCAATTTCCAATCACAAGTGGGACTAGACTCATATTCTCAGTGTTGTGTGAAACCCTTGGTACTTCCTGTGCTGCTTGATGACCACTTGTTCTCTGAAAAGGAATTGCATGCAAGGATCTGTCTGTCTGTCTGTCAGTCAGTCAATCAATCAATCATTACTTTATTGTATAGTCTTAGACCATAGCATTTACATATATACACAATACAACAAAATACAACAAAAAAACAGCAAAATACAGGGAACCGTCTCCTAATACTCAATGAAAAGAAAGAGCACTGGAGAACCTAGAGGACTGTTCCCAGGAAGGTGTTTCTGTGCTGGTAAGCCTGCAGGAGATAGGCAGCAATATTCCTAATAATATCGGAGTCTGATCTGTACAAGATCAAGACAAGAAGGGCATGGTCATCTCTACCAGGGTATTTTCCCAACACAGCCCCCAGATATTCCTGCCACAGTTCATCATAAAGATGACAGTAAAGGAGTATGTGACTGACAGACTCAACTGCCAAGTTGTCAAAGGGACACAAATGTTCTAAGTAAGGAACACTATGAATCCAGCCCTCCAGAACGCAGGATGGGAAAGCGTTAAAGCGAGCCCAGCACATCAATTGCTTGGCCCTTTCAGATGTAGGGGCTGAAAGATAGTCGGCTACCTGGCCTAAATCTGGGATCAGCTCCAGATATTTCCGGATGTGGGGACACGAGCCAATCCTAGACAACTCCGTCAGGCGACCTATGTCCTCTAAGTGAGAGAGGGTCTCCTTTTTAAGGGAGGCTGGGAGCTTATGTTGAAGATATTCTAGGGAAAGCCCCATCCCTCTCAGATCAACCTCGATCTTCAAGGACCACTGGTCTACAAAAGTGTCCTCTAGGAGAGCCCTCAAAAGTTGCGACCCCTGACTGGAGCGTACTTTAACCCAGAATTTCAGGGCAGACTCTCTTGCTACCTGGGACCATGGTTTCTGTCCTAATTCAATCAAAATTGCAGCTAAAGAAGACCAACGAGGGGCACCTAGCAGCTTCTGGAGAAAGCTCACCTGCGGTTTATCCGCCATGGTGGAGCAGAAAGGCGCCCATAACTCAGTCCCTTATAGCAACTGAGATCTGACTTTACTAGGAAATACCTGGAGAGCTGGTACAACTGGTTCTTCCCTGCCTAATAAATAGTCTACTGACTGCCTGTGCAGAGCCCTGGGCTGCTCTAAGCGCCCTATTAACATGCTCTCGCCAACTGCCGGATCTGTGGAAGAGAAGGCCCAAGTATCGAAATACATGGACTTGCTGAATAGCATTGCCGTCAATGAACCAAGACTGCATTTTCAATTTGGAAGTAAACACCATAACCTTGGACTTTTCATAATTGATAAGTAGGTGATTAGTGCGGCAAAACGTGGCGAAAGCCTGAAGCTGCCAAATGAGCCCCAGTCGCGTCTGCAAGAGAAGCGCAACATCATCGGCGTAACATAAATAGCCAACAGGCCGCGAGGCTAATTTCGGGGGGAAAAGACGAAGGTCAGCCATAACAGGGATCAAATAATTGATGAAATAATTTAATAGGGCCGGGGCCAAAACACACCCTTGCCTGACTCCTAAAAAGTATCAACTGGGGGTGGGTGGGTGGGTGATATAGCCTTGTTGATCTATTTTCCCCAGGGAGGAGCGAGCATGCAAAAGGTAAATCAGATCCATCAGGCACCTATCTATTGATGAAGCCTGCAGCTTTTTCCACAGGACAGCCCGATCCACTGAATCAAAGGCTGCCCTGAGGTCAAGAAAAGCCACGTAAAAGGCTCCATTACAAGCCCTATATTTGGCAGCCAGATAGTAAAGAATATAACACTGCTCCACAGTTGAGCAGCCCTGCTGAAACCCTGCTTGTTCAGGTGACAGGGCCTTTGCCTGAAGCATCCAATCCATCAATTTCCTCAGAAGATGTTCCTGAAACTTAAATGTACAGTCACTGTTCACTATAAACAGGGGACTGCTGAAGCCCCGATTTTGAGGATACTGCTTGACCTACATTTCTGAAAATTTAACCATGGCTGTAAGTTGTGAGGACCATCATAGCCACAAAGTTTGAAAAAGATTCATTAGGAAAATAAAATGTTATAACTGCTTAAACTTTAATTGGTTGTGGTCAAAATGCACACCATCCTTGTGTATTTGAATCATCAATATCTCCTCCCCCTGAATGAGTTGAGCCCCCAAACAACATAGGCTTTGAGAATGAGATCAATAACAAGTGCTTCTGAAATATGATACTGATTGATGCAGCCAAAACTGAGTTATTAGTGATAAAAAATCAGTTCTGCAGGTTCGCGCATGAGCACTTGAGCTCCTCTCTCCTGTCACAGAGTCGGGGAAGCGGCTGCATCCATCCCCCTGTGAGCTCTGTAATTAGCAATGGTGATGACTATTGTAGTCTCCCCCTGGCTTGTGCACTGTGCTGGAAGGCAAGAATACCTGCCCCCCCCACCCTCGCTCGCCTTGTCCCCCACCCCAGGCAAGGCGGAGTCAGCACAGCTTGCTGGGGTCACAGCCGTCACAGCCGTCACAGCCGCGGCTTGGCAGGCTGCAGCCAGCTTCTCCCCCAATAAGTTGTTCTGTCTCCCCTCCCTGGCTCCTGTCCCCATTCCTCACCTTCCTCTCCCTCCTAGTAGCTCCAGCAGCAGCAGCAGCAGCAGCAGCGGGACACAGGGATAAGGCTGTTTGTTTACAAACAGCTCCTCCCCAGGTGCTGATCAGAAGGTTGTTGCCTTGTAAAGAAGGTTCTTCGTGATGGCTTCCAACATTCTCACAGCTGGGTTGTGCATGCTCATCCTATCCAAATAATAAACTGCATGATGGTCTCGAGCTCCTCTAGTATAAAAAGCACCCTCCCCCTCAGAATGACAGTTCCTTTCAACCCTTTCTAGAAATATAAGGAAAAAATTCCATGCGGGCTGGAAGGGTGGGTGTTGTGAAAATGTTCGGAGCCATCTCAAAGAACCTTGTTTATAAGGTAGCAACCTTCTGTTCTTCTTCGAGTGGCTCCTCACATGCTATTTTTACATGACTCCGCCGGGTGGGGGGTCCGTGGGCACGCCAGTGCATGGACTGGGCATGCACACGGCTGCACATGCATCCCCACTCAACTCCCACTCATCCACACCCATGGAGTAACTGCCGTTTCCCCCAGTTGCTCCGTGCATGGGGACAAGTGGGGATGCGTGTTAGGCAGGTGCACACGCACCCTCACTCACCATGGGCGCATGCACTGCGTTGTTCACACGGGGCTCCCCCACCCATGAGCACACAGAAATCTGCGTGTTCATGGGTGAGAGAGGCCCGTGTAAAAAGGGCCACATTCTCACAACTGTCTTATTTATACTATCTTAGGTAGGAATTTAGGATGTAAAGCAATATCTATTATATCTTGGAAAATAAATCTGCAAATATGGTGTTAAGATTATTGTGGCTGCTTTTTCACTCACTTTTCTTAATGAAGTTATTGCTAACAGGAATACTGTCTTTAAACCCGTACCCCATAACCAGTTCATTTGCACCCCCCTCCTGCAATAATGAATTCACGCTGCCCCAGGGGCACAAATTAAATGGTTATGGGTGGGGGGCAGCATGAATTGATTATATGGGGGCAGGGGTGTCAGAGTAATTTAAGTCTGTTTCTACATAACTTCATTGTGTACAATGAATTGTATAATGTCTACACTCACGTTCTTTACTTCACTGTATGAACTTTACACAATTTGTATACATGTAAATAACAGACAAATTACTCTGACACAATTGTTCCTTGTCAAATTATGATAATAAATGAGTTTCATAATTGTAAAATGTGCAAGTTTAGTTATTGCTAAAAATGAAGTATGTATGGTAAAGAATTTAGTACATACATTACATGTATGTTGATGATAAAACATTAAATATTGCTGTAATTGTGAATTAATTTCTGTTTTTTGGCGTTTATGTTTTGTTACAATGTATCGAGTGGGAGGTGTTTTGAATTGTAATTGTACTGAATTGGGGTTTTGTGTGTGTTTTAAGAAAACTCTTGTACATTTAAGTTTTTTGGTTTGGTTTTTAGCATAGATTTTAGCCACTACGGAAAGAAGGCTGATGGGCCCATAATTAGATGGATTCAATTTCAATCCCTTTTTGTGAATAGGGACAATGACAGCCTTGTCCCAGTCCATGGGGATCATTCCACTGCTGTTAACAGCAGTGAACAAGACCACCAAGAGAGGGAGTCACCACACCTTAAGCCCCTTTAAATACTTGATTTTTATTAGATCTATACCGGGAGCGTGGTGGTTACAAAAAGAATCCACCAGAGCGTCGATTTCCTCCACCTGTACCGGAGGCCAGGGGGGAGTCGCCTCCAGCTCAGGAACAAAAGGGTCCTGAAGTTGGTCTCTACTGGAGGAATTGTACAGCTTGTCAAAGTGCTCCATCCAAACAACTGGATCAAGTAAGACGGGAGAAGGACTGTGTCTCCCATTTGTAGATCCATTCACGACGTTCCAGAACCTTCTGGCGTCTGTCAGTCAGCAACAGTATGGTGCAATTTGACTAACCTCAAGTAATCTTCCTTCTGTAATACATTATTTACCAACAAAAAAACCTCTAGTTTAAGAAAACAGTTAAGGCTTGCATAAATTTACAAAAAGAAAAAAAGAAAATGGATTAAAAAACCAGTGGAGGCACACATAAATTAAACTATGCACAAAAAGCAAAGAAATTGACAGTTAAGGCTCTCGCCTGAACTTGCACCCCATGTAAATAGGGTGAAATCTCCAACCACCACTATAATTTCATATACCGAAGGACAACGTCCCACGGAACAACAAACCAAAATATTTCACCATCTGGAATACAACATGCGGAGTCTAAAATCTGTCCCACCACCAAATATGCATTCATTGCAAGCCTGCATGAAACACAGAACTCCCCTCTACCTACCCCCCTTTGGAATGCATTCACAGCCCACTTCCTTTCCCCATTGTAGCCCCTGCAATCGGCTGGAAGCACTTCCCTGTTGGTGCCATCTGTTAGTCTGTTTTGCATGACGAGGGCTCGCAGGGAGGCGTTCTCGGTTGACGCTCCAGTACTATGGAGCTTTATTCCCCCAGAGGTTTGTTTGAGCATGAGCATATTCTGGAAGCGGTGCAAGACCATCTTGTTTGTAAAGGCATTTCGTAGACATGAATAGGAGATGGAATGGGTTTGGGATATGGATGTGGGAGATGTCGATTGTCAGGAATGGGGAGATGTTACTGGGTGGATTTTGTGGGTGCGTTGTGGCATCTTGTAGGGTTTTGTTTTGTATTTTAATGTTGTATACTTTATATGTTTTTATGTGTGTGTTATATGCTTTGTGAGCCACTCTAAGCCTCTTTGAGGGAAGGGTGGGATAGCAATCCAAATCAATCAATAAATTAATTAATTAAATTAAATTAAATGGCTGATTAACCAATTTACCACATACTGGGTAAAAACTAGGGCTGAACCAAATAGTACTTCTGAGTATTCCAAATAGTCGGTCCGAGAACTCGGAGGCAATTCGGTGTTCTTGCCGAAGTTTCAGACTTCGGAGACTGAAGCACAGAACATAGAAAAACTTCGAAAACTTCAGAAAGTTGTTGCAAAGTTCTTGAACCCACAGCAAAAGCACTACCCAGAAAAGCAGACTCGAAAGAGTGGGACAATCGCTGTAGATGACAATGCCAAAAAAGTGTAACTGCATGCAGAAATAATTTTTAAAAACAACAGTAGTGTACCCACATCATGGCCCCCATCAGCAGTGAGTGCACCCACTTTATCATTATGTCAACCAAGCAGTACACAAAAATGCAGGCTAGCAAGGGACATTCAATCAAGAAGAATACAACAACCCCCACAAAAGAGTTTGCAACTGCATGGAGAAATAAATCCCACCAAAAAAAGTCAGCAAGAACAGGTCTCAGCAGCAGTCACAAAATTAAGAAACCAGACATTCACATCCCTCCCCCTCCAGGGGCACCCTCTTCCTTGGCATGGCATTATGGCAATGCTAAACTGAAAAGGCCACACAAACTTGGGAAGTGAAGCTAGGCAGAGAGATTCCTCCTCATAGTGTCAAGTGCCAACCAAGCAGCAGGCAGCAATGTGGCACCCAATTATTATTTTATGTTTTTTTTAAAAACTGCATGGCATGGTAAAGAGTAACGTAACCCCATCCCCCAGCATTGGTCCTATGGACAGGCCAGGTGAAACCATACCATGCCATTCCAGGCCAGGCACCCGTCACCCCACCTCCCAGCTGATTACTTACAGATTCAGCAGTACTGTAGCATGTAGCGCAGTCAAATTCACCAAAGAGAATGGACAAAATGACTGCAGTGCAGACACTTTTATTTTGCCCTGTCAGCCAATTCAACAGCTCACCATCTGACTTGGCCAGCCAATCAAAACTTGCCATCTGGCTTACCATCTAGGGCTGAAGGAGCAACTCCTTTTTCCGCTCCACTAATTCATTCCGCCATTTTGGAATGAAATGGTAGGAGAGGCAAGACCATCTCGTAGCCTACCCGTAGTTCCAAGCTGCCTGCAGCCTGTGAGTGGGGACAGCAGGATGTTGGAACCTGGGCTTGTTTTGGGCTGCGGGACTCCCTGTGGCCCACCCCACCCCCATTGGAGATCTGGTGCAGGGGGGGAGTGGTGAGTTACCCCCAAGCAAGAACAGCAGCAGTGGGACCCTGGGGGCGAGCCCTATGGCCAGAGACAGATGCAACTGATGCCGCTGTGTTTGACAAGGGGGCGGGACTGGGGGCAATCAGCTTCCAGGCCGATTGAACATATGCGGGGACCAGCCGACAGTCGTGCCAGTGGCACATGCCGAAGGGGCACAGCCAAAAGGGCGTGTCTTTTGGTGGGCCCTTCAGCTGGGCCCGAGGACTGGGGCCGGAACATAAGCTGAATATTGTGACTTTGTGGTGGGAAGGAGAGCTGTCTCACCGGGGAATCCATATTATGAGGAGAGTTGGAGAGGGGTCCCCTCCCTTGTGGCAGCAGGGAAGAGGAAGGAGGATGTGGGTATGAGGTTGACTGATGTAATGGTGGATTGGAAGGAGAGTTGCTGAGTTGTATACTGCAAATGATATGTAGAGGGGTTGGGATAAAGTAATGCTGTTGTATACTTTAAAATGAACTGTAGAGGGGTTGGGATTAATAATATTGTATATTTTATTTTATGTTGAAGTTGGTAGGGCCTGCTTCTGGTGAGAGCAGGAAGAAGTGGGGTGGGATGGAGAGGGACTCCTTCCCTGGTGGGAGCAGGGAGGGAGTGTGGAGTGTATTAATGGTGATTGATGGTATATATTGTAATATGTATAGTGATGAAATTGTGTTACTAGTTAAAGTTGTGTGGTGGGTTTTTCTTTTTCTTTTGTGATTGTATATTATTGGCCATGTGGACTGTATTGTATTTGGGATGTTGTGAGCCTCCTCGAGCCGCTTTTGTGGGAGAGTGCGGGATATAAATAAAAGGTGAAATGAAAGGTGAAATGAAAAACTTTCCGCAGCTTTTCCGCTGGCATTCCGCAAATTCGGAAACTGTCAGAACAAACATTGTTCTCCTATTTCGCAGTGCCAATGGAAACTGTAAAAGACTGAAACTGTCGGAACAAACACTGTTCTGCTATTTTTGCAGCCATCGGAAGTAGCGGAATGAAAGTAGCGGAATGGCAGAATTAGCGGAATGAATGTCTCTATCGCACCATGCTGCTCATTGCAGAAAAGCTCTTTCTGTCGGAAAAGGCTACCATAGGGGCTTGCCATTTCAGTCCTATTACCATCATTCAATTGTCCTCTCCCATACCCCCTCTATCACACCATGCCGCTCATTGCGGAAGAGCTTTTTCTGTTGGAAAAAGCTACCACAGCGGCTTGCCATTTCAGCCTTATTGCCACCACTTTCTGAAGTTTCCAAAGTTTTCCAAACAACAGTCTTGATCCTCAGAACTTTGGAATTCGACCCTTCCAAACCGAATACCTTAATATTAGGTAAATTCTGAAGTTTTCTGAAGACTTTGTTTCAGCCCTAGGAGATAGGTGACCCAGGCGGGTGGGTGGAGGAAGCGGCAAACATCCCTTCCCCCATCCTACCCCTGCAGTGGCAGCCTCAAGGCTTCAGGAAGGGAGAAAGGGATAGGCAGACAAACAAGGGAGCAAGATGCGGCCAAGCAGCCAGGAGGCCAGGCCGGGTGTGTGTGTAGCTTCTCCCTCCCCACCCCCCTGCCCAGGCTGCGAGTAAGGGGGCAGTAATAAGTAGGTGGCTTACCCCCTGCCATTCCCTCTGTGTAACACAGTTATGTGTTGCCTAGCTAGGAGGCTGACATCAGGGTGTTCTGTCCACACAGCTGAGCTGTCATTCTAGCCATAACCTAATATGGGAAATTCAACATCTTTTGTAATTAAAAACTAAAAAGGCATTTCATCAAACCAATTGCAAAAGCGGGCATAGGACCCCATATTAGAATTTTGTATCCCCTTTCCATGACTGTGAAACTGACCACCACACCAGGAACCTGGTCAACGTCAGTCACCAAAAACTGAAAGAAAATTTTCTCTGCTGAAAAAACTGCCATAACTTTCTTGTTTCATAACCGATTCACACCAAACATGGACCGATTCGACCCATTAGCCAAGGGATCCTACATGTCAAATGTGACAATAAGGGGGCAAATCCCAAACATTTTGAATGTTCATAGTTTAAAGCTCAGAGTGCTGCTTGCCTTAACTAAAGAGCGAAGCTTGCTGATCTATAATTTCCTGTCAGCTGCTTATTACTTTTGAGTGAGCTGTGGCAGGGACAGAGATGTGTCAGGGATTTGCTCCTCCATTCATGCTTCTTCCAGAATATTGTATGGAGGGATACTGTAAGGACATTCCTTCATGTTCCCTGCATAGTGGGCAGCACCACCAAAATGTACAAGGGGCAGTGAAATGCCCCTGATGCTACTGAAGGGGAATCAGTAGCTGTGTGAACACTTTCCCAAAGCAAACCCCGATTACGGATTCTGTGGTGAGTTTGTAAATGTGAAAGGTGTGGTTCAAATGAGCTGTCTGGAAGCAGAGTGCCAGTAAGAGTGGTGGTACTCAGGATAATGGATCCTCAGACATCCGTGTGTCGAAACATGACTATAATGGCAATATCTGAGACTTTTTGAGTGGACCTGGAGAAATCAAACTGAGTAGTCAAAGACATCATAATAAACCTAAGGGGAGTGTTGCCATCAACTTTGATGGGTCCAGGATCACACTTTAAGATTTCTAGAGAGTATGGTTTGCTGCATTGCTCCCAAATGTAAGAGATGGAGACAAAGTAGTTCAGATACCTTTTATTTGACCAACTATTGTTGGTGAGAATTCACAACCTTTTGGGGCACACAGGGCCTTCCTTTGGGGCCCAAAAGCTCTTGCATACGTACGCCAACAGAAGTGCCACTCTCCTCCTGTCGATATTAGGAGGGAATACAGAATTAACCTTCTCGCAGTATGGCTAGATAATTCCTTCATTTCATATACCTAGATTTCTCATGGCTTCTAAAATTTAAACTAACAGCAGCCAAGCAATGATCTAAATTTTCAGTGTGATCCCAACTGACATCATTTTCTAGTGACACTTTTACCAATTTCAGCTGGGATCCAAGACTACATCTAACAGAGAAAGACTAACAGCTGCATATTTCTAGGTTGTAGCTTCAGCTTGGTCACTGTCAGAATGGAGAAAAGATCCCAATTATATAAGCAATTAAATTTTGTGATTTTAACAGAAGTGGCACATGCATTTCTGGCTGTAACTTCAATATTATCCATCCAACTTGGATGAAACTAGAAAAGATTGCACCCCTCAAGCAAGGTTATTGTCTCTACCAGATTTCAGAAAGATTGGATAAAGGGACCTGATGTTATAAGCATTTGACTTGCAGATGCATTTCTGGATTAACGTCTATGTTCCATCCAGTTTGGATGAAATTTGGAAGGATTGTACCTTCAGCACAGTCTTCCAGGCTTCGCCACACTCTTCCAGGGCCTTGCTGGACAGAAACCATCAGGGAGCTCCTCCCCCTTCAGAATCCAAGAACAGACTGAAGCTTTCCCAGCTAGCTACCTTTTTTTTATGCTGGTAGAATGGGCGTAGTTAGGTTTCCGCCTTCGAGCCTTAAAGGGTAAGTTATGTTTCCTCCCTACTATCGCTTTTTGTAAGTTTTCCCCTTCCTTCAGGGTTGGCTTCATCCTGGCCTTCTTCTACTGTTCCAATCTGGTGCACCCAGCTAGTCCAGTTCCGCCTGGCACCCTGACACTCCTAAAGGGGCAGTAGCTCCAGCAGGCTGCTTCCTGCCAAAGCAAGTCTCTCTTCAAATTCTTTCATGGCCTATCTTATTAACTTTTTACATCTAATTTTCCAGTGCTTACGCTCTTTTCTATTTTCCTCATTAGAACTAGCTTTCCATTTTTTAAAGGACACCTTTTTGGCTCGAATAACCTCCTGCACCTCACCATTTAGCCACACTGGCAGGTGTTTGGTCCCCTTGCTACCTTTTTTTAACCTGTGGAATACATTTAATCTGCGCTTCCAATATGGTGTTTTTAAATAGGCTCCATGCTCTTGCAGACATATAATCCTCACCACTGCTCCTTTTAGTTTCCTTCTAACTAGGTTCCTCATTTTAGCATAGTCTCCCTTTTTATAGTTAAATGTTACTGTGGTAGATTTATTTACCATTCTCCCTCCAGTAATTACTGCCAAGCGATTATATTATGACCACTATTACCACCGTTATCCCTTGCACCAGGTACTGCATTCCACTTAGGACGAGATCTAAAGTAGATGCCAAGACTAGGGCTGGGACAAATGTGCCATTCCGTATTTGCAAAGATTTTTCTCGTGTTCAGGTTATTAGCACTGTATTATCACAGTAGAGCACTGCTGCGGAATTTTGTGATGCACAACAGTGCTAAATATTACCAAAGGAAGGAATATTGAAATGCTAAAATGATCATTTTAGTTACTGAACTGAAATAACCAATACAAAATACCAAAATGAACTGGATATGAGTATTTGCTTCAGCAGACAAAGAGCTGACATTGTATTCAGCTCTTATTAGAGATAAATCGAATATCCCAAAATCATCAAATCTGTATTTGCATAAATTATTCACTTCAGCCCTAGTCAAGACCCTTCCAAAAATAAGATACCCTTCCTCAAAACTACCAAGTTGCCAATTTATTCAACAATTTAATAAGTTGAAGCCACTGGGTATTTTTACACACACATTTCTCCTGGATGTTTGCTGTTACAGCCTGAACTTTCTGTGTGTGTAAATCACTCACCCAGATCTTAAACATCTGGATCTTTGAACTTCTGCGTAGAACTAGCTTTCCATTTTTAAAGGACACTCCGCTGCCAAGGTCATTCACTCTGCCAGTCGTTTCAACCATGTGCAGGCTCTCCTCTTCTCTCTTCACTGGCTCCCCCTTCCTGAATGTATCCTGTTTAAACTCCTGGTTTTCACGTTCAAATCGCTCCACAATCAAGCTCCCCCTTACCTCTTTGACCTAATCTCCCTACGCACTCCTGCACGTGCTCTCCGCTCTTCCTCTGTCCCCTCCCTCACTCTCCCTCGTTTCTCCTGCTCACCTAACCGCCTTCGACCCTTCTCCCTCGCTGCCTCCCATGCCTGGAACTCCCTCCCTACCCACATCCACCTTGCCCCCTTCCTCCGCTCCTTCAAATCCCTCCTCAGGACCCACCTTTTCCTCGTCGCCTTTCCCAATGCCTGCTAGACGTTCCCATATACCTACTGTCTGCCCTCCTCTGCAGACTGCTGCAACCAACCTGATTGTAACCAAGCCAAGCACATGCACCTGTGTCTTCTCATCCGCTTGAATGTTTGTTTGTCTTCTCCCCTGTCTCTCCCACTGTCCCCTCTCCCTGTTTCCCCCTCCTTGTCTTTTAGATTGTAAGCCACAGGCAGGGACCGCATCTATTTCTATGTTCTGTACAGTACCAGGTCACACGACTGGTGCTATATAAATGTTTATAATAATAATAATAATTAATAATAAATTAATAAACTTCTCCCAGAACATTTGTGTGTAAAAAGTTCTCCTGATAAACTTCTTTATCAGGAGACTAGAACAACAGTACAACTAGCCTAGCATCCTGCAGAGTGATCCATCCTCTCTCTGGAAACTGCTAGAAGTTGGAACATCCTCACCATGAGGTTGCATCCAGTGTTATTCCTGCCAATAGCAGTGGATGAACCCATTCTTCAGGAATTGGTCTGATCCTTTTTTCAACCCAAGAACTATTGGTCTTCCCAAAATTCCATTTCATTGAGTTCCACAGGTCAATGATTTATTGTCTGAGCAAGTATTTCCTTAGGTTTGTTTTATTTTAAACTTGCCGGCTGCCAATTTAATTTGTGGACCTCCTCATTCAAAGCCACTTGGTTCAAAGTCAAGCTCTGAGCAGCACAATTAACTCAACTTTGATTTGAGGAATACAATTAGTTTGTTAAAAACCAAACTAATCAAATTCAAGCTAACGACTTTGTTTCCACTGCTTTACATTTTCTAAACTGCCAGTAAGTTAATTATGCTTAACTGAACTTTGCTTAGCCTCCACTAATAATGCCTATGTTGATTGTAACTTAGTGGAAATGTGTATTTACAATATGTGCATATCCAAACCCCCTTGTGAATTTGCTTGCCAAGTCTACAAGTGTGGTGGAAAAATTAAAATTAAAATTCTGCAGGAGCAAATTAAAGAAATTCTAATTCAAATTTCAGTGCTAACCAACACAAATAATTTGGCTTCTGTGCAATATCCCTATATGCTCATTTCAATCATAGTTTACATTATTTGGTTAAATCCTACAATTCCAGCTAGGGCTGAAATGAGATTTCACCAAAATGGGAAATCTCGTTAAAATTTCAGTTCCCAATACTGTCTTGGTCGAATCGAGAACCTCTCGGTAATCAATGTCTTGACCAACATTTCATTTCTCTATTTTCCACTTACTGGGATCCATTTACCATTTTACCATTTACCACTTTGTTGCAAATCCTGAGAATACCGCATTTCTTTCACCTCCTTTTTCCTTGTACTTCTTTGTCACTCATTGGCTGGTACACAGATCCCTTTACTAACCTGCAATCCAGCTGCAAATTGGTCAAAGCCAAGGGAACAACACAGAAAAACAATTCTGATTGGAGGCACCAGAGTGGAGGTTAAAGGGTATTGGGGGGAAGTTGAGGGTGAGCTATTCACCCAGTGATTGGCTCAGAAATTCAGAAACAACAAACCCAGAAGTAAAATGGTACCCATGGCAATGCGGTAACTGGTAAATGACAGTAAGTGGAAAGTCAGCAACTTGGGATGGTATTGCAAAAATTGAGAAATAGCACTGGTATTGAGAAGTCATCGGGAAAATCGACCCCAGTTCCTGATATGGTGAAATTTAGGGCTGAAAGATCGTTCTTGGTTTTCTTCGATTCTCGTTGAGAATCCCAGTTCTCGATTTCATCCCAGGAATGAGGACAAACTGAGAACTGGCAGCATCTCACTGTAATTCTTGATGAGAAATAGCGAACTGGCTGCCAGACTTTGAAACTTACAAGTGCCAGGTGGGAGCACTGGGGAGTTCTCCCAGCCAGCACCCGTCAATTTCAAAGGCCTCTTCCCCCCTGCCACCACCACACTGCCTCAGATAATAGGCAGTGGGAAGTGGGGCCATGCACCGGGTTGGCCTTTGCAATGATAAGTGCCAGCTGGAAGCACTGGAGAGCCTGGTTCTGCAGTGCTCCCAGATGGGGCTTTTCACTTTCAAAGGTCACTTCCTAACCACAGCACCTACCAGCTGAGAGATACTATGGAGGAGAAGAAGGGCAGGAGAGCACACCTGGAAGGCCTTTGCAACTGACAGCACTCATGTCTCTCCAGCACTCCCAGCCGGCACTCGTCACTTGCAAAGGCCACTTCTCCCACACACCGCCTATCAGCTGACAGGTGTTGGGGGGGAAGTGCTTGGCCAGCCTTTGAAAGTGACAAGCCCCGTCTGGGAGTGCTGCTCAGCCCGGACTCCCCAGAGCTCCAGGCCAGCACTTGTCAGTTGCAAAGAACACATCCCCCCCGCTCCCCCCCCCCCACAGAGCCTATTAGTTTGATGAGAAATATTGAGATTTCGTACAAGAATCGAGGTATGATCTACTTATCTTCTTCATCAAGAAGAATTCAATCCTGGTTCTTGAAATCTTGATATTTTTTGCAAGAAGCAAATTTGCTTCTCATTTCAACCCTAGCAAAATTATCTGTGAGTAAAAAAAATGCCACTTGTTTCAGTCCTAATTCCAACTCAATCATGATTAATTTTCATCCTTGACAATAGACACAAGGAATCAATGGCTCGGTGTTTTTACTTGAATAGCGAATTAGCACCTCTGTAGTGATTTTCACCCACAGAACTCAAAGTGCTCTCCACAAGCATGAAGAAACATACCCTACAGTCACAAAAGAAGTCAGCATGAAGAACACAAATAAAAACCTGGACTTCTTACTCCCACTTCAGAAATCTGTTCAGTAGACATTTTCTCCTCCCCAATAAAAGCTCTGCCAAAATGACAATTGAGCGCAGACGCCAGAATTTGTCCCATCAGAGAAATTAGTGACAGCAGTAGGTGTAAATTAAGCTACTCAATTACACACCCGCTTTTTCCCATGGCCTGTGGAAACAACACGCAGCTTCTGCGCATACACACAAATCACATACAAGTCCATAGCGGAGACATTGTGCTGTGCGGATTCTGCGCAGAGGGGTTGGGGATTGTGGCCAATGACAAAAGATGGTTTCTGCCTTAATAGCTTTATGCCCCTGACAAGAGGTGTGAAAAGCACATGTATGGTTTTTTCACTGCTGGGGAACAGTGTTTAACACACAAATACAAGTAGTGTAATCTTTATTTTTATTTCAAATGCTATCATTCAGGATGGTGTGCTTTCATTAGGTCAGCAGTCCTGAAACAATCACGTGCATTCACCAGAACTTCGCCTCTGCCCTTTCTGAAGCAGTGGTGGAGTTGGAGCTTATGAATGCCTCATCTGATTGTATTTTGTGGGATCAGTTTCAATCGGTGATGATATTTTGTCGTGTTTTGTGGGATCAGTTTCAATCGCTGATGTGGGTGATGAGCTTAGGTCGGTTAGAGCCACCATATGTGAATTAGATCCATGCCCGTTCTGGCTGGTGAAGGCCAGCAGGGAGAAAGTGGGCCATTTCTGGCCAGAGTAGTCAGCGCCTCCTTGAGGGAGGACAGGGGGCCAGATAGCCTAAAGGAGGCTGCTGTCTGGTCCTTGCTCAAGAACCATCACTTGATACTGACTCCCTGACAGTTATTGCCTGTCTCTAATCTTTCCTTTTTAGGAAAGATTATTGAATGGGCGATGGTTCAGCAGCTCCAGGTGCATCTGGACCGCATCAATTTTCTAGAGTCTTCACAGTCTGGGTTTTGTCCGGGTTATGGCATGGAGACTGCACTTCTGGTATTGGCTAATGACTTGCAGGCAGACTTAGACATGGGGAATTTGACCCTGCTGATTCTATTGGACCTGTCAGCAGCTTTTGATATGGTTGATCATGAGCTGTTGGTGACTTGCCTGCGGGACCTATTGTGGATGGATGGGAGCGTTCTTCAGTGGTTCTGATCATTCCTAGCCAGTAGATCTCAGCGGGTGGTACTGGGGGACTGTTCATCGTTCCCCAGGGACTCCCTTGTGGGGTTCCACAGCGATCTATTATTTCCCCCCACCTGTGCAACATGTACATGCATCCACTGAGGGAGGGTATACGCAGACTTTGGGTCCAGTGTCATCAGTATGCTGAGGACACCCAACTTTCTCTCTCCTTCCGACCCAAGTCCCACAGTCTTGGTGCTTTCCCAATATTTGGCAGTTGTGGGAGACTGGATGAGGCTGAGTCAATTGAAACTTAATCCTGATAAGACAGGTGATGCTGGCTGGTGGAGTCCAGGATCTGGGAGCGGTGGGGATGCCCATCACAGCTTCAGAGTCTTGGGGCGCTCTTGGAACCCCGGCTACATCTGGATATCTGGTGGTGGCTGTGGCCAGAGGCACCTTTTTCTGCAATTACACTTGGTGAGGCGACTTCAGCCATATATCTCCGATTCTGTCCCACCCACCATCTTCCATGAATTTATCAGCTTGAGACTGGACTACTGCAACGCGCTTTATCTGGGTCTGTCCATGGTCATGGTTCAGAGACTGCAGCTGGTACAGAATGGCCCATCTGCTAATGGGGACGGATCGCCACAAGCACATTACACTGGTGCTTCATGTGCTGCACTGACTGCTTATAGACTTCCGGGCACAATTCAAGGTGTTGGTGCTTAGCTTTAAAGCCCTACGTGGCCTGAGCCCTACCTACCGGAGGGACCACCTTAGGCCCCACATCCCGGCATGACCCTTGTGTTCATCTGGGGGTGCCCTCCTGGAAGTCCTGCATTTTAGGCGGGTGTCTACAGTGAGGAGGGTGTTCTCGGTGGGCGCACCGGTGCTGTGGAACACGTTCTCAGAGGGGGTCCTCCTCTGCTCAGACCTCCTTACCTTCTGGCGGCACTGTAAGGCTAGGCTGTTCCACCAGGCTTTTGATGGAAGGGATGGGTAAGGGAGGAGGGTGTTCTTTTTCTGGGTCCCCCCCCCCCCCAGTTTATTATTTTTATGTACTTATTGAGTTTTATGGTGGGGGTGAATTTTTAGATTTTAATTTTTTTAAATTTTATACATTACGCAGATTTTTATACTTACAGATGTGTTGTTTTTGTACTGGAATGTAAGCCTCCCCAAGCTGCCTGAGGCAGGAGGGGCAGAGTAGAAATATATAAAATAAATCAAATCAAATAAATATCTATTTTTGGTGGCTTCTGTGTGAGTCCACCAAAACACTGACTAAGTCCAGTCCACACTGCTAAGCCCAGAAATTGGTTTGTCTCCATTCAAACCAAAACATCTTCCTTCCCCCTTTCCTCTGTTCTGCCCCAATTTCCCCTCTGATTTTTGCTCTCCCCACTCTGCTCCAGTTCTATCTTCTTCCTTTCCCCTGCCCTAGAACATGCCATTCCCCTTCCCTCATCTCAGTAAACCTCCTTACCACTCTCCCCTACCCTCAGCTTGCTCCACCCCTTCTGCTTCAGCTACCTCTGCCATTCTGCCCATCCACCCACCACTGTCCCCTTGCTGCTGCTCCAATTAGAGTAAAAGGAGTGAAGAATGAAAGGGTCACTCTGCTCCCACAGGAACCTTTCACACGTAGAAGTAGTGCTCTCCCTAGCACAGCAAAAAACCTAAAGCAAGTCCAGTGTGCCTGTGCATGTGTTGTTAACCCTACCTACCTGCCCTGTAAACACATTCTACCTTAACTGATAGCATCACTATCAGATACACTTACCAACTGGTAATTGATTGGCAGAAAGCAGGATGTCACCACCTACAATAAAAAAGTAAAAAGACTAAATAAAAGATATTTGTTCTCTCAGTACGTCCAATTTTGGGGGAATCACAGTGACTTCAAACATTACTGATCACAGATGATGGGTGCAGCCAGATGAGCTGAGCAGGATTGATCCCCTGCATGCTCCAGGGTGGGCAATTAGAGCCACCACACTTTATTTTATTTATTTATATTTATTTACTTATTAATTTTAAAATTTTGTATCCCACCTCTCCTGCCACAGGCAGTCCGGGGCGGCTAAGAACAATACTTGATATAAATACAATAAAAATACAACAAACAATTAGAATATATCCCTTAATAAATAACAATAATAAAATCACAAAACCCCACTCCACCCTACCAGTCCCTACGCCCTATCCAATCCCTCACCCCTCTCCCTCGCCAAAAGCCTGATGGAACAGCCAGGTTTTACAGTTCTTATGAAATGTTGGGAAGTCCGGGACAAGGCAGGCCCCCACCAGGAGGGAATTCCAAAGGTGCATGGCCACTGAGAATGCCCTATCCTGTGTGGCCCCCCCCGGGGGACCTCCAACAAGGCACCCCCAGATGACCGCAGGGGCCGGTCCAGAGCCCGGGGAGTGAGACGATCTCGCAAGTAAGTAGAGCCCAGGCTGTGTATGGCTTTATAGGTCAAAACCAACACTTTGAATCAAGCCTGGAAGACTACTGGCAGCTAGTGCAGAGATCGGAGCACTGGTGTTACGTGCTCCCGGCGACCCAGCCCGACCAAGAGCCGGGCTGCCACATTCTGCACCAGCTGCAGCTTCCAAGCCGTCACCATAGGTAGCCCCACGTAGAGCGCGTTGCAGTAGTCTAACCGAGAGGTAATAAAAGCATGGATGATCGCGGCCAGGTCCGGAGCCGAAATCAGCAACCAAAGCCACCGCACCAGATGTAATTGGCGGAAGGCACTCTTTGCCACAGCATCCACCTGGAGATCCAGGTGGAGCTGCGCTTCGAGGAGCACCCCTAGGTTCCAGACCTGGGAAGTCAGTGGGGGACAGATCCCATCAACTGAGGGAGCCGTCACATCCACCGACTTACCCACTAACATCCCCTCCATCTTGTCAGGATTAATTTGCAATCAATTAGCCCTCATCCAGTCCCCCACAGCTGTCAAACACCAGGGAAGCACAGAGACAGCTGGGCCTGGGTCAGTTGAAAACGAGAGGTACAATTGGGTGTCATCCGCATACTGATGACACCTCACCCTGTACCCCCTGATCACCTCACCGAGCGGCTGCATATACACATTGAACAAGAGAGGGGACAAGACAGAACCCTGCGGGGCCCCACACGGGAGGTCTCGGTATGATGAAAAAGAATCACTGAGTACCACCCGCTGAGTTCTCCCTGTCAGGAATGAGCGGAACCATTCAAGAAGGATCCTGCCCACCCTCGCACTGTCCCGCAGGCACGTCACCAACATCTCATGGTCAACAGTATAAATGCAGCTGAAAGATCTAACAGGACCAATATGGTCGAGCGACCCCGGTCCTTTTCACAGCGGAGATCATCTACCAAGGCCACAAGTGCTGTCTCAGTGCCATGACCCGGATGAAAGCCAGACTGTGAGAGATCAAGATAACCGATGAGATCAAGATGCCACTGGAGCTGCTGAGCCACTACCCGTTTAATAACCTTCCCTAAAAAGGGAAGGTTAGAGACAGGCTGATAGCTGGCAGGGGAGTCAGCATCAAGCAATGTTTTCTTGAGCAGAGGTCACACCACTGCCTCCTTGAGGCAGCCTGGCACTCTGCCCTCCGACAGGGAGGCATTGACCACCCCGGCCAGCAATGGCTCCATTGTCTCCTGGTAGGTCTTAACCAGCCAGGATGGGCACGGATCTAATTCACAAGAGGTGGCTCGAACCGCCCCAAGCACCTCCACCACGTCAGCGGGTGTCACCGATTGAAAGTGATCCCACAAAATTGGACAACCTGGGGCTTCTACACCCTCTACCTCCTCCACTGTATTGAGCGTGGCATCGAGGTCTTGGTGAATATAAGCGATTTTCTCCGCAAAATATTCCGCAAAAAGGTCACAGCGGGCAGATGATGACTCAACCCCAGGGTTGAGGAAGGCTGGACTGACCAGCCCCCACACAACCCAGAACAGCTCCGTTGGATGGGATTTTGTGAATGCTATGCAGGCAGCAAAGAACTCCCTCTTCGCTGTCCGCATGGCATAGGCTCGTAAACTAGTATGTCGCAATCTGTCAGCTTCAGCATGAGAACGACACCATCATCACTCCAACCGTCGCCCCTCCTGCTTCAGCATCCACAGCTCCTCGGAGAACCAAGGAGGTCTGCGGAGCCTCCACCTGGGCAACAGACACCTGGGAGCCATTTGATCAATGGCCTCCATCAGCAAGGTGTTCCACAGCCTGACGAGGTCATCGATGAGGCGGTCGTCAAGGTCAGAGGGTAATTCCCCCAGAGCGCCTAGGAACTGCACTGGGTCCAACAGCTTCCAGGGGCGGACCATTCTAATAGGTTCCGTACCCGGGGGCAGACATGTGCTAGAAGGGAGGTCTGCAGGAGGTAATGATCTGTCCATGACAAGGGCACTGCTGATACCTCCCCCATTAACGGAGCACCTGCCTCAAGGCCAGTGTAAAACATGAAGTCCAAGGTATGTCCCCCAAGATGTGCTGTGCTGATGACCCTCTGGGACAGGCCCATGGTTGCCACAGCGGCCATGAACTCATGCTCGGCTCCTCCGAAAACCACTTTGGTGTGAATATTGAGGTCCCCCAAGACTATCGTCTTTGGGGACCACAACACCACCTCCGACACAGCCTCTGCCAGAGCATGCAGGGAGGCTGCCGTACTGGTGGGTACATGGTATACCAGCAGCACTCCCAAACTGTCTCCCACCAAATCAAACACAAGATGGAGACCTTCAATGCCTACCATGGATCTCACTGAGTACCTCCTTGCAGACCACCCCCTTTGAAAATCACAGCTACACCCCCCCCTCCCATCCCTCCGACTGCAGCTGGTGCTGTACGGAATACCCAGCTGAAACAAGATCAGCCAGGATAGGCCCTGATTCATTGTCCAGCCAAGTTTCTGTAATGCACGTGAGATCGGCGGCACTGTCCAGGATTACCTCCTGGACCATTGTTGCCTTATTTGCCACCGACTTCGCATTTAACACCACCAAAACCAGGCCAGGGGCCCCCTGACCAAGTTCTACCTGCTCCCCTGCTAGTGGAGGTGTAAGCAGGACATGCACTAAACACCGATCCCGCCTCACCACTCCTACTCCCCTCCACCTAGGACCATATCTCCCCTGGCCTGTCACGACCCCAATAGCCATGCCCCCCCGGCTTTCCCCTGCCCCCCCTGGCTGTCCCACCCAGGCTGCGAGGGAGATCCCTCCCTCCCATCCCCCTCATATCCCTTTTCCCAAAATATCCCTCTCCACTCCCACCCCATCCCCCCACCCCACTCTCTGGATCTCCCTCTCTCACAGGGAGTCCCCCTTCCCTATCATCCGGGCAATGCCCCTCCCCAATCTCACCGGGGGCAAAGTCCACCCTCCCCCCTCCCATTCTCCCCTCATCCCCCTCCTGGGACTCTCTCACGGAGGCCTCCCCCACCCTCCCCCCGAGCCTCTCCCGCTCCTCTCACCAGAGGGGTTGGCTCTGTCATCCTTAACCCTATCCCCCAACCCTATCACCCAATTTTGGGACCAGCGCAGAGAGTAGGTCAGGTGGTCCATCCCCCATGGTGAAACCAGGCAGGTAGGCCGCTGTTGGCTGTCCTGCAATGCTCCAGGGCAGATCGAGACACCAGCCACACGTGCAGGTGCCCAGCCCTGCATCACTCACCCTTCCCCGGCCCATCTATTATCTTGTGACATGCCCACGTGATAATGTGTTGCTCAAAGTCCTTTGGCAGACCTCAACGCAGGATGGGACAGAAAGGGACCAAGCCAATGAGTGGCAGCATGGTACTGCAATTTGGGCAGCCTTCTTACCTCACTTTGGGTAGGGCTACTATGCCCTGCATCCCTGGCCTTTTTCAGTGGATGCAGGGAACAGTAGACAATTGCCCACCCCACCCAATGACAGGGTGAATATCTGGCAGCCACCAGGCACACGAGCCACTGCATCGCTTGCAAATTGTGCCCAAATTGGAGTAAGACTGCCCAAATCGTGGTACCATCTCATGTAGCTGTACCCAATGTTGCTAATCTAATCAGACTCAAAATGGGGAATATTTATGGGCTAATATTTTTGCAATGCTACCTAAACCATGTGTATATATAAAGATAATTTTTTAGTAAAGTTAGTGAAACCCAAGTGTATTTTTTCTTGAGACCAGAAGTTTACTAGAAACCTGAAAACATTGGGCTCTTGTCGACGCACCCCAAAATGAAACACAGAGACTTATATTGGTGTAAAAAACTGGCCGCACTCTTTATTCAATTCAGAACGATAGGCAGGTGGGGAATTGCTCCTTGCAATTTGGGTCCAATATGCCGTTTAACTTATTTAAACTTATTAACTCAGGTACTGGCCGGATGTGCCTTCCGTTGACAGTATCCTCACCAAAATTTCTTCTCCCCTCCTTCGACAGGGCAAGGCCGAAGGGGGTGGACAACCCACTGTGGGTTTGAGTAAGAAGTGAGGTGTCCACCAGGTCTGAAGACAGCGCCCGTCCCTGCAGGCCCGGTTAAGACTCCACTTCCAGGGAGCGTGATCACCGAGCATGCTGTGCCCTGCATTACCCTGTGTATCATCTCCCCATCTCTTACTGAGATGACTCTTAACTACCTTAATATCCTACCTATTAAACTTGTTGGCATATTGGACCCCTGCTGAGTGCGACAAATAATTAAACTTTAACAAATTGGATCCACCAATCATAATTAGATGTGTTCCCTCTCATTTATTTAACATTAAGTCTGAATTGTTTCATTAATTGCGCCTGATCGTAATTATTCCAAACATCTATTTAAATTGCCAATTAACATCATGTTTATTAACCTATTTTGCCTACTCTGCACTGTCGAGGAGGCAAAAAACACTGTCCTTCTAAACGAGGTTACCCGCCAAAATTCCTCCTCGGTCCCCTAACGGCGACCGTTTTTTAACCACAGTGCTAGAGGGAGGTGGGTGGGTCTGACTCACTGTTCTCCACTTCAGGAATGCTGCTCCATGCGGCGAAACAGAGGACGGCCCCTCCTAAAAGGGGCATGCCCTCACAGTCCCACGAGGTGCGCATGCGCGGTCTCGTTCCAGGGACGGTTGCTGCAGCAACCCTTCCTCAAGATGCGAAAGGGGCTCTCTAACAGGCCTACTTCACCGGCCATTTTTCTGCGTCTCTCCCCACACGGGGGGGGGGGGGATGCGACAATTACCCCATCGCCGGCCATTTTGGCGGCGAAGGGGGCTTAGAAACTACAAAAAAATAGTTCAGTTTCAAACAGAAAGTGATAAATGTTGAAATCCCTTCAGAAAAAAAATATTCACTCCATTTTATTGCTGCTATTTGTGAAATCTGGGTTTCTTACTCTCTGCATGTTTGCTGCTGTTTCACTAGTCTTCTCTCATAACTAGATCACCAAACCAAACATCTGGAAAGTCTTAAGTAAACTGTCATTAAAATTCCATTAGTTGAAATTCCATGGTTGAAAGACAGCATCTCTCTCCCTGACCTTCTACCTGACGTAACCATGTATAACTTTAGAACGCACCTTCAAATCAAACAGGCAGCAGTTCTACAAATGTCAGTAGGCTTAATCATTGTTTTCCAAGCCACAGCTGCACTGGAGTGAGGGTAGAAGTGATGCTAGATTACCGCCTTGGGATTCGAGTGTCACATCGCCTTCAACTGAGCTAAGAATATACCAGAGGTGGGGAACCTTCTCTTCCTGTGGGGCCAAATCAGATCCAGCTCAAAGCTCCATGGGCACTGACACTGATCCAACCAGAAGCACCCCCTGGCACCTAGAGGGTTCCTTGTTCCTGGCATTCTGCCTGTGGTCTGCTAGGAAATGGATGGCAGGGTTATAAGCCTGTGCCTGAACTTAAACACAGGCTTATGTACTTCTTTGAGTCATGGAATGAGATGCAGCCTTTTGCTTTGATGTTAACAATGCCCTGAAAAAACAATTAACTCCACAAAGAATGGACTACAGGCTTTCACGTGCATTTCTTGAGAAACGTTAAGTACATTTCCACTTTATCAGTGCCAGCACCACATGAAAGGACATAATCAGAAACAATCCGAACCTACTGAGATGACATGTTTACTTAAGGAAGGAGACATGTCCTTAGTTAGTTTTTCCACTACGGATAAAAAGTACATCAATGTCTCTTTCAAAAGCTGTACAACAGCACCACCCTCTGATATGCTCTAGAGCCACCTGTCTGCTGGCATCTGAAGATTTGTCCTACCATTACCTTTCATACAATGCATATTTCCAACCATACTTTCCTTTGATCTTTCCTTTATCTGCGACTGCAGTCCTGTACATTTAGTCCAGCCTTCCAAGACGAACAGCAACTCTACACAAAGGGTGAGCCAGACCACTCCAGAGTTGCATATCAAAACCCAAACCTCAGATACCATTCAGTGCTCTCCCCACAAAGCTTCAAGCCTTCCTTGTCCGGTTCTATTGCAACTGTGTCCTTTAGGAATGGCTAACACCCAGGAAAAACCACACATGAGCTTTGAAGTGCTGGAAAAAGAGAAGTGAAATCATGCCACACTGTACTATTTTCAGTAGGTGTGCAATTGCTTAACCACAGGAACCAGGGTTGCCAAGTCATGATTTTGAGAGTCTGTGATTTTAAGGCATTTTCTTAAAACTCCCAGGGGCTGAAATTGTGAAGGCGAAAAGTGGAAGCTAAGATTACGGCAAGACTCTAGCCCTAATGGATAAAATAAAACATGTTTTAAGTGTGAGTCCAGAGTTCAGTAAGTAGTCAATGCAAGAACTGGGGTATGAACTCCTTGGGGGGTAGGGGCTAGCTCTACAGAATCACTGCAATACTCCAAGCTGACCGTACAGGTTTCCTAGTAGTGCTCCCTATGCTGGTCAAGCAACTCCTCTCCAGACCTTGATAGGTCCCAGATTGGAACTAATTCCAAATTCCAAAATCAGCATTTCCTAAATAATTTTTAATTTTTGGAATTGGGAATTATTTTGGAATTGTCCGCAGAGGCAGCCTTTTGGGTGGGAAAAAATGTGGTAAACAAGTCCTGGGAGAGGAGGGGGGAAGTAGAGAGCACTGAGCCAGGAGAACTGATTGGTGCCTACACTGGCCAATGAGCATCAAGTATTTTCCACTGGCATGGCACTCTGAGTGCTTAGGCACCAGACTCTCAGATCCAAACACAAGGGCTGGGGGAGGGCACTGTGAAGTTTTATATTGTCACAGTCAAGTTTTTTGCTCTTATTCTAGGTTAGTCTCTGTCAGCCGCAGCCGCCAGCTCCGTAGGGGATGGCTGCGGCGGGGCCCCAGCACACTCACCCCTATGACCCCGATACAGGAGGTGGCCCCCGTGCCTTCTGCCTCAACCCCGGCAGTGCCCCCGGCAGCACCGCCATCGCCAGTTGCCAGGGCAACCCCTGACAACGCGACACTGGTGGACCACGTTGCCTCCCAATGCGGCGTCAGGCCGCCCCGCCCTCCAGAATGCTGCTTTAATCACCTGCAGGCACGCAGGCAGGCGGGGCTTGGACCTTATAACACCAGCGCCACTAGGATGGCAGCGCCAGTAATCAGAGCCTGAGAAGCTGGCCGCTGGAAGTCTCCTGTGGTTGCATGTGATTCCCTGACTCTTGAGCTAAGTTCCATTGTGTGTATTTCCCTGGTTTCCCCGTTGTGCAGTTCGTACCCCCTTGCTCTCCCTTGCCCTCATTCCATCTGTGTTTCCCTTTCCTTCCCCGAGTCCCCTCGGTTGTGTAGTGCTTGTGCAGACTGTGGTATAATTGGCAGTAGTGTGTGGTGACTGATTGTAGGCCTCTGTCTCCTCCCTGGTTCAAGTGTTTCCCTGGAGAGCGAGCATTCCCCTCCTGGGTCCCCCTTTCCCCCTCTCCCTGGAGTGTGAAAGTCCCTCTGCCTGGACCCTTATTCCTGACCCGTAGGCCCTATCCTCCCCCTTGCACCACCTCACTCTCCCTCCTAGCCCCCCTCTGAGCATTTGGGTGAGTGAGTGGATCACGCCTTCCTTCCGTAGCTCTGCGCCCAATGATGATAGAGGCTGCTACCCCTATCGGGGTATAGGGTCAACATTCTATCCTGACAGGCATTTTCTCCCAGGGCCTCCAGTGCAGAGTGTGCGAGTACTCATCTTGAGTGAGTGGAAAGGGGCCATCCTATCCTCCCAGCTCCACTATCCCACTGACAGTTTCTGACTTGTCAGGTGGCGCTTTCAGAACTTCTATAGAAAATTACCCTAGGTCTCAATGTTTCCTGATCCCTTCCTCAAACTTTCACACCACAACACCCATCCACACACATTACACAACACTTTCCCCCCCTCTAACCTAATCCCATTACTCATCCCCTCCTTAGTCCCTACCCTACCCCTCTTTATTCCTATCCCAGGGGGCTGTCATTCTACTGCACCTGAAGCTGTCATTCCAGGACAAAAAAGCATGATTATATCTATATTAGATAAACAAAAAACCTACGGTTTTACAAACTTAGTTAAGGCAGATTCATATCAAGCAAACTTTAACAAACCTAGAAATTGTGTGTTATGACTCCCGCTTTAACTTCCACACCATGTAAGTAGTAAAGATGTTGTATGGCTTCGCATACTGTGCTCGCTTACAACTTAGGCTCCAACACCCACACTTTGCCTTGGTCTTTCAGCTCCAATCCTCTTCCTTTGCAGGTTAGGGGCAACACTAAAACTAGCACGATACACTCCTCCCTGTCTAGTATTACATCGGTACTCTACTTCCAATGTGGCAAGAATTTCTCTTTCATTTCTCATCTCCATTCTGTGGCACTAGATCAAATACATCTCCCCAGTACACAGGTGACTACCAGCATGTAAATATGCCACCATCAAACAACTACATGGATCAGTTATGTCCTTACATTTAAATTCCTTTGATTTCGGATCCGCACCTACTCTAACCCACTACTTATTTGCCCCCCACTGACTGTTTCCCAGTAAGCACCACTTCAGTGTTACAAGATAGAAAAGTTTGGACTTCAGCTTCCACCTCCCAGCGCACCTCCAGTTTAATCGACTACCTTCCAACTCGATGACACACAGCCCAGATGTCTGGACTACCCAATAAACTTCAATCACCTCCCAAAAAAATTACAAGACTCCTGACCAATATAATGAAGATCATCTCTAATACAGAATGCGACACGTTGTGTGAGATGACAATCCCCTCCCCCCCAAAAAAACACCACCCAGAAGAGGAGTTGAAAAACACAACAAGGCAATACAGAGTAGAACAACAAGGACATACCTATGGTGCTTGGACATACCTATGGTGCTTAATAGAACCATGGTAGTGTTTCCCATACTGTATCACTCCTCCCAATCATTTACATCACCAACAATCTCGCGATTCTAATTTCTTATGTCATTCCTCCTATTATTCCACCAAGTACATGGACCAGTTATGAAAGCATCAGCAACAATTTTGCTTACATTCAACTGTTCTTCATACAAAACCCACAGAAGCCTTTAGTCATGGTATACTGAGGGTATTTTCAGATGTTATGAGATCACAGTCAATCACAGTGTACCACGGCCAATCCCGCGGCGGGGCCAAAGAGTCCTGAATGTCTGTTTCACGGGTGCCAGATGCTCACCACAGTCAATACCCACATGGGGTCAAAAACAACCACGCTTCCAGAGCTCCAGCCCGGACCATCGCCGAAAGCATGGTCAAAGCGATTCCTAACAGGAAACAAAAAAAAGTAACAACTGAACAGCAACCACCATCTGGAATCAAGCAACATGATTCCAAGACGGGGACAAAGCATGAAGCATCGCTGCCAGGCAACGAGCAACAACACAGGCTGGGGAGGGAGATTTAAAGGGCACACAGCAGCAGGGGGACGTGGCGGGATGGAGCGAGGTGGAAGGGAGAGGAGAGCGGAGGGTGAGAGAGCAAGGCAGGAGGAGGAGGAGGCGGCGCAGGCGGAGGAGGCAGTGGTTATGCTGCACATGGAGGCAGTGGAGGGACAGCAGCAGCAGCCGGAACGAGCCACCCCGGTGCCTTCCGGGTGCTTTGACCATGGCCTGTGATTGGCGTGACGTCTGTTGCGCTGCCCCGGGCCATGGTCTGCCAGTCTGATTCCCTGCCGTGGTCCCGCTCCCATCACGTCTGTTTGGGGCCTCTTTTGCCCACGGGGGGTGGTTAGCCAGTTCGCCACCGCTGGGAATCCACTGTGGTGAATCGGGCGCCCGTAAGATCTGAAATCATCCTGAGTGAATAGCTGCAGGTGATATATAGCAGTATGAACAAATATTCTGTACTTATTAAAGTAATATTTTGGATTATGACAAAACTGAAATTTCAGTGCCCCAATTGTTTGGTATCCTAAATAATTATGTACAAAGGCTGGAGTATCGCATTAAAATCAGATAAAATGTCTCTGTAGTTCTTGCTGTAGGAAATGAGGAATACTCCTGGCTCTATGTGGGGCTGCCCTTGTTCTTGGTCCGGAGGCTGCAGCTAGTGCAGAGGCTCATCTCCTTACGGGGACAGGCCGTCGGGAGCATATTACACCTGTGCTCCGAGCTCTGCACTGGTTGCTGATAGCGTGCCGAGCCAAGTTCAAGGTTTTGGTGATGATCTATAAAGCCCTACATGGTCTGGGCCCCTCATACCTCAGGGACCGCCTCGCCCTCCGCGCCCCAGAGCGGCTCCTGCGGTCTGCCGGGGGTGCCTTCTTGGAGGTCCCCCGTGTTAAGCGGGGGGCCACAATGGAGAGGGCATTCTCGGTGGCTGGGCCGCGGCTTTGGAACTCCCTTCTGGAGGAAGCTCGCCTGGCCCCTAGCCTGTTGACATTCCGGCGAAGTTGTAAAACCTGGCTGTTCGCCCAGGCCTTTGGGAGGGAGGGTGGGTAGGGTGAGGTGTTTTAGCTCCCCCACCCATTTTGGTTATTTTAGTTTGTTATTATATTTATAACTTTAGCCCTGTTTTAATATTTTTATAAGTATTATTTTGATTATATGAGTTTTAATGGTTTTATTGTATTTTAAAATTATTGGAAGCCGCCCCGGGCTGCATGGCAGGAGGGGCGAGGTATAAATTTATTAAATAAATAAATAAATAAATTACAAAAAAATTCTAGGTTTTCTCAAACTTATTTTTCCTACCAGCATATGTACACATTTTTGTCTGGGGGAATACTGGTACTAATGAGATTTAAAATGTTCATTGAAGTAAGTTTTATAACAAATAAAATAGGATGGAAGAGTGGTTCAGTTTTGAGGTCATCCCTGGGGTTGTAAAAACTAGCAAAGGTTTATTCATTTTACACCTTTGTCAAAAACAGCTATTAGAAGCCCAAAGACATTACAGTGGCATTCTTACCATAGTTATATTTCAATAGTTGCCATTCTGTGAGTAAAAACAGTCATGCCACCAGTGCGGCAGCTCCCCAACCCGGGACAAAGTAAGACACAGGAGCCGCCCCTCCCTGGGTCGGGAGGGAGCCATCCCACTACCCACTCGACCTGGTTAGGGCGGAGAGCACAACAAATGTTCAGGTGGCAGCCTCTGGCCACACCCTGCTCCCAGGGTCCAAGTTCCCCCATCATGACAGACAGCCATGGCGGCCAATGACAGGCAGCGATGGTGGTCCCCAGCCTGGGGCTGGTATGGTGGGACCCAAACAGACATGCTAGATCGCTGAGGCCTGCATTGGCCCACATGGGTGGCTCTTAGCCTGGGCTGTGACCTCAGATATTTTCCAAGGTCACAACCAGGGCTAGCTGCCAACAATCCCTGGGGCAATCACAGACCAATGTCTGGCAGTGTGTGTTTATATGTGCCAGCAAGGTCCAAGCCACAGTGTGCCAAAGCAGGCAAAAGTCACATCTGTTTTTACCCTGCAATGTCCAACATGAAAGTAAGGGAGAAAATGTGCAAACACAACATTATTTATTTATTTATTTAGTCTTAATTTTTACCTCACCCTTCCAATATCAAAATATAAAATATACAAATAGCAACAACCAAAAATATAAAATGCTCCACAATCCTGCACCATTCCCATGAACCCTCTCCACGCCAACTCCCCAACATCCTAACTCAACCCTATCCCCTCACAACACCACCGTGAATAAAAGTTTTGCACTGCCTCCTAAAGGCACTAAAGTCCAGACATAAACAAACCTCCTGGAGGAGGGAGTTCCACAGCTGCAGAGCGGTGGCTAATAGTGCCCTCCTTGCTGTGGAGACCAGGTTAAAAACCAGTATCTCCAGACAAATATCCCAGGCCAACTGCAAAGGCCAATAGGACATGGTAGGCCAGGTGATCTGCCAGATAAGTGGGTTCCAAGCCATTTAGGGCTTTAAAGGTCAAAACCAGCACCTTGAATTGTGCCCAGAAGACAATAGGCAACCAATGCAGATTTTGGAGCACTGGTGTTATATGCTCCCAGAAACCCGCCCCAGTAAGGAGCTGGGCCACCGCATTCTGCACCAGCTGCAGCTTCCAAACAGTCTTCAAGGGCAGCCCCATATAGAACACATTGTAGTAGTCTAGCCCTGAGGTAATGAAGGTGAGGTGGGGGATAAAGCTGTGCCCCAGCGGGGTGGAGGTGTTGGGGTAATGGATCTCCACCCTCCGAGGCCGGGAGTGGGGTGGTGGAGGAGGTTTTCCAGCTCTTCCAATTGATGTCAATGGGAGGATTTCCCATTTACTTCAATGGGAACAGAAGATCCGAAAATTGGGAACAGAGAAGGGCCCAATTTTTGAATTTCTCCGTTTTAACCGAAAGAGGCACATTCAGTCTCTTTTTGGTTAAAACCAAAACTTAAATTCCCATCCCTACTGAAAAGTACTCCTCGCCACCGCTACCACCTGCGATTCCAGGCGCAGCAACAGATTCAGGAGCACTGCAAAGTTGCGAATCTGAGTGCCTAGAGGAGGCTGGACCCCATCAACAACGGGGGTCTCAATCCCCCAAGTCACAAGGCCGGCCAACTATCATCACCTCAGTCTTGTCAGGATTCAACCTCAGTCAATTCACCCTCATCCAGTCCCCCACAGCACCCAGGCAACGGATATTACCCATAGGTGCACAATATCCCCAAAGGAAAGTTCATTACCATTAAATCCGTTACATGTATTTATAAGACGCCCCGAGCTGCCTGTGGCATGAGGGGCGGGGTAGAAAATGTTTTAAATAAAATAAGTAAGTAAATAAATAAATAAATAAATAAGCCGTTTTTATAAGTGGCCAAACAGGTCCTGGGGTAGAAACATAACCCAATTCATTTTACCATGGAGTAGATTTATACCCCAGTCTGGGGTAGAAATCTACCCCATCACATTTCATGCCATTACCCCCATGGCGTTTGCCTCCTCTCTATCCCCCCACCTCCCCTCAGTTTTCTCCTCCTCCACCCCTGACTCTTCCATCTCCGCTCTCAACACCTCTGTCTCCTCAACCCTTGACTCTCTTGCCCCCCTCTCTTTCTGCCCCATCTGGCCCCCAAAGCCCCACCCCTGGCTCACCCCTTTCATCCGCTACCTCCGCTCCTGCACCCGGGCTGCCGAACGCCTCTGGTGAAAATCCCGCTCCCTCCCTGACTTCCTCCACTACAAATTCTCCCTCTCCTCCCTCTCCTCAGCTATCTCCCTAGCTAAATAACACTATTATGCCTCCAGGATCAAATCTTTCTCTCGCGACCCTCACCGCCTCTTCTCTACTTTCGACTCCCTTCTTAATGCCCCCCCCCCC